>JAZKJV010000596.1:401602-1001602 GCA_037367405.1 Ottelia alismoides
TTTATTCTTGTGGTGGCTTAGTTCATTGAAAGACAATCCTCTTTTCAATGAATAATGGAGGTTTCTCTTTGCAGAGCAGAAAACATATCACCTTATGATATATTCTCTTCATGAACAAAATCTTCTATAATGCTATTAATAATTTCACTTATATTCTCGACTCTCTAAAGCATATTATCCGCTACTGATTTTTTCAGTCATATTAGCATTTTGGTCATGATATCTCTTTTCATTATTGATTTTTTCATGACACAGGAACTTAGTGACATGACTGCAATAAAGGCCGATGGACATCCTCAGCACCCTGCAGAGCCTGGATCTAATCCAGTATAGAAAGGGTCAACATGCTATATGTGCTGACCCAAAGGTCCTTGACCGTCATCTCAAGGGCTGCTGGTCGAGGAGGTTTGGAGGTCGATGTAACGAAATTGATTTGGGCTCCATATAAGGAGCAAGGCTAAAATTTCCTCCTTGTCTGCAATCTTATTTCTGTACAGTGTTGTTAACTTGATCCTCCTAAAAGCTAAAGCTTCGCAAATTCCTTAGTCCGCATCGACTCACACATCTTTACTGAATGTAGGTCGCACATAGCTTTTTCTCAATAGGAGAACAAGGTGGCAATGTAAGTTTTTTAGATGAGTATTGTGCTATGACCAGATTAAGTGTTTAATGTAATTATGTAGTTGTAAAGAAGTCCGATATTTGATCCTATTGTTATGGGCGTTGCTTTACTTGATGTATTCTAGTTCCCTATTTTTTTATTAGATCTTTAATGATGGATTTGTTGTTTCTTGGCGATTGAATGTTTCTTTTGACTATACACAAAAATTGGCCGTGATTATAATAATGCCTTCAACATGAATTCAACTAAGGGGCAACAGTCCCTGCTCTAATTAGTTTCACAGTACAATCTATTATAGCTATCTGGAGCGTCTATCCATCATCTAACGGCCTTTAACAAAATCATCTTTAGTGAGGCTGATTGCAAATAATCCATCTCTTAAACGGTTTCATGCATATGGCAAGCTTAGCTTGTTCTTGTTGCTTCGTCATCACCATTATCGTCTGTACTTTCTGGCTGAACACCATCTCCCCCAGCTTGTCCTTATGTCACTTGATTGCGATCATCCTTGCCGATTTCATTGTTTTTCCTGAGCTGCTGCTGCTGCTGCCTCTTGATGACCTGATTCACCACCCGCAAACACCATCTTTCTCTACAAGGTAGTCGATGTTGGCATCCTCTTCTAGCTTGATGCTCTCTTTAGCCGCTGAAAGCTTATGTTCCATCATCGGACATGGCACCGTCGTCAAAGACATCTTCAAGATGGGACCCCTATCACCATTAAGTATCACGAGGCCTTTGACGACGTGGTCTCAGGCTCTCTGTTTTACTGTCTCCACCATCGATTGCATCGATCACGTCAACCCATTTGCTTGCTCAATAGTCCCGACAACAATGCCCCCAGTATATCGTCATCCATCAGTATGTGTAAAGCGATTCTATGGACAACCAGGTCTTCGAAATTTTTCTTCAAAAGCCTTTTGAAACAAGTACATGAAAATATACAAGTTTATGCAATAAGGCAAGCATGGAAAAATATTATATTCTACTCCTAATATGCGTTTTTAAGGTTAAAAAAATGCACCGTTCAATATATTTGTAAGATAAGATTATCGATACAATAATAAAAATTTACATTTTACCTCAAAAAGAAAATATAGAATAAACTCTAATTTATTATCAATATCAAATGAAAGCACAACCATTCCTTCATCGACCTAAGCAAGATTTAAGATCATCAACCTCTCTATATCTATCAAATTTCTTTATGAATCATGGAGTTTTATATGCTCAATTGCATGTTAAACTATTTATAAACACTTTTAAATGAAGCGACGATTACAGGAGATGATTTGAGCCCTTAGATTTGGATGTCCTTATTAATATAGAGGATGAGGTGTTGCCATTGGACTTCCAACTTAGATTGCATATGTACATCATCCAAAACAAGGGTTCTAAGATGAAATGATAGTAGAATGCGTCATAGGTGATGTGGAGACATCATCAAAGATTGTCTGGAGCCACATAAAATGCAGGCTTAGCGCAATACTTTTTTGTAGCCCTTAGCTAGAACTGAGTGCTTCCTATTTTTAACTAATCAAATACTTGTATTTTTCCTCTATAATATCTTTTGGTTCTAGAATAGACTTCGTTATTACCATTCCCACCGTGAATTTAGATGCTTTATGAATGCTATGTGATGTTGTTTTGTTGCTTGTCTGAGTAGAATTTTCTCTATCCCCCTATGTGGACTTATGTGGATAGAGATACTATTCATCATTGATGTTTACTTTGTTGAGTTCCTTGTGTTGACCCTTGTTGTTCCTTGTTAAGAAGTGATACCTTATTCTTGGGATATATCTCCATATATTTCTCACTATGTTGACCCAATGGTTAGCTTTAACCATATTTGTGTCAAATTTCTAGTGTATATGAATGTAGGTTTGACCTCAGACATCATAAAGATGTGGAATAAATAGATCAAATACGAAAAACATGAGGCTCATCGTATAAGTGATATAGCAATTTTAAAAAAAATTCATCGCAATGTGAAACCACATGGAAACCGAATAATTTCCCCGCCAACCTTGTAAACCACTAGAGAAAGGATGTTAACTTTGATGTGTGTAGTCTATAAGAGAGTAGAACCTCTTGAACTGAGTCTGACGAGACGATTGTTGTACATACAGACATGATGATGAATCGTGAACTTCTCATGAACCTGAGAGATGATTCTCTCATTTATCCATGCCAAAAGTAATCTATATGATTACTATGCTCTTAAAGTTCGTATCATGAAATCCTCTTCTTTTTAGACATGAGGCACGTAGAAGAAGACAATGCAACCTGTCTATTGGGAACATCAACACAGAGAGAAAGAGAGGGATGGCCAAGGCATGGCTGCATGGGAGATGGGGGTCAATCAAAGAGAAGTAGCAAATGACTCCCATGTTCTCATCTTTTTATTTTGATTAGGACTTGATGGGAATTTGAATTTAATGAACTGAACGAAAAACCACTCTCACTTTTATAGGGACCAACTTGACATCCATATTGATTTGTGTGGGGATTTATCTCCCTCGAAAATCAAATCATAGTTCAAGTCCTGCTTGAACTTGGTCTTTAAAAATTATATGAAACTATCTTTTGATAACTACCACCAATTATCTTGGAACAATAAGCAATCATCCTCCCACTCAATGAATCCAATTCCTTGATCCAAAGTTAAATGTAAATCTACACTTATTCAATGAAGGTTGAGAATCAAATTCACATTAATATAATATGTGAACCATCTTCACATAAGTCCTCATACTAAGTGTGAATCCTAATTATTGTGAATCTACATTCTTAATATTTATATGTCAATTATGTTAATCTCATTCACATACTCCCAGAGATTAATCATCAATAAGAAAAATTTTACAATCCTTATTATTCTAATTATTAATTTCTCAATTATACTACCTCCTAATCGAATTAGGACTCATGTAACACGAATAATTGGAGATAATATCAAGGATATTGCATAGACCATGTATAAAGACTTGCTATTAGATTAGATCTAATATCAGGATATTTAACTATGTTGGGAATCTCAGAAGCACACGCTGATGAATCTGTTATTGATCATCACTATTCTCTTTTTTTATCCTTGAAGAATAAGAACTTCATTTCAAATCTTCATTAATTCCACATCTTTAGCAATAGTCCTTCTCCTTGTAATTAACCCTAACTCTAATTATTTTCTATTTATCACATTATTGTATATTTATCACTAACATTTTATTTATTTTTCTTTTATCAAAATCTCAAAATAAATAGATAAATATTGTAGATAATTATGTTGGTATTTAAAAGAAATTAAAAAAATACAAAAATCTCAAACCCATTAAAATCGAATGTTTTTATCTCTTAAAAATGCTCCCAAAAATCTTTCTTTGTGTTTTTAATCTCTTTTGAATTTTCATGAAACTTGTAGATCTCATCGAGATCTACAACTTTCATGTTTTGACTTTTTGTTAATTCATCCTCATATTATTTCTTTTCTATTTTCCTTTATTTTTCCTATTTTCTGAATAAATGATTGGGCCATGTGGTGCTCTCTGGAGCCACCACGCGACCCTTTCTTCGCGTGCCACCCCTCACCACTCTCCGCCCTGGGATTATCCTGCACCCTCCTATATCCAAACCTTCCATCTCCTGCTCTTCCTCAACCCTTAGATCCTTCCCCGGGATGCCATCATAACCATTCCCTTCGCCTCCATCTCAGTCGTTAGATGCGCTATCATCTAACGGTTGAACACCCTCCACGTTTATCTCACTCATCCTCACCATTGGATTACACCCCGACTACATCTCAGCCCTCCATATTCGCCCTATCTCCATCGCCAGATTAGATGTTCTGATATGATCTTTGCCGCTCACCCTCATATGCTTCTTGACCATTGGATCGCGAGATCCTCGACCCTTGCTCATCTCCCTCCTCTAGCCATTTCTTAACGCCTCGCGACACCGCCACCCCCTTCCTATTTTGGCACCCACGTCCGACCATCTCTCCACCTCATAATGTCTCACCCGCAAAGCCCTAATGCTCCCCATCTTCGCGTGACCCTCATCACCCACGACCTAAACCCTAGGGCTTCTGACAACCATTCTAAAATCGTACCACCACCTCCATAACTGCTAAGCATATCCTCCTTTAAATACCACACCTCTACCTCATCTTTCACTTATTAACCAATCCTAGGGCAGTGGCCCAACTTCCCCTGCCCCTCCGGTGACATCAGAGGGGCAGATCGTTGAGGCGATGATGACCATTCTTCCCCGGTGAGACCCTTGGCCCGCTCCAACCAAGATATAGTTTCCATTGTACGCCGAAGAGCTCATTAGTGTAGATGACCAGCTCGAGCAACGACCAGAGGATCAATGTTGCCGTTGTCGGGGACACATCTCACCCTTATTTGCGTATTGAATGTTATTGTACTATTTTGATGTGATTATTTTAAAAACTTTAGGTCTTCATATTGTGTGTCTCTGCATCATTTGTTGATTAATTTTCTAATGCTTTTCTCTTATGGCAAGGCCCATGGAGCCAAGGATGCTTGAGAACTATGGAGGCATGGAGTCAGAAGCTCCCGGTGCGAGTAGCCATAGAAGAAATTCAGAAGGATTCAAGGAGCCTAATTGACATTTCATTCAAGCATTTTTCTCTTGTATATATTTATTGCATTTCTAGCGATCCTCGTTTGAGGGGCCGCGTGTGTAATTTTTAACTTGAACCTTACACGTGGTGTGTGAAGTCTCACCTCAATCCTCCAACCTCTTTTATTTCTCTATTATTTGTGCTTGACTCGTACGTTAGGACACACATAATACACATGATGCACTTAAACATCGATCAGCTTAGCCAAATCTGAATCAAATTCTTCCCACTAATACTATCATGTTTAAGGTGCGGTTTCTTCGACTTACATACACGTAGCATTAAAATTTAATTCAGTCTTGCATATGCATGGAGAATACTGGAGGAACTGTAAGCTCTTCTCTCAAGCATGCATCATGGTTTTCACGACTACATTGATTTTTCTCGATTTTCCCCTGATTTATAACTTTAGATATTAATAGAATCGGGATTAGACGTTAGAAAGTGCTTGTTTGACTGGTATTCACATTAACTTCAATGATAACCTGAAGATAAATTGGGACTGATAATGCATTTTTATGAAATAAATTGAAATAAAATTCACTCTTGGTTTATGGGAGAGCAACACCCAGCATTGTATGTAGGATGATTGAATATTGAGATGTGAGGATGTTTCCCTAGGATAGTACCTGGAACCTAGACCTAAAACCTACGTAATGAACCTAAATTTTGAATGATCACCAATACAAAAGAAAAGATAAATGACCAGCCTTTGTTGGTCTTCACGTGTGAGTTGATGAAATGAGGGTTAATGCTTGCCTGGTTGAGCCTGATTATCTTTTCTACCCAAACCTCCCATAACCCTAGATGATCTACCACTCTCCCCTTATCTCCATCTATTCATCTGTTTAAATCCACCCCCTATAACACTAACTAATCTCCGGTTCCTCAAGCATGAATCCATATCCTAATACTGAGGCTACTCTTCAACCTAAGTATAGGGGAACCTTGTATAGTCACTGAGCACTCACCGTGTGTTCCTTCATCCTTATTGCATATCCAATACTTAGGCTATTTTCAGCCTGAGTATAGGAGGCCCCGAGTCATTCATTCTTCCCTCTTCTTTTCTTCTTATAATTAGGTTGTTTTTAACCAATGTATAGGGGGCTATCTGAATCAATTTTGCTATATCACCTTGTAGTTGGACTAAGAAATGGCTTCATATCACTTTGTACTATGAGAATATAGCAAAAGTTAAGTGTAGGGGGGTATACCATATATATTGTATATATACTTTAGCCATAACTTGTGTTTTAAAATCTTTGAAAATTTTCGGGGCTAGCGTATAAGTATCTTTTGAACTGATTTTTGTAAAAATGTTTGCAAAATATTTTGAAAAATTTTCTAACTATGTCACACTATTTTTAAAAATGTTTAACATTGGTTTGAAAAATGGGGATTTTACTTATTTTGAAAATCGTTTGAAAAATGTTTTGAATATATATATATATATATATATTGAAACATGGTTTGAAAAATCATTTCAAAAATCTTTTCAAAAATGAGGGACTAACTTCTTGTTTTGTAAATACAATTAACCTTTTTCAAAAAAATCTCATAAAAATTTGAAAAAAAATTAAAATATTTTCTTGAGCAGTGATTTAGACTATTGAGTTTAAAAATGAGTAGCCATTTCTTAGTGAGGAAACTACGGTCTCCCTTAGCAGAGTGGGTGGTTAAAAAACAATGCGAATGATACCGTCTTGAAGTAATACGGGCAACCGTCTAACTGTCCATACTTACATCCATACTTTGAAAATATATGCAACTATTCATATGAGCTTGAGACAGTCATTATTTCTCTTGAGATTAAAAAAATCCCATAAAAATTGTAATATTCAAAAATCACAAAAATTCACTAACTCTAGAGTTTGTGTATTCCTGACACATGCACTATTACTCAAGGCTTGAGGAATTGAGGACCCTTGATTTTTGAGATCTTGAGAGTCCAAGTTAACCGACCTTAGTCATTATGGTTTGAAACATAATAATCCACACTTCCTTAGTTTGAATGATTTGAGCGCTATATTGCACTCTTCATCTCTACCTTTTAAAGAATATGATCAACACATTGCTTTCACAACTGCATGATTGATGAGATGAATTGAGTTATCACTTGAGGAATTGTTGCTGTTTATTTGAGTCTAGACCCATATTAATGATGCTCGAGGATGGGATAAATTCAATGAAGGCTTCAAGAAACCTGAGTGTTAGCAAACCCGAGCGAGTATCTGAACAGGTTCACATGTTATCGTTTGATATTTACCTATATACTAGGGTGTTGTGAAACTTAATAATTGTTGATTAGTGCGCGCCAACTCTAGGTAAAAGCTGTGGAGCTAGCCAACCTATGAAATAAAAAGCGAGAGAAGTTCTCTCATACAAGGAAAAGCTCTCTCATTACAAGTACAAATTCAAAAGAGCTTCCACCAAAGGCGAGCACTCCAAAACATTTCAAAGTGTCCACTTGGACCAAAGCTATTAGGATCAAGGAGTCGGGCTAGCACCCAAAAAGGGCTTTGCATCGTATATTGATACTAATCTAGGTGTCGAAGGTGTCTTAGATACTCAAAAGAGATACACCCCGGTGTATCCTAGGAAAACAAGTGCAGACAACTTTGAGCTCTCTTGACGGACACATTGATCAACAAACAAAAATATACTTGTGTTGAGTAATAAGGCACTCGAGAGGACCTTTGTTCCAATGTGAGGGAGAGAAGAAAAATACACAATCATATACCCTCCATCATCTGTCCTTTTATCTACACTTTCAAGTCTGACAAACTAATGAGACGAGATTGAATGCAAGAACCAACTTATTCCCTATTGTTGAGGATTACGTCTAGAGGAGAGTCTCCTAGACCAGGACCTTGGGTGACATCTCAACTCGACTCTCATGAATGCAGAACACTAAATGTCGTATCCTTATATTATATGTACAAATAGAGAGTCTGATAATTAGAGAAATTGGATTCCTTTTGACTAAAGCATGGTTGAACCCAGAATTTTAGGATCATTTGAATTAAGGGTCTTCGATGAATTAAGCCTTGAAAATTCACATGCACTGTCAGGAATTCATCCATTTCCTTCATTCTTTAGATGCTCGAGGACGAGCATAGTTTAAGTCTAGGAGTGCGATGTATTTCTGATTGATCATCACTATTCACTCTTTTTAACCTCGAAGAATAAGAACTTCATTTCAAATCTTTATTAATTCTGCATCTTTAGTAATAATCCTTCTCCTTGTAATTAACCCAAATCCTAATTATTGTATATTTATCACTAACATTTTTTTATTTTCTATTTTATTAAAAATCTCAAAAAATAGATAAATATTGTAGATAATTATTCTGGTATTAAAATAAAATTTAAAATACAAAATATCTCAAACCCATTAAAATCGTGCTTCAAAAAATGTTTCTTTGTGTTTTTGATCTCTTTTGACTTTTTAGTCAACATGAACCTTGTAGATCTCATCGAGATCTACAATTTTTATGTTTTGACTTTTTGTAAATTCGACCTCTTGCTATTTATTTTCTAATTTCCTTTATTTTTCCTATTTTCTGAATAAATGATTGGGCCATGTTGCACTCCCACGAGCTGCCACATAGGCACTTCTTCACGTGTCACCCATCTCCACTCTCTGCTCTTGGATCAACCCATACCCTCCTACATCCAATTCTTTCGTCTCCCGCTCTCCTTCATCCCTTAGATCCTTCCCATGGGTGCCATAATAACCACTCATTTTCGCCTCTATCTCAACCATTAGATGTGCTATCATCTAACAGCTAAACACCCTCCATGTTTCCCTCACTCATCTTGACCACTGGATTATGCCCCGACTCCATCTCAGTCCTCTATATCTGCTCGCATCTCAGTCCCTTATTTCTCTCTATTTTTCTTTTATTTCTATCATCGTCTACAATGCACCTCACTGATCACAAACCATCTGACAAGCTTCGCTGCACCTCCTCCATCTTCACGCACCCTGTGCTCGCTCATTTCCCTTCTCAAGAACCTCCCTCACACCCGCTTCCCTTCTTCTTCACCTCGTCGGAGAAGAAGCTCTGGTGCTCTACTCCCTCGCTCCTACATGACCCCACATCATTCACATCACACACATGTGCACGTCTCGGCTATAAACAAACACTTGTAGGGCTAAATCCTTCACTGGACAGAGGCATAGACCCATATCCGATATCCTTCGCAGCCTCCAGTGACGCTTCACCATCTTACATCTCGAGCAATCGACGAGACCTTATCTCGCCTCCAGCTCCCTCACACAACATTCAGCTTCCTTCTCTATCCTTCAGACATGTGTTGGGAGCACGATGGAGGGATCTAGGGCTCGTCGAAGGCTTGTTAGCACCACCACCCTTGCGGCTATAATCGAAGAGCAGATGCCTATTGGATGGCCATACCTCAACGGTCATCTAACGGACAAGACGACACCACATTGCACCCCCGAACCTCCAGGCTCGGGCGGAATCGAGTCGCCTTCCAGAGCACCTGAATCTCCCACGTGGCCCGATTCATGACAACCTCCCAAGCCTATAGCTCATGCGTGTGTTGTACATGTGCATGCTGGGATAATTGCAGACAAACCCCCGGGCCTTTCCAAAATTGCATCCAAGTCCAGGTACGTGTGCTCCACGTACATGCCTAGGAATTTTACAAAGAGGCCCCGTTAGGTTTCCTTCTTTGCATAAATGCCTCACCCATGGGCTATTAGGCATATTTATCTATTTATTTCCATGTTTTTTTTACATTTATGCCCTTGCACTATAAATGATCATATCTTGAGCATACAAACTCTGATTTAAATTTCATTTTGTTTCTCTTTTTATTCTCTATCTAATCTAAGTTGACACATTACTATTGATGCTAAAATTTTAGTATTCATCATCTTATCTGTTCATCATTTATCGACCATTATTAAATCATTGTTCAATTTAATGCTTAGTTAGATGATGGAATTAAATCACTTTGAATTTGCTCTTTGACGTGAATTATTTTAGGGCATACTATCATCTGCTTGCATATTATACACATGCATATCTTTTAATGACATAAAATCAAATAACAAAAAATGCATGCATCATATTATTGTCTCTGCATCATTTTGTTTGCATAATATATATGCATATCACTTTGTGTCATGCATAGTGATTCCATATGAAGACCTAGACCAATGAATATAGTTGCTTAATATTTAATCAATAATTTTCGATGAATAGATGAGAAATCTCGTGTCCCTATGTTCACATTGGTACACTTACTAAATAAAATAATTTCCACAAATTCAAAGTTATGGTTTTTGCTGAATCATTTTCGCCACCTATATTATGATTAAAATATGATCATTAACATGGTGAAAATGCGGTTCATCATGTGCAAACATGATCAATGATGCAAGCACGAAGACACATTAATTTACAAGGTTCACTCGAAATTGGGCTACGTCCTTTGGCAGCAACGACTGGTTTTCACTATGTGGAGAAGAAGGAAACACATAGGATACTGAGAACCCTACCCTAGGAGAGTTTATATACTACTCCCTTATATATGGATCCCTGATACAAATAGATCCATATACCCGAATACAAATAGAATCACTCAAAACAGCAAAACCCTATCTTGTTAGGGTATGGTACTGTAGCAGGGCGTGTATATGATGATTCTTCGAACTGGGTCAGTTGGTTAGGATTCTAGGCTTAAATTATTTAATTGAGTAAAATATCGAATTAATCTCTAATTGCCTCTAAACAATTTCAGATCAATTTTTAACTCTTTGTATATAGATTTAGTTTTGTTCATTGGGATTCAATCCAACTAGATCTCAATCCATTGATCTCTAAGAATATTGACTAAAACACATTTAGTTTCACTATTCCCTTCGATTGAAAGCATCACAATATGTTATTTGTTATATTCATATCGATCTTGGGTATTCCAATACTTATATATCCTACACACTAGAAGATTGAATAATCCAAAATTTTATCGAATTTTTAGGTGTCTTCTTCTATGTTTTATAATAGATTTCTCAATAAATCAATAGATGACAATACTAATCACATGCTTTCCAAAATTGTATATTAACATGGGTTTTTATTATTTATGTCATCCTGAGATATTACAATATTAGTTCTACCCCTTCCTTTTTTTGAATTATTAGTTGTGCCCTTGACTTCTCACTTCGTTATCATGTGTGCTCCTCGAGTTATTTACCATCCATCCCAACTCAAATGGATGTTAACTTTGGGGATACAAGGTAATTATTAACAAACAAATGGTAGAAATGCCTTATTTCTTCTTCTTCCTTCCACTCTTACTCCTTCCACCTCCCTTGACAGCCCCTCCTCATCCTCCGACCACCTGATACCCCATCCCTACAACCTCTATCCCTTCCCCCTCCAACCATCTCCTACTTCGTCCCTCCCTTGATAGACCCATATGTCCTCCTCTAGGGCATGCTCAACCTTTGGAACTCAATCGTGTACGACATCTTCTCCTCCTCCTAGTCCATTCTATCATCACAATCTTTATCTTTGTCGTCGTATGTGTACTCCTCCATTTTGTCGAAGTCAAACTATGCATAGGATTGTTGTCAGTGTTGCTACTAAGATGTTGCTGGATAAAGCTTCCCGTCATCAACCTGTTGTTGCTACTAAGATGCTCCTTTGGAGGTCCCTCCACCATTGGTTGGCCCCATCTACACCGTCTCTTAGAGATGGTAGTGTTGTAACTGGCAGCACCGTCGGATCAGGATACTGTGGAGGATAAGGATGAGGAGATAGAGGAGCAAAGGTTGGAAGAGGAGGATGGGGCAACGACGGAGGAGGAGGAGGACATAAGAGGAGTGAAGATAGGGTGGAGGAGAAGGGGGGGATAAAGGAACATAGAGGACTAGAAGAGGAGGATAGGATAGAGGAGGGTGGGGCGGTGGAGGAGGAAGAGGGGGACAGAGGAGAAGAGGTTAAAAGGAGGAGGATAGGACGGAGGAGGAGGGGGCAGTGGAGGAGGAGGTGGAAGAGGAGTGGGCTGGAGGAGGAGGAGGAGGAAGAAGTGGGCAGGAGCAGGGGGTTGGAGGAGGAGGATAGGACGGAGGAGGAGAGGGGCGGTGGAGGAGGAGGGGTCGGAGGAGCAGGAGGATGATAGGGTAGCAACAAAGGAGGAGGAAGGGGAGGTGGTAGAGGAAGAGGATAGGATGGAGGAGAAGGTGGATTTTTTTATTGTTATGCCCTCTTAACTAGACCATGGTTTGTATAAACCATGGTTTAGTTCAAGTCAGTTATGATGAAACTAACGGAAGGACATAAGTGATAACGGTGCAAAAAGTTAGGGACACAACTAATATTGCGAAAAGGAGCATAATTGATATTACAATATCTCAGGATGACACAACTGATAAATTAGTATTATCGAATTCTTATCATATTTCATAAACAACATGACCAATGGTAAAATTCGTTGGGACTCCAATATGTCATGAGTGAGTTATAATCTTCCAGTTCAGTAAGTATGAAACCGTATGATTCCTTTAAGAGAAGATGCATCTCATGTTCCCTCGTATGCACACCGGCTGATTTGTACATAGACCTTATCAGGCCATCAACCTAATGGTTTGCCAAATGAACACTCTCATATTTATATATTGTACTGGTCTTTGGTCAAAAAATGTATGCTTGTTTTACGGGTCTTTATATATCAATCTCATTAAGTTAACTCTTTAACTTCATTCATCTAAACCTATGAATCTTTGTTCCTATGTAGATGGCATGCATCAAGAGTGCCAGTTAGATATTAGCCTTTGGAGTAGATTGTCATCTCTTCTCAAATTAGAGATCTTCTTTAAATATTACTTTGTAATTCAACTTGTGTCATCAATCTTACTCTTTAGATCTACCACTCTGCATTAGCCACTATGTCCTAACTATTTAGATCCGTAGTTGTATGATACTCAAAATAGCCATGGTACATATCCCAGTTCGTATTGACGGGACTCAATAGTAATGCAAATATAATAATGTCTTATTTTGGATTTGGAGTGATAAAATTCGTAATTACTTTTATTGCATAATGGCTCATCATAAGCCTTTATGTCTAGCAACATGATGATTTTTGCTTGTCTCCTTATAGAGTTGGACTAATGGAAGGCTCGCAATCTTTTCTCAGAATGTGTTACATATGTTCCAAGTTTGGTTGATATCAATACATGGTTTGGTTATATGTTGTGGTTATATATTAGATCCCAAGAATGCATGTACATGAAGGATCCTCAATTCTTAATACTTTGATACTTCAGATCCATCATGTGTGGTACGGAAGCATATGACATGCACTACTCATTATTAGTTGGTTTCTTTGGATATTGTTGAAGATAGTGTAAATTTAGACCTAGCTCTTAATTTTTGTATGTTGAGTCTCTCTATGTGAGATTTAATTATTTGAGATGGACTGCTGGTTTTTTAAGACCTTTGTGTATAGTAGTATATCATAGTGGCTTTATGTATCCCTTATGCAAACTAAAGTGTTGCAGGTAGATACTCCTCCATACAATCTTCAATACGCGCGAGGTGGAAATCCTTTATGTTATGTTATTGGTTGGTGTTGGGTCTTCTAGTAGGCTCAAAACGCTTTTAACACTTAGAAGAACCCAAGGAAAATGGGAAAGAATGGCCAGATTATCAAATTCTCTTAGGTGAGTCGTAAATACATTGCCTAAAATACATGATGTTATGTGTTTCCCAAAGGAGTTTAGTCTTCAAACTTAAGGCAAAGCTAGGTAGAGAAAATAAGATGTTATTGGATCACAATATTCAAGAGAAGAAACCACTGGACTCATGGCTATAGGGTTCATTCAAATGTATAATTGTAGTTGGCCATAATCAATAACAAGGGAGAGACTGGCTTGGTCAGAAGAAAAAAATCTTAGGACTTTTTTCTGCTTGTAGAGAGTTGCACAAATATTTCGAAAATGAGGAGTTGGTGTACTAATTCACCACTCTCTATGGCATAAGAAGGTGAAATATCATGTCGCATGGTGGTGCTTTTGAGAAAATTTAGATATGGATATCCAACAAGATAGTGAATCTTACATGGATCTAAAGATTCCTACAGTTTGCCTGGAGCTACTATAGAAATCTTCTAAAGCCGTGATGTCCAACATTCTTGATGAGATAAAAGATAGCCAAGTTGTATGGCATGTAAGACCAACCAGAGCCATTAATATTAATATCCAAAATAACCAAGAGGGTTACGTGTGCTTAAAATAAAAAATGCAATTAGTGGCTAATGAGGGAGGGTCTAAAGTAAGTGGTACTTGAATGCCACTGAAATCCTTTACAATATATATATATATATATATATATATATATATATATATATATATATATATATATATATATATATATATATATATATATATATTAAGAGGGGCGATCCTATGAGAAGAGATTTTGTGAGATGGTGAGATGGGACATTCTGGACCACAAGTTGCTGTATTCTCTCTCCTGGTTGGAACTAGTGGTCCAGAATGCTCCATCTCACCATCTCACCAAAATCCCATCTCATAGGATCGCCCCTTATATATTAATGCTCATCTGTTATAAAAATACAAAAATGATAAGAATGTAATTTTGACACTAAAAACAAAAAAGAAAGAGTGAAGAAGAAAAAAAAGAAAGATAACAAAGACGGATACCCTGCGTACGTATACATATATGTACATACTAACAAAGAAAATCCAAAATAAATATAGTTGTAATATTCATTTATGAGCCTAACCTTAAAGACCAAATCTGTCAAACTTGGTCGACGAACTAAGTAGGATAAGATAAAGAAAAAATAAAAAATAACTAATAGTTGTCCAAAATCTCATTCAAATCCATGTATGTATTTTTACATAAAACTTCTAACTATTCTCCGGTCTTAATTTAAAGTTATGTTTGACTAACTACCTTTTCATTCAAAAGACAATAATGTATATTAAAAATAATTTTCTTTAACAAATAGCCACAATCAAATGAAGAAACGAAGGAAGAAATCATAAACCCTAATTCACGTATTTGGCTTCCAATATTGATATATATATATATATATATATATATATATCTTTGAACAGATGAAACTCACCTTTAAGCTCATTATAGACTGAGTAATAGTTTAGAAAAATCCTATAGAACACCAATATTAAAGGTATCTGTTTTGTTATATGGACCGCTTACACAAATGTACTTTATATAAGGAAGAACTTCAGGCAATTGTTTAGAATTGTTTTTAACTCCTTTTAATTCAATTATTTTTAAAACTTGTAAGTAAAAATACAAAAAAATAAGTCAATAGTATCAAAAATTCACTTGAATATGAAACCTAATATATAAAAAATGCATGTTTCTAAACCTGAACTTGCTCAAACAAACTCCAATGGAAGTCTACTCACCTTTAAAGTTCAATTTGAAAAATATCTTAACCATAAAAAAATACTTTGGGATTGGGAAGACTATATTTGTTAAAAATAGGTTTTGGGTCCTATATTGTAAATAACATAGTAATATTTCTAACTATAATAAATTAGATGAAATATTATTTAACTCCTATAGATGGTTTTTTAATTTTTAATTTTTTTCATGATATTTTGTTTCATTAATAAAATATGTAAAAAAATATAATTTTCAAGAAAAAGCAAGTAAATAATTAAAAGGGTTAAATCTATAAGAAACTTATACATATCTTGCATCTTCTTTATATTATACATGATAAATGCAATAATATAAAATTGACCAAAAATATAAGATTATATTGTTAAATTATTAATAAAAATAACTTACATTTCTATGTCCATTACTTTTTTGAGCTATTTTTCACTTAACTATTTAAGTATCATATTTTTGCCTTTCCTTTTTAGAAAATCACCTAAAAACTAAACATTACAAAAATCTCAAAAACACATTTTCAAATTTTAAATATAAAAATATTCTACCTTATTTTATAGTCTTAGATTTTTAAAAACCTTAAAAACTTAAGGGATTTTTATCCCCACGAACGCTACGATCATTGTAAATTACCTTCTTGATGAATCCACGATTCATCGTCTTTATTCTTTTATTTTAACTTAATTTCCTTAGTCAAATACTTGTAAATACCTATTAATTTTATGAAATTACCATTTTGCATGCATTTGTTAAATATGCATTTTTAACACATTTTATACTCAAATAAAAGTGTAAAGAAGAAAAGAAAAATAAAAATAAAAGATGTATTTATGAAATAAATGCAGACTGACCCGAACCCCGACAGAAGGTCAAGACTTGACCTGATCGATCAGGAATAAAGTATGGGAGATAATGTCTTTAATTCAAAAATCCAAAAATAATTTGTAAATATTTTTCCTATATATGTGTACAAAACTTACACTATTTTATTTCTCTATAAATTGACCTCAGATTAAATATTTTTCTAATCCAAAGTTGTAAATAAAAATGTTTTGTAAATAGTAAAAATAATTCCAAAATAAAATAATATACAGATTACAAATAATCACTCAGAAAAGTCGTAAAGTGACAATTGAACGATCAATTCTGGCTCCATATAGACTCAAATTGAATCAAACTCACTTTTATTATACTCTAAATTAAATTATATTTCAAATGGCTATGATTTCATAATTTTTGGAGTTACGGTTGAAAAGTCGATTTTCTAGGGTGGTTTGTGCAGTTTTACCAGGTACTTATTGTATATATTCACTCATATTTATTTTTTATACATAATGTACATAATTGTAAATATTATCTTCATTAGTAAAAATAAAAAAATAACAATTTAAAAGATTATAAAAAAGTATTTAAAAATTATTTCCATATTTGTACTGGTGTATATTGTATAATATGTACATAATATTTGTATACAACTAATTTCATTACATATAAATCACCAAAAAAGTAAATATCTAACATTAATTAATTAATTTAATTACGAAATTTACATTTAATTATTTAATTATTTAATTTATTTACTATTTGATTTGAAAACATACCTTGTATATAAAGATATTATTCTATACCATTAATAGCCACCATTAAGGTGGATAATTAATTTTTGTAAATTAATTAATTTATTTATTTTAATTAATTCTGAATTTCATTTTTAATTAATTAATTAATTAGTTTAATTATTTTATTAATTCCACCACTAAACACCTTCCTCTTTTGTACATCCTTTCCTTTTGTATTTCTCTTCTCTTCTTATGGGGCTCCTCCTCCCTCATTTGTCTTTGATCAATCTTTGGTGGAGAGGAGCCCGATCTCCGAGAGCCATCTTGTTGAAGAAGGGTGCCTAGTCTCCGAGCCGTTCGGTGACAGCGAGTCGGCCCTCGTCGAGGCCATCACAGCGTATCCCATCCGGAGGTGAGATCCAACTTTATTTCCTGCAGTTTTCCTTAGATAAATCTTAGATTTAATTTTTTCTTCGATTTGATTAATCTCTAGATATTAAAATCCCAAAAACATCCGTCCCGATTTGATCTGCCTCCGAATCCAATTTTTCATCTCACATCTTGACATCTTCATTTCCATACTACCTCATGCAACTGAAGGATATGGTTTGATCCTCAAGCGCATCACGGAAGCATGAGCGTCACATCGAATACAACGTGGAGCGACTAGTCGGACTAGTTGCTCGATGCAACGGAATTTAAAAAAATTTATTACGATGAGACCACATGATCCAAGAACACTTCTCGGATCGTCTCGTCTAAACCACAAACAAGTAATAGGATTACCTCTTGAAGCGTGGTTGCGATCAAGTCTCTAAACGAAGAGACCTCCTGTCTCAAGTCCGATCCGACGGAGGAGATGCTTGCGAGCGCGGGGATGAACCGCGTGCTTCTCGCAATCCATGTTGATGATCCAAGCGGCGGATCTCCTGATCTCGACACACGAGATCCGACGTCTTCTTCACGAGCGAGGCGCACCGAAGGAGACAGAGATCCACGAGCAGACGAACGAGCAGCATAACGACGATGCCGCGGCGATGGAGAACCTCTCCATGGCATCCATGGTGGACGGCCATGAGAGGGAGAGAGAGGGCTGACGCCTAGAGAGAAAGAGAGAGATGCTTCTCAAGCATTATATGTAAAATAGAGAGCATGGTATGCCTCTCTATTTATAGGATTTTGGGATCCATGGATCTCAATCCATGTGACATATAAAATCAATGGATGAGATTGATTTATGTCAATCCAATGGCTAAGATTGTTGTTGGTAAAACCAACAAATTTAGATCAAAATATATTTGACAAAATCAAATACAAATTAATCCAAATCAAACCAATAAATAAGGAGAGAAGATACATGGAGATTTCATCTCCATGTACCTTCCAAAGTGGACGGCCACACATTCCTTATAGGAATGATGTGTCGCCCCCCTCTTTCCATGGGGAGAGCAATCTCATGGAAATCCATGAGATTGCATATCTCCTTGAAAATCTCCTTTATTTATTTCCAACAACTTTTTTTGGCTTTTTATTCTTCAAAAATAATTCACAATTATATTTGAGAATATTGCAATCTTGCCATAGAAAAATTGTGAATCAAATTCACAACCCAAAACAACATATAATTTACATTGTCAATTAATTACACAATGTGTATCCAATACACATAATAATTAATCAACACATATAAATTATAATTAGCTCTCTCTAATACATTATAAATCACATTTATAATATATTATGAATAATTGGATATTTCTATCCACATTATTCTTATCCATAACAATTAAATCACATTTAATTATATTGGATAACTTATTCTCATGTACTCAAATAATATGAATCGCATTCACATTATCTACATCTTTGATAATCAAACCTTATTTAATTATCTAAGATAACTCTCCTTATAATATGAATCAAATTCATATTATTCATGATAATTAAATCACATTTAATTATCCATTTTCTCAATGCTCGGTTACATATATCAACAATAGAATTATCCATGAACTCTTTCAAGGATAATGCGCTTTCTCCGCGAATACTTGGAGATAAGGACATGGCGATTGTATTGTTCCACGTATAGTGACATGGATATTGAGATCACATCTCAAATCCAGATCTCGGGCCTCTCATAGATGCTTGATTAAATCAAGACTGTAAATCTAATCTTCTCATTGAATCTGAATCACATACAGATCAATGTCCAACATTTGGACTAAGATCAGATTACTTCTCTACTAAGAGGAGTCACTAAAATCCAGACCTGTTTCATCACTCCCTAGGAATGGAAGCGTCATGGTTATACAACCATTTATGATCACATCACCCTCAGGCATTCCCAATACCTGTACATCCTGCATACTGGAAGACTCAGAATAAACCAGAAGTATTAGATCAACTTTACACTGTCTACTTCAGGGTTTTATCAGTAAGTTTCTCATTCGATTATTGGAAGTCGGTATCGATCATATACTTTCCAAAAGCATATATCGTACCTAGGTCTTGATCATACACTTTCCAAAAGTATATATCAAACCAACAAATTCAGTCAAGCTTCCAAAGCGAGACGACCGTGCGCACGGAATTTGATTCTTCCCAATATCTCATGAGTGAGCTCATGTCTTCTGGTTCAGTAGTGAACCTGTATGATCCCTTTGAGAGATCGTATTACTCATATGCCCTTATATGCACACCAGCACGCCGGTGTATAGACCTTGATTAGGTCATCAACCTATTGGTCTGCCAAATGTACATAATCAGACATATAGTAACACATCTGTCTCCAGTCAGAGGATGTGTGCCTATATCATGACAGCATATGATATAGGACTTTGGTTATCTCGATCTCGTTAAGTCAACTCTTTGACCTAACTCATCCGACACCTCCGAATCCCTATTCCTATGCAGAGGACCTGCATCAAGAGGTCGGTCAGATATCAATCTAAATGAGATAGGATTGCCATCTCCTACTCAGGCTGGAGATCATCTCTTAATCATCATTTGACGGTGCTTGATGAGTCCTCAATCTAACTCATTAGATATTCATCTAAGCACCAGCCTCTATGGTTCAATAATTGAATCAACAGCTGTATGATCATTAAGATGGCCATGGTACATAACCCTAATTGTACTAAGGGACCTATTATGCAAATTATGTACTCTTTATTTCAGATTAAGGAGTGAATTGCAATAACATTTATTGCATAATGGCTCGCCGTGGGCTCGCATGTCCAACAATCTCCCACTAGCCCAAAGAGCCATTAATGGGCTAATCATTTAAGCCCACACTCATGTGACAATCATAGGCTATTTAGAAAATAGCTAGGTAAGCTGATCAGTCACTCTGTTCCCAAGAGACTACGCCAAGTCCTTTTACGGCACTTGCATATCTCCTAGTAACACTGTTCACATCCAATGCAAATGTTGCATCTCATGCAATCGATACTCAATTTTGTTGGTTATAGTGTCCTTGACACTACATCTTATTAATTATCATAACCAGTATTCCCATAATCCTTATTAGAATACCTTCATTCCTGGAGATCTCTATCTCCTAAGGTATCTACACTTAAGACCCTTATAGATCACTATCTACAAGGTCTTAAACCTTTGAAGATAAGACTTTGAGATCACTATCTCTAAGTTTCATCATCTTTGAAGATATTGTTATTACTGCAATCAAGTGTTTTATCTCCATAGTAGGATTAGTAACAGTTTACTACTCCCACTGCATGGTAGACATCTGGTTCTTGTACACATCTAGCATACATTCAGCTTCTCATAACTGATGCACAAGTGCAAGCAGTTCTAGTATTCACTACCTCAACTCTTTGAGGTGTTATCCCTTTAGACAAGTCACTACCACATCTTAAGGGAAGGAAGCTTTTCTTGGAATTGTCCAGAAAATGGAATAAGTCCAAGGTGTACTACTAATGCGACAGTCCCAATAACCTCTTCTCTTTGCTTCTGAACGACTTCAGAATTAAGATCTAAGAGGTATCCTTGAAATCGTATTTCAAGGTATGGAACAACCAAATTATAAAACACTTATTATTATTCTTATATCATTCTAAATGATTAGAATAATATCTACATTTAGCACGATGAACACAATGGCACTCCCACTAAGCTTCACATGGTTCATCAAGATTTTATCTGAAATCACAACATTTATAATTTCATCAAATCTTATGTTCCAACTACAGGAAACTTATTGGAGTCCAAAGATGGAGTTCTTCAGCTAGCATACCTTGCTTTCCTCAACCATGAAGCCCTGGGGCTAGGTATTCATAGAGGAATGCAATCTTAACTCACACCATGAAGATGTCATAGACAAGTTGTGTAGCTATAGTTAGCAATATTCTGATGGGTTAAAGCAAGGTCACTGGAGAGCAAGTCTTATCGCAAGCGATGCCTTCTCATCGGTGTGTAGCTCATGGCTACGAACCGTGCTATGAAGGTCTATACCTTCTCATCAGGTTCCCTCTTTCTCTTGAAGATCCATTTACATCTTAATGGGTCTGACCCATATAGGTGGATCCTCGAGGGTCCATGTACAACACTTGTATATGAAGTCTACATTAGACTTTTATTGCTAACATCCATCTTTCCATGCCATGATCCTCAGGAGCTTCATCACATGAAGTCCGATCATTTTCAGATTTAACTGACACATGGAATCCATCCTCAAACTTATTTGAAGAGGTATTAATGTTTCATCTTTAATTATCTATTTTAGTTTCCGATTTTTGGAGCCTCATTATCTTTTCAAGATTAAATGAGTTCCTTTACTTCATTTTCATCTTGATTCTCAAGAGAGTCATCCTATAAGAATCATATTCTCAAAGATGAGATCTTTTGAGAATCTCAAGGTCATAAAGTAGGTATACAATACCATCCTTTATTTTCCTAATGAAGTAGCACTCTCTGGTGCTAGATTCCAGCTTACCAGCTTGGGACCTTATTAAGTGTATAATGTAGTTTCTACCACATATACCTGGAAACTAAGAGATAATTATGCTAAGATTAATCATTGATCAAATCATGTCACACATGATCAATTGCATCTCCCTACAACTCTATTGAGTTAAGACTCATTAGGAGGGATGAGATAGAAATGATATTCACATCTCCATAAGGTATTCCTTGAATTCTTCTAATAGGTACAAGCTACCATGATTAGATCAAATTCATTTCATCTTCCTTCAAACTTTGGTTCTAAACCAAAATTGTGAAATCTTTGAACATTTCAAAGTTTTCTATGTGAAGAGAAGAAATCTCATATCACAAATAATCATTAATAGATATCACATATCCATAATGTTTATTCTGATATAGATGATTCATATACATCAATATGTATAAGATCTTGAATACCTTAACATCTTACACCTTTCCCAAAGAAGGGTGTATTGGACATTTTACTCTTGAATACAATATTCACAAGTATGTAAGATTTGAACATTTAGACAATCTAAAGGTTCATCCCTTATCAGTCTATTGATCACATCAACAGACAAATGTCCAAAATATTATGTCAGATCATTGTCAAATGATCTTCATCCTCCTATTGATCTTTAAAGGTTTAATTTTCAGTATTAGAAATCTTAATGAACCATTCATTAATTTTCTAATTTTAGTGGAGTCCACTAGATGTAAGATTACTATCTGAAATATCTCCATCATAACCTTTTATGATAGGTCCATTCCAGATTTCATGTTTATTCCCAACATTTAGAAATAAACAATGAGTGTATTCTAATATCTAGGTTATAGAGACATTCTCTAAGACTAAGGGCTCCCACTGAAAATATGAAGTCTATTGATCTCATGGAAATTGTTGCAATATTTGCATCACTTTCAACATGAATGACCGATAAACCTTAAGATCAAATTTCTAATACATATGCAACCAATTGCAAGTGTGATTAGAAGATTGAGATACAATTATTAGACTTTATATTATCAAATAAGTAAGTCAATTTCAATGATTATATATAGATTTTTCTGATGTACTATCCGATTCCTTTTCTAAGGATTCTAGATAGATTTGATAGTTATACTATCAACACATCAACTTATTGCAGTATTGGCATTCATCAAACTCTTTGGATGGAAGCAATAGAAGTACAATCAACTCTTTGACTATACTTCTTACTTGAGTTCAACCCATGCTTCCATTGCGCTCCCTTTATCTCTAAGCAACCATTGCTCAAGACTAAAGGATATCTTATCTTAAAATCAAAAATTTCAATATAAGAGTATTTCAACACTTATACATGCTTCATTAAATTCATACAATATGAACATTATGAAGCTTCATGAATGACTAGAGTAAAGATAGTAGAATGATGACACTCATCACCTACATCCATCTAAACTCTTAAAGCATAGGTTCAGGTAGGTACTCAAACAATTTGAATACATTATCTCTAATAGAGCTACCATTCTACATGATGTAGAGAACCATGTCATTCATGATTAAATGTCAAGAGCACATATGTATGCCAGAATATCTTTATTGATTTTATAAGGATTAATTTGATAATTACGATCATCATCGACATGTCACTTCAAAAGTACATTCGATAAGATCAAGACTTATAGAGACATACAAACCCTAGGGTTTTAGTCCTATTGTCTTATTTAATTATCACTTCTCATTATCATGAGAAAACTTGCACATTGCAACCACATACATTATGTGTCCAATCGCAAGTACAATATCTGGATCAAGGGTCCAATCCATGATATTCTACTGGTTATTAATGAGTATAACATTGAGTGGGTTTAATGAAGGATTATCTGAAATAAGTAATTTGCATAAGGGTATATATTTATATATATACATGTTTTACTTTGAATTAGGAATTTTATATCAAAGTTGTCTTGCCATGTCTACAATGAAAGTTCATTCCCTTAATCACTTTCAATGTAAGAGATATACTTACCATTATATCTCAAGCAAGATCTGGGATCTTCTTCCTTATCTTTGTTGCATCCCAATAATATGAGAACCTACAACTCGGATAAAAAGAAGCGGGAACACATTCCACCTTGCAAGTCCAACTTGCATCTCCCAATTCGGTCTTTAATACCCGGGCCCACCACCCCTAAGGTGATGTTGACCCGTCATTAATTGAACCAACCGTCAACAGGAATACAACTCGCTATGCGCATTCCAATATCGCCCCAATAATATGAGGACCCGATATTGGGGTCACTACGCATACGTCCTTACTCTTTCGAGAAGCGACGAGCCCGATCCAAATGGATCATATACAGGAGCTGTCACTTCGGACAGGCGTCTCCCACATATAATATCTGGCGACGAAACCCTTCGCCTTGACGGGAGACCATGGATGTCACTTATGTGATCCTCCATCTCTTATTCAAATTTAATTAATTACTATGAATCACATTCATACAATTAATTCTTCCAAGGGAATTATTAACTCTAATCATATTAGAGTATTCTTAATTGGCTATAATTAACTTAATCATATTAAATTAATTATCAATCCAATTTAATCAATCAAACTTAATTTTATGCTTGAATATATATATAGTATTATTCTCAAAGTACGTATTAATTCGTATTTTAATGATTAGAAAAATACATCTTAATCCCTCGGACATTATCCCGGCCCTACCCGCTGTCATGGCCAGTACCGGCGGGAGTGGGACGGACCGCATACGTTGCAACCCGCTACCCCAGCGATCCCCGACTAGACACCATATCCGCCTCGGGAAAGGATAATGCCAAATTGATTAATTTGTAATTGAGATGATCATCGGTTCTTCAACCGAAATTATACCATATAGTAATCAAAACAATTTTGATTATAAGGAAATTTGCTAAACAAATTCCCAATCCTATTCAAGCAAGAAGTTTGATGATTGTGATTCCAATTATGATTTAGATCAAATCTAATCAATTAATTGATTGGGGGCCAAGTCAATTAAGGAAATAATCATCTTCCAATATTTCTCAAATATTTTCCATAATTATTTCTCGAAATTAACAATTAATTTCATTAATTGACAATCACATGGTTCTTGATTAGGAAAGTAATTTCAGCAGTGACCCCTACTTACTAAAATTAGCATATCTCAATCAATTTAAATCCAAATTAAGCAAAGTCAATTTCTAAAGTTTGCTAATTTGATTTAGGACAGAAGCCAAGTGATGTTTCACGCATTTCAAGGCAAGTCTAAACAGTAATTAACATTTTAATCACGTTCAGATTCACAGTTCCCGCAACAGTGCACACATGTTCATTAAAACGACCATATCTCGAGCATATGAAATCCGATTTACGCAAACTCAGATCCTATTGTTTCCTTATTTAATGTGGAACAAAATTCAAGGGCTATTTTCTGTTTAAACAATTTAAACATGGCCGAAAAATTACACTAAACAGATCTGCGAAATCAAATGCGATAAAAACTTTCGCGACCTAACGAACCCAAGTCGTCCTCGGTTAGCGAATCATATTCGAAACCGTCGACCTAAGGCTCTGATACCACTTGAAGGATATGGTTTGATCCTCAAGCGCATCACGGAAGCATGAGCGTCGCATCGAATACGACGTGGAGCGACTAGTCGGACTCGTTGCTCGATGCAGCGGAATTTAAAAAAATTTATTACGACGAGACCACATGATCCAAGAACACTTCTCGGATCGTCTCGTCTAAACCACAAACAAGTAATAGGATTACCTCTTGAAGCGTGGTTGCGATCAAGTCTCTAAACGAAGAGACCTCCTGTCTCAAGTCCGATCCGACGGAGGCGACGCTTGCGAGCGCGGGGATGAACCGCGTGCTTCTCGCAATCCATGTTGATGATCCAAGCGGCGGATCTCCTGATCTCGACACACGAGATCCGACGTCTTCTTCACGAGCGAGGCGCACCGAAGGAGACAGAGATCCACGAGCAGACGAACAGGCAGCATAACGACGATGCCGCGGCGATGGAGAACCTCTCCATGGCATCCATGGTGGACGACCATGAGAGGGAGAGAGAGGGCTGACGCCTAGAGAGAAAGAGAGAGAGATGCTTCTCAAGCATTATATGTAAAATAGAGAGCATGGTATGCCTCTCTATTTATAGGGTTTTGGGATCCATGGATCTCAATCCATGTGACATATAAAATCAATGGATGAGATTGATTTATGTCAATCCAATGGCTAAGATTGTTGTTGGTAAAACCAACAAATTTAGATCAAAATATATTTGACAAAATCAAATACAAATTAATCCAAATCAAACCAATAAATAAGGAGAGAAGATACATGGAGATTTCATCTCCATGTACCTTCCAAAGTGGACGGCCACACATTCCTTATAGGAATGATGTGTCGCCCCCCTCTTTCCATGGGGAGAGCAATCTCATGGAAATCCATGAGATTGCATATCTCCTTGAAAATCTCCTTTATTTATTTCCAACAACTTTTTTTGGCTTTTTATTCTTCAAAAATAATTCACAATTATATTTGAGAATATTGCAATCTTGCCATAGGAAAATTGTGAATCAAATTCACAACCCAAAACAACATATAATTTACATTGTCAATTAATTACACAATGTGTATCCAATACACATAATAATTAATCAACAAATATAAATTATAATTAGCTCTCTCTAATACATTATAAATCACATTTATAATATATTATGAATAATTGGATATTTCTATCCACATTATTCTTATCCATAACAATTAAATCACATTTAATTATATTGGATAACTTATTCTCATGTACTCAAATAATATGAATCGCATTCACATTATCTACATCTTTGATAATCAAACCTTATTTAATTATCTAAGATAACTCTCCTTATAATATGAATCAAATTCATATTATTCATGATAATTAAATCACATTTAATTATCCATTTTCTCAATGCTCGGTTACATATATCAACAATAGAATTATCCATGAACTCTTTCAAGGATAATGCGCTTTCTCCGCGAATACTTGGAGATAAGGACAGGGCGATTGTATTGTTCCACGTATAGTGACATGGATATTGAGATCACATCTCAAATCCAGATCTCGGGCCTCTCATAGATGCTTGATTAAATCAAGACCGTAAATCTAATCTTCTCATTGAATCTGAATCACATTCAGATCAATGTCCAACATTTGGACTAAGATCAGATTACTTCTCTACTAAGAGGAGTCACTAAAATCCAGACCTGTTTCATCACTCCCTAGGAATGGAAGCGTCATGGTTATACAACCATTTATGATCACATCACCCTCAGGCATTCCCAATACCTGTACATCCTGCATACTGGAAGACTCAGAATAAACCAGAAGTATTAGATCAACTTTACACTGTCTACTTCAGGGTTTTATCAGTAAGTTTCTCATTCGATTATTGGAAGTCGGTATCGATCATATACTTTCCAAAAGCATATATCGTACCTAGGTCTTGATCATATACTTTCCAAAAGTATATATCAAACCAACAAATTCAGTCAAGCTTCCAAAGCGAGACGACCGTGCGCACGGAATTTGATTCTTCCCAATATCTCATGAGTGAGCTCATGTCTTCTGGTTCAGTAGTGAACCTGTATGATCCCTTTGAGAGATCGTATTACTTATATGCCCTTATATGAACACCAGCGCGCCGGTGTATAGACCTTGATTAGGTCATCAACCTATTGGTCTGCCAAATGTACATAATCAGACATATAGTAACACATCTGTCTCCGGTCAGAGGATGTGTGCCTATATCATGACAGCATATGATATAGGACTTTGGTTATCTCGATCTCGTTAAGTCAACTCTTTGACCTAACTCATCCGACACCTCCGAATCTCTATTCCTATGCAGAGGACCTGCATCAAGAGGTCGGTCAGATATCAACCTAAATGAGATAGGATTGCCATCTCCTACTCAGGCTGGAGATCATCTCTTAATAATCATTTGACGGTGCTTGATGAGTCCTCAATCTAACTCATTAGATATTCATCTAAGCACCAGCCTCTATGGTTCAATAATTGAATCAACAGCTGTATGATCATTAAGATGGCTATGGTACATAACCCTAATTGTACTAAGGGACCTATTATGCAAATTATGTACTCTTTATTTCAGATTAAGGAGTGAATTGCAATAACATTTATTGCACAATGGCTCGCCGTGGGCTCGCATGTCCAACAGCAACCACGCACCTCCGACCACGCACGGTGGTCAGAGACACGGATCCTTTTCTGCTTTCCGTCAGATCCCCATTCACGCCTCCTATTTTGTTTATACATAAAAAATAAAAAAACACATAGTTGTTTTACTTATCTCTAACATTTGTTTTGCAGGAAAATTTAAAAAAAATAAAAAAATTCTCTGTTTACAGTTCCTGTTTAAATATATATACATATATCATTTTATTTTTGTTTACATAAACAATAAAAAAACAAAAAACGCAACAGGTCCGCGCCGCCCAACGGCTGCGCCCCCGCCTCCGCCGGCGCGGCGCCACCTCCCGCGCCTCCGCCTGAACCCCCCTTCTGACGCGATCTACTCCTCTGCCAGATCCCGCGGTGCCCCCCTACCGTTAGGCCGCACTCCCCCATCCGCGCGGTGTGCCCCTCCGTGCCACCGCCTATCCCGACCGTCCGGAGCCTAGATTGCTCGACCGCGGCCCATCGCCTGCGCAACCGTCTCCGACCTCCACCTCGTGGTCGAGCGCCGACCCGTCGTCCCCTGTGTGTCCCAGCGTGGCGCCACCTCCATCGTGCTACGCGCGACCTCACCGCGGCTTCACGACCGCACCGCCAACTCCGGGCTCTCCGCTCTGACGGCCTCCGGCGTACCCCCGTGGCGATCACCCCCCTCTATCCCCTGTTTGGAAATGAAGGACCCAAGCATTCGATTTTTGAAATAAAAAAATCTTTTGGAAAAAATACAAAGATGCCCTTGGGAGTTTCCATATTTGCAATAAAGCCCCCGCCAGCACAAAGCACGTACGACGCACATGTTCACTGGCTAATTTACATATTCTGCCCGCATTCTTATTTATTATTATATTTTAATGCAGAAACTTTAAGTAATTGCACTTTCGTCTCTATATATCCAGACCATTAAATTGCATGCTTTTTCTTGTTGAATAAATGTTTTTATTGCTCTAAAAATTTTACAAAATTTTGTAAATGCTCCTGCTATGTGCTTAAACATTGTATAAAAATTTCATTGCATTTCATTTTTATTTGATTTTAAAAAAAATAAAAAAACAATGTCTTTTTGTCTGCCCGAAATTAGAAAAATCATAAAAATTCGAAAATTTTCCTAAAAATTCCAAAAACTTTACTGTAGGTGTATTTTACCGTCCTTTATTTTCTACCCAATTTTCACGCATTAATCGTTTATAAACCAAAAAATGCAAAAAACTAAAAATCTTAAAAAAATGTTGAAAATTCTAGAAAAATCCAAAAATTCTGATTTCAATTTCTATGTGTAGATAATTGTTGGTACTTTAGCATAAAAATGAATTCCAGGAGTTTTGTGCACTTAGAGTATTTTAAGTTGCAAAATACTCTTGGTTATGTCATGTTTTTCATTATTTCCACTGTTTGATTTTTATAAAATCACAAAAACATCAGAAAATTGAAAAATTTTCCAAAAATATTTTAAAATATATAAAACCCAAAAATTCATTTTTTGTAATTTTCTGTATATTTTTTAATATTTTGAAAAATACAAAAAATATTGTGTCGTGTATATTTTATTTCCTTGTGCATTTTGTTCCTAATTTGAAAATAAAAAATTTGAAAAATCAAAAACCACTAAACATTTTATCTTAGAAACTTGACTGCTAAGTTTTAAATCACACTCCTTGTGTTTGACCTTGGTCTCTATACCAGATAAATTGAATAGCAAAAACCGCTTACATTTCATTGCTTGATTTTCTTTAAAGTGGTTTATACTTTTTTTTCTCATTGAGCGAATCGATTGGTTGAGAACAACGACCATTGCATATTTATTTTTCCATCTTAACCGCATCGCTTGTTGGCTCATCAGAATGACGTCATTGTCGGGGAGCACAGCTTGGTTGTCATTTTTCAATTTTGCTTGTCTCTCTATATTATAATTGTTTTCTGACCACCATCTTGATTTGCTTTTTGTGTGAGGGACTGCTTGGAGGACGACTTGGAGTTTCTTTTTGGAGGATCCACACAGGAGGTGGGGCAGGGAAGAGAAGAAGACAATTATTTTTATTTGAGAGAACATTTGGATTATATTGTAATCATTTAGAACTTGGACACTACTTGGACATTATTCGGGGTTTGTTTCACCAAGTGCCGGTGCACTTGGGGACCTCACCACCGTTTTCGTGTTTTCTTGATTTCATACTTTCTATTTGATTCTTGTGGATTTGGCCCCTAGACGTGGGATTTTTATTGATTGTGACGTAATTATCTAAGGCCCAACACCTAATTGATTGCCTGTACCTATACAACGTAATTGGACCTAGATAAAAATAAATTGAAAAAGTTAACTTAATCGTTTGAGAGGCCACACACCGCTAGAGGTCATATACAACACTCGCAGGATTCGTTGTGACAAACATCAATCGACATCTGAGACCGGACTTAGGCCTCTCTCTCTCATTAGTTAGCTATTGTTCTTCATGATCAGTAGAAGTTGCTCGTCTAAGGCTGATTTCCTCGTGCATCATATAGTTAGTCTACTTTCAGTATTTAATTTATGCGTGGATCATATTGCATGTAGAGTGCTAGAGCAAGGTACACATTTCTATCTCTGCATGCATCATTGTGTTTGACCATGCATCGGCTTTTTCGACTTCCTCTCCCTGTTTTTGGACTCAAAATAATCAAAGGAAATCGAAAAATTTGTTAGACATTGTTTGTTTTCAAAAAAATATTTAAAAAAGTGAAAGCAATAAAATTTGGGACTGTTAATGCAAACTTGACCCTAAAACCCACCTCATCGAAAAATATTTGTTTTGGGGAGAGTCACCCCCTCATTGTTTGGTTTGCTTAAGCGAGAGAGTGACCCACACACTATGATAGGGCCATACCTGAACTTTCGTTAGACTATTGGTCTTGGAGTTAGTCGTTCTCCAGTGAGGATCTCTCCAGTAGCCAGTAAAGCGGCCCGTAATGTCCTTAACAGATTGAATTGATCGGGTAGCCGGTAAATGGTTCACAATTCATACTAGCTAGGAAAGATCTAGCTTTGGGATTGGGCCAGTCTCATGGGAGCATCGGGTTCCTAACGACTCGCTTAATCGCTTTACAAGCTTGATTTATCACCTAAAAATAAAATTGACAAGATAAACAACCGAACCTTTACCGTCATCAGCTCGTGTTGAGTAGTTGAATTGGGGGTTTGACTTCTGATCTTGTTTGCATCCAGATCTCATCCGCACTACCTCCACATCACGATGATGGGCAAGAGATCCCTTAGGTTGCCTCTGGCAGCACCACGAGCACTCCTCCCCACTCATCTAGGACAGATTCGGAGAGCTTAGACGCTCTCTTCGAACCTAAGTTCGATTCCACTCTGTTCCCGCTTGACTACCCTTATTCCAGTCCTGAGGTGCCCAAGCATAGATCAGCACAATTATTTATTCATTTGACGGCATCTGAGTTAGGGTCTTTTTCCTTTGCAGAGACACGCGAGATGACCAGCGGTGACGGACGCACCGATGGACAACCCTAAAGTTTGACTTATGTTCTAGATCAGGGTACCATCAACAACTCCTTGTTAGCCTCCCTAGAGACGATGCCGCGATAGATTCGGGATCAGGGAGCATTCATGGCATAAGTTCGTCAGGAATTGCAACAGATGCAAGCCAACAGAGGAGAGTAGCAGAGACCAACCAGTGAGGACATTCCCGTAGCTGGAGGAGGAGCAGAAGGTGGGCCAGAAGACCCACAAGATCTACCCCGACTAGGCAGGCTGATGAGGGAGTTGCACAACCCTAATGTAACTCCTACATACCGTTGAATCCAGCTTCTAGTTATTCTGGGCGACTTCAAGCTTCCACCCCAGACCATTCAGCTTTTGCCCAAGTTCCATGGGCTAGCCACCGAGGATCCGCATCTTCACCTGCATGAGTTTGAGATGATCTGCAGTACTCCCCTTGACAGATTCATGGAGATACATTACTACTTGGGAGCAGATCCGGATCGAGTACTTGAACAAGTACTATCAACTTGGTCGGAAAAACGCAACACGAGCTCTGATCAACAACTTCTCCATGATCCCTAATGAACAATTCCATGAAGTGTGGGATCGATTTTGTGAGCTCATTGACCGATGTCCACATCACGACATATCCAAGCCCAATCTTGTCCAGAGCTTCTTTTGTGGGATGACACCGGAGCTGCATGGTCTAGTCAATGCTTCTTGTGGGGGCTCCTACTTCGCCAAGTATGAAGACTCGGTCTGGGCCATCTACGAGGAGATGGCCGAAAACTACACAATGATGTCCCAGATCGGGCTTTACACTCAAGGGAAGCCCCTACCCTAGGCCGTGTCCTATCAGAGGATAACACGGGTTGATGCAGGTTCATCCGTTTCTTCGTCAGCAGCAGCAGCACAGGCAGAGTCGTCAACCGCTGACATGGGTATTATTAGCGAGAAGTTGGACCGTATAGAGATCATAGAGAAGAAGCAGTGCAAGGGCATGACACAGATAGATCAGTTGGCACAGACTCCTAGTGACCTGAAGACCCATATCTTGTGTCTCCAGGAGGCACAGTCGGCTTCTCAGCCACGTCCCAGATCACGAGCAGATCCCAGCGGTAGCAGCTCTTCCCAACACTCTACCTAGTACCACTAGGTTCACCACATTCAGGCAAAGTCGGTTCAGCCATAGCAGCCGCACTACTCTCAGCCACCACCATCTCAGAACAGTCGAATGATGGTGTATCAGCCGAATCTACCACTGGTAGTTCTTACCCCGTCCCCTTACGATTAGGATCCGTTGATGGAAGTCAACGGGATTTGGTATGACCGGCAGCAGCCCGGGATCCGCCGAGATCATCTAGGATTCCAATGGTCTACCGGAGGCACCTCATCCCAGCAGCAGCCTCCAGATCCGAGTGAATAGAGCAGCCAGCAACAACAACCCCAATACTCCTAGCAACAAGTATTACCAATCGGGTCCTCGTCCCTACAAGCCAGGACATCATTGGATGCATCACCAGCAGCAGCCTCAGCAGCAGTATTCTCAGCCTCCCCCTTACCAGTGTCAGCAGAGCCAGCCTCATTTCCAGTAAGGCAACCCGGTCGGTTCTCACGGGCCAGCCTATGGGAACCCATCCCTTGATGATCTAGCCCGCCTACTCTCAGACCAGCAGGCATCCTTCAGGCAGGAGATGGAAGAGTTCATGCAAGAGATGAGGGAAACTAATCAAGGGCAAAGCTGCCATACCCGCTCAGATTGAACCGAACCCGAACAATTTAAAGAGGAAGTCTGAGCAGGTACAGTTTACAGAGACTGCCACTCCTAGTGATTCATTGGATGATATTTCTTCCTACATATTTGATGATGATTTTGTAACACTTAGAAGCGGTAGGATGCTAGCTGATGGTGTCTTGTCTGAGCGACGACCCCATGATGATCCAAAAGTGCTAGACGAGGAGGATAGCGATGCTGATGCCGCTGATGATGATGATGACAGTGGTGCTGACGCCACCAAGTATGATGATCCAGTCGACGGTACTGAGGCCGTCACTTCTCCTGATGCAGTTGGTGGTACTGATGCCACCATTCGACGTGATACTGAGCCATAGTACAATGTTGATGCCGCAAAGACAGATGTCGTGGGTGGTACTGATGCCACCGTTTCTATTCCAGTTGTGTTTCCTCCTATCTTTGTATCTCAGGAAAATATCAAAAATATCAAAAAGTTGAATAAAGGAAAGGCTTCTTCATCTTCTCTGAGTCCATATGTGTTGCATGATGATTCTTGTATGGGCTCCATTCCTTCACAGAAGCAGGATACCCATCCTTACCTTTTATCTGAGGATGGTTGACGAGCCACGGAATCTACCCTTTATATGTCGTCCGATAGACTAAGTGCGTTGCAGTCGGATAGATACGCGATCGGTCAAAAATAACCGCACAATTCGATTAAACGTCGAATGAAAATTAAGATGCGGTTTTATGTTTATTTAGCTTGGGCAAGCCCCAGGGTCGACTCAAGGAGGCAAAGGAACAACTCGAGATCAAGTTAGATGAATTAGATTGCGGTTTTCCAAGTGAGATTTTTTTGGTAATTTTTTTATGCAATAAAATGCCAATGCACAGATGCGAGTGAACTAGGTTATTAAGAAAACAAGCGACTTAGCCAATTTTAATTTTAATGTGAAATTAATCCAAATCAGCCAAATGGTAATTTTTCTAAGAATCTAATCCAACAATGAATGCAAATGTATTTTTTTGGAATTTTTGGATTTAAAATGCACACATGAAAAAATGCCAACTTTTTTGGGGTTTTTATGCAATTTTTCATGCAAATGGTATGAAAAAATTATGAAAACTTCACTGGAAATTAAATATGATGAAATGAAGTTACACTAATATTTTTGGATTTTTCTGACACTTTATGACTTTTTTATGATTTTTTTACTGAAAATAGAGCGACCGCGAGTATTTAATTCGTAATAAATCCATGAAGTCAAACTTTCCAGAGAATAAATTGTCTCAAATAGATATTTGGAAACCAGGAGAGTTGAAATTTCTCGAAAATAAATTTCGTGAATCTAATTAAAAATCAATTACTGAAATCACTCTACAATTTATTTTATGCAAACGACAACTCTGAATTGGACGAAACTTGGATAGTAATTAAAGCACACTTAAAGGCATCATTGACAATTTTTGCACAATTTTTTGGAGCGATAAATAATGATGTACGAATTTTAGAGCAAAAATGGGTAAAATATCTTTGATTTTCAGTCTCTGATTTTTAATAAATTATCCAAGGCTCACAAAAATATAAATAAATAGTTGAAAGATAAAGAATTAATTTCTCTACAACATGCTATTTTTCATAACATAAATGATGCAAAATTCTTGTTCAAATTAACATGCAAAGACAGGGGTGTTTTAGCAAGACAGAAATGAAGTAAAAAATAAACTTCTGTGCACAGGGGCACTTCTGCAAATATGAAAACTGATAAAAGTGAAAGTGCAAATTTCACAAAAATAAATAAAATAAAATAAGGATCTCCTGTTTTCTCTCTTCCCACGCTAGGGCAAAGGGCCGAGAGGGGCGTGACGGCGCGGTGGGAGGGTGGCCGAAGGTCGAGGCGGCGCTCGGGGTGGCGTGACGCACTTGGGTTGCGCGGCGTCGGCGACACAAGGAGGAGCGGGGCGATCGACGGCCGACGCAGCTGCGGGCGGAGGACAAGGCGGAGCGGGGCGGCGCCGCAGGAGGTTGGCGCAAGGGGGCGCGCGTGGAGCTGCTGTCAACGAGGTCTGGAGCGGTGGGGCGCGGCGCGCCTGGAGGTGGAGATGGCGAGCGGGCCGCGGGACTCGCGGTCGGGAGGAGGCGCGCAGGAGCTCGTGCACAGGCGGCGCGCGGGTTGCAGGCCGGCGCGGTTTGGCGGTGCTGCACGGAGGGCGAGCTCGATGGAGGAGGCGGGCAAGGGGCGGCGCGCGGCGTTGGAGCCGCTGGCAGGTGCGCGGGCCGCGCGTGCTCGCTGGGGCGAAGGCCTGGAGGAGCTCGCGTACGGTGCTGGGGTGCGGCACCGAGGGGACGCGAGCAGGAGGTCGGTGGTCGAGGGAGTCGATGGCGTCGGCGGCTTCCCACGTGGAGGAGCGCCGGTGGCTGGCTGGAGGCGGGCTCACGGGAAGCGGCGGAGTGGAGGCAGGGGGGCGGCGGCACACGGCTGCTTCCTCCCTGTTTCTTTTTTAATTTTTTTTGTTTTTCTTTTGCAAATTTTTTTTCTGTATTTTCTTTGTAAATAGGAAATGGAGATGTGATAATGATATTGGTGGTGCTTGTGATGGATTGTGGAGGGTGAAAATGTAATGAAGATGGTGATTGTGATTTCGATAGTGTGTTTGGTGATGGTAATGATGGTGGAGATTGTGATATGAATCAACAAAAAGAAAATTTTGTCAGATAAAAAAATTGACAAAGAAAAGTTGAGGGATACTTACCTGTGGTCGCCGAAGATGGAGCCGCGTCGTGCGGCTTCCGTCGTCCTCGAGGAGATGGCGGTTGCTCCGAAGCTTGGTAGCCTCACGAGTGGGGCTACTATGGCGAGAGATCGCCGGATCTCACCTGAGAATAATCTCGAGGAGGTTGTTGCTCAACCGTGAAGAAGCCGCGGCTGTCACCTGAAACTTCAAGGGGGCTCGCTCCTCTCTTATCGAAGAACGGTGGATGGGGATGAATGGAGGAGTGGAGGTGATTATAAAGAGGATGGATGGAGTTAGAGAAGAGATGGAGAGAGTGGAGAAAATGGTGGAGGAAGTGGGGTTAATGTGGCTTGGAGTGGGGGAAAAGAAAGGAAGTGGTTAAAGAGAGATAAAATAATATAATAAAATAAGTAGGCTACTAAAAATAACAATAATTAAAATAACAATAATTAAAATAATAAAATCCGAAAATAATAATAATAATAATAAATCCGAAAATAATAAATTAAATCTGAAATTAATAAAATAATGGGGTGACATGTGGCGGCTCTAGGAGCTGCACATGTCGCTCCTAGAAAAATCAAAAATTAAATGTAAACAAAAATCAAAAAGAAATAATAAAAGAGATTAAATCAAAAAGTGGTCAACATGAAAGTTGCTCGTCTCGACAAGATCTACAACTTTCGTGAAGGGCCAAAAATCAAAGGAAATCATCTGTACAAAAATGTATTTTTGGGTGGTACCTTATAGATATAAAATACCGCATTTTATCTTTTGTAATTTTTTTGTCATTTTTTTAATAAAAGAAAAATCAAAATAAAAATAGAGAAAATATGATAAGGATATTTACAACTTAATCTAATTTTTTTGGATTTTTAATAATTAAGAAAATAAAAGGATAAAATGCAAGGGCATTTCGGTCAATATGTACAATATACAAAAGGGGCCCAAAACTCAAGTTTTGCATACGAGCTCCGATTTTAATGAAATTAGTCTTGTTTCGAAGGTCTTGGAATGTATATTACTTTAAAAGTGAGTAGACCTAATTCGGAGGATGTATGAGAGAGATATGCACATTTTAAGGTTTACATCTTCAAACTTGGATTGGGGTTTTATTGGTCAATTTTACAAGTTAATATTTTTTAGATATTTTTCTTTAATTAGTGTTAGTAATGTATACACTATAGAGTTGGTTTTATTGGATTTGGAGTTAGTATAAAATATATACAAATAAGGTATTTTATCTAATATACAGGTGGATATTTACAAGTGAATTGGCTTCTTATTTAATGCAAGTATGAATGCTAAAATGCAGATATTATGCTTGCATGCATGAATGCTAATTTTACAGTATAAAGGGAAATATGCATCTATCTACTCGGGAACAAGACTCTATTTTCAACTTTTAGAGTGATGAATCACAGATTCATCAATGGTCTAGATATCCCCTTCCCTTAAGAACTCCGCTTAGCGAAGTGATAGAAAATAGAAAATCCAAAAAATCACAACAGTTAGAGTTCAGCCAGCAGATGATCGACTGATTCCATATCCAGCTAACTCTACAAGAGGCACTAGAGCACATCCCTCCCTTCCATAAGCACTTGAGAGAGAAGACCACTATACATAGGAAGAAGAGGAATCCTACTGTAGAGATCCATGTGTTGACTCGTGCCACATGTTTTGCTATTCAGAATCAATTGCCAGCCAAGAGACCTGATGCAGGAGCTCCATATGTCATATGCCACATTCATGAGCAGCAGTTCGATCGTATCTTATTAGACAGTAGGTCTTCGATTAACCTTCTTCCGTCTGCCTTACTCGATCGATTCGAGTTTGGCCCTCTTAGACAGAGTAGGACAATTCTTCAGTTTGCTGATAGATCTGTTAAGAGGCTGAAGGGGTTACTTAAGGATGTCGTCATCACAATTCAGGGCCTGTGGATTTTCTTATATTGGACGTGGAGATCCCTAAATCCGTGACAGATATCCCCACCATCTTAGGATGACAATTCTTGACCACAACCAAGGCGGTGTCTGACTATGATAGTGGGAAGGTATACTTTCGCATTGAGGGTGAAAGTGTACAAATAGAGATGATCGAGGAGGCCAGAGCTAGAGATTCAGAGTACTCAGAGCAGATGACCGACTCAAAGCAGATGACAGAGGCAGAGCTAGACATCCACCAGGAGTGTGACTTTGTGATTACAGATGATGAAGCAGTTTGAGCAGATCCCGCATCACAAGCTCTTACCACATCTTTAGATGTTATAGATTCACAGATCATGGCAGATGAGAGTTCGGAGAGCACACTCGTGGCACATGATACAATAGAGGTTGTCTATCATGGTCAGGATAGCGAAGACGATTTTGTTTCATATGCTTCAGATTCAGATCCCTCAGACACAGACATCGATTTTGACTGGCAGGAGTTCGATGAATATTTACCATGTCTAGTGCCTACAGAGCAGACAGCTAGGGTAGAGAGTGATCCAGGTCCGTTGATAGATATACTAGCAGGGCCATCTTCGTCAGATTTACCACTGCAACAAGAGTTCTTATACACAGATCCGGTAGCATTCACTTAGACATTTCAAAAGCCATATTTACCAGCTCCCACTTATCCAGAATTGAAGACCTTACCGCAAAGCATTAAGTATAGATTCCTTGCCGGTGAGCCAGATATGTTCCCACTCATTATTTCAGCAGATTTGACTGAAAACCAAGAATCTCATTTGATAGAGGTTCTTAAAAGAAACCTCAAGGCAATAGGATGGAGTGTAAATGATCTCCAGGGGATAAGTCTGGCCCTGTGCTCCCACCACATTTATCTCAAAGAAGATGCCAAGCCCTTGCGTGAGTTACAGCGATAGTTGAGCTCAAATCTTCAAGAGGTGGTCATGAAGGAAATATCTAAGTGGTGGAGCGCTGATTTTATCAAGCCCATCTCCGACTCTAAGTGGGTTAGTCCATTGCATGTGGTACCTAAGAAGACGGGTATCACCACAATTGTGAGCGAGTTTGGAGAGGAGATAGCTACCCGAGTACCCACTTCTTGGAGGGTCTATGTGGACTACGGATGATTTGAATTAGGCCACCAAGAAGGACCACTTCCCGCTACCATTCATAGATCAGATCATTGATAGACTAGCCGGGAAGAGTTACTACTGCTTTCTGAATGGGTATTCGGGATACAACTAGGTGGTCGTAGCGCCTGAAGACCAAGAGAAAACAACTTTCACCTGTCCGTTTGGGACGTATGCTTTTAGACGGATGCCCTTTGGATTATGTAATGCCCTAGCTACATTCCAAAGGTGCACGCTCTCTATTTTCTTGGACATGGTTGGTGAATTTTTAGAGGTCTTTATGGATGATTTCTCAGTCTACGGTGACAGTTTTGATGCATGTCTTGATTACTTGGATCAAGTACTTCAGCGCTGCATTGAGGTCAACTAGTTTTATCTGGGGAGAAGAGTCCTTTCATGGTGAATCAAGGGACGGTCCTTGGCCATATCATCTCTAATCGGGGCATGGAGGTTGACCTAGCCAAGGTGGATATCATCAAGAAATGCAATCCACCATCCAATTTACGACAGTTGTGGTCTTTTCTGGGGTATGTCGGTTTCTACTGACGATTCATAAAGACTTTAGTAGGATTGCCCGACCGATTAGTAAATTTTTTGACAAAAGACACCGAGTTCCTTGTTGATGATAAGTGTTTTGCGTCATTTGAGACTCTCAAGAATCAAGTTGTTGAGGCTCCTGTCCTTCAGCCGCTTGATTGGTCTCTCCCATTTGAAATCATGATGGATGCCTCTGATATTGTCGTAGGGGTCGTGCAAGGACAGAGGAGGGACGGATTACCATTTGCCATTCACTACGCTAGCCGTACATTGGATGCCTAATAAATGTAGAGATAATCATAGTTCGTGCATTCTACACAAGGCGGGAACGCAGTCGCTGCGTTGACAACCAAAAACCTTTGGTTTAATCAATAGATAACCCACAATAATTAATTAAGAAATGAAGTACCAAAAATGTGGAGTTAAAATTTATTATAACTCTACAAGAAAATGTGTATAGGTGTAAGCATGTGTAGAGGTCGAACACTGGGAGTAAACGGGAGGAGGAGGCATGAGAAATGCACAAAAATTATGTCTTTTAGCTCTTGTCCATTTTATTGTTTTTGCAGGTTTTTAATTTTTAATTTTTTTGTAATTTTGTATTTTCTTTTTACATTTCTCAATTTTTATATTTCTTTTTTAATTTAAATATAATATATATGTATAAATAGAATATAAGGTATACATAGATACTATATAGATAAAATATGTAAAAATAGTTAAAATTGAGTAAATAAGATAATTTTGGGATTTTTGTATTTTTTTTCTATTTTTCTTATTTTTCTGTAATTTTTGCTAATTTTTATGCATTTATAAAGTCAAAAAATCCAAAATATGGGATTATTAAATAAACAGAGATTATTTGTTTTTAAAAATAATAAACAAGTCCTAAAATGATCCAAATTAATTTTAATAGAGAAATAACAATATATAAATAATTATAAAATAGAAAACCCTATTTTTGATATTTTTTGTAGAATTTTAATATTTTTTGTTGGATTTTGGAGCTTTCTGATTTTTTAAATTTCCTTTTTCTTATTTTTAGGGGTTTTTGTTTTGTGGACTCAATAAATATAAAAATATACCATATATATTTAAACTTTTCATAAGGTTTTTATATTTTTTTGTATTTTATAAAGTAGACACGGATTATTTAGGATCCTTTTTAATTTTAATAAATGGATAAAATGCAGAAAATATCAATTAAAAATATATGCATGAAATTACATAGCATGAAGCATTTATCCCTATTTTTCGTATTTTTAGGAGCACATTAGCTATTTCTAATAAATAGATAAAAGTCACAAAAATATATGTCCTAGTAGGGGCATTTTTAATTAGAATAAAGTCTGGGGGCTCTGTGCAAATTTACCAAAAATTTATAATATTATTAAAAACTTATTGTACTATTCAGCAAATACAAAAACACCAGGGGCATACATGCAAAATACCCGTCACATGGGACTATACGTGATGCACACTAGGAGGGACCAAAATGTAATTATCAAAAAGTTCAGGGACCTCCAAGCATTTTTCACAAAAATATATAACGTTCTTTAAGTTTTATTGGACTATTTAATAATTACACAAACTTGCAGGGGCATCCCTGCAATTTTGCCACCTCACGTGGGACGGCACATGAGGTGACGTGGACTGGATCCAAATGCAAATAAAATAAGTACAGGGGCCTAGTTGTAAAATGTCCAAATTATTCACACTTTAACTTTTATTTACAAGACTAAATAATAAATACAAAAATGGCGGGGTAGAGTATGCAATTTACCCCAAACATAGGTGTTGGCCGACGGTCTGGGTCTCTTCACTTGGACGCGTGTCGCCTGTGCAACGGTGGATGGCAGTTCGTGGAACAATGGCCGAGATTAGATTGCTGATTGCGATCGGACGGTGAAGATGTGGCATGATCCACCGGCTGCTGCTACACCTGGAGGCTCCTCCTTGATCGGACGACGAGGAAGATGGCTCGAAGATCTGGGGATGATCTCGCCTGGGGCGAGTTTGGATCTGATCGTGCGAGCTCCTCCGACCTCCATTACCACAGTCGAGGGTCTCTCCTCGTTCTTGGGAGTCTTCCGCATCCAATGATGGCTTCAATCGAGGCCCAAGTGCTCGAAAATGATCCGGCGAGGGTGCTCGACCTGAGCCTTGCTTCCAACAGTAAAAACTCCTCAAATGGAGCCTTCTAGACCAGCAAACAGACGCAAAAGCATCGTGAGGAATAGGCAAGAGGTCCATGCTTTTATTGGTAGAGAATTGAGGCGATTTGAGGTGAGATGGACCCGCTCTGGTGAGCGGTGGAGGTAGAGCAGGGTTTCGCTGATCGAGACCCGATCAGGTTGGCTACAAGGTGGTCGGGAGTGGACAACTTACCGGGAAACAAAATGGGGGCGGTCAAGGGTCAGTCGAAGGCGGAATCACAATGGAAGCTCTTATACCCGCCGGCGAAGGCAGGGAGCAAGGCTACACCGGAGCATCACCGTGGGTGCACTCCTTCATCTGCGAGCCACCTCCAAGCTCTAAGGGACCTCCCCCTGTCACGAGGATGCACGCTAGGTAGGAGTAGAAGGGTTTTAGGACTTAGAAAGTGACCAAAATTGAGAGGGACGAAGGAGTTTCTTATTTATAAACAATACGAGCATCCTTATTTGACCGGTCTAAGTCGATGATTCGAAGCTGTGTACAATGTGTACAAGGTGTGGGCGTGGATGATGATGGATCCGGGAGTAGTTCTCGTGAAGAGATCGAAGTCGATGGATGGCTGGATCATGCACGAAAAATGGTAGAAATCGCGGGGACAAGACACTTTTGACAGGCCAAGTAGCAGATGGGACAGTTGACCAGAGGTCAACAGTCCATGCACAGCCATTGGGCCACCCATGCCATAAAACGACAAAACAACAAATTTAATTAAAAAACAATTAACTAAAATAGTAAATTATTTTATTAATTTTTGTGTACAAAATAAAAAATGTTTATTATTTTATGAAGTATTTTATTATGATTTTTATTAATTTTTTGACGTATTTTATTATAAGTTTATTTTTAATGGCTTATTTATAGATATAATTAGCTATAATTTGTACATATTATTTTAATTTTATATATTTTATTTTATTATTTATTCTATTATTTTATATATTTATGACTTATTTTTGTGAGTATAAATATATTTTTATTCTATTTTTGTGATATTATTTGTACATTTAAATAAATAGATATGTATATTATGTTGGTATATTTATAAGTATTTTACCTGTGTTTTATATACATCTTTTTTTTAATGTATTTTATTAGGGTTTTTTTATTTTATTTTTTTAATAAAATATGAATAATATTTCGAATATTATAAATTATAAATATTTAAAGAATGAGTTTCCCCTTTTATTTATATACAACTATAATCATAGGTGTTTTGCCTATATAATTACATAGACTTATTTTATTTTTCATTTTCTTTTTGATTTTATTATGATTTTAATATGCATATGTGTTAAAATAATATTTACAAAATTATAAAAATATGAATTTGTATAAAGAATAAGGGATGAATAAAACGAATATTTTAATCGGTAGAATGTACAATGAGGGCCAAAAACCTAACTTTCACACAATAACTCCAAAAAATATAAAACCACCACCATTAAATAGCTTGTGAAAAGTTATATACAATTAGAGGTGATTTTGATAGATATGGATCTGTGAAGTTTGATTTCTAGCTTTTTATTTTCTGTATAAAACATACACAGTGCATTATCTTTATACAAACTCAATTTGTATTCTTATTTACATTATTATCTACAACTTTCATGTACAAAGTTTATTTATTTGATGAATAAATAATAAAGAATAAAATAAGTATCAAAAATGCATAATTAAAGATTAAATAAATGGGATTTTATTCTATTTTTGGCCCTAATCTCCCCCTACTTTATTCCTTGTCGACCAACTCAATTCTTGACTTGGTCTCGAGGTTTAGGGTCATAAAATATTTTCAATATTTTATTCCTTTTTCTTTTCTTCTCTTTATTCTATAATTTGGCATTAAAAACCTTATTTTATATACAAATAATACAATTAATAATGAATGCTATTATGCACAAATTAATATTATTTACATGCATTAGCTAGGGTTTTTAAGTCCAAAATGATATAATAAAGAATGATGAATGGAGATTTATCATCCCTATATACTTGCCTTTGCTAGCCCCTAGCAAACACTTATGCAATATGTATCAAAAAGAATAAAGAAGAAAAGAAAAAGAAATGATAAAGAATAAATGGAATTGAATTCAATAATTAAACTTGTCACCATAAAATCAAAGTTTGGGGCTCAGGTTAGACCTTGATGTGAAAATGTGTGTGGAACCTGGTCGGGAACCAAATTTAAAGTACAATAGCCTTCGAGAGTCACAGAACTCGGTTCAAACCACCTCAATAACCAGGTCAGAACTAGCCTACATCATACACAAACCCTTATGACTATGAAGCTGACTTGTATAGTGTAAGTGATAGCGGCTCTCTCCAACTGAAATGACAAAGGAACTGACTTCTCCATAATGACAACCCAATGATTCCCCAATCCAGCACTCTGTCCTCGAGGAGCGGGGTATTCCCTTCTAAGTTCAAGTGGCATCCAACTCAAGAGGAGGAGGTGAAGAAAAGAACAGATGGTAGCCAGTGTAGCTACCTATCCTGGGATGCATGACCAATGTAGTTAAGTCATCCAGCTGCATGCTCACATGGTATAACTTTGATGCTCAATATTGCTTATTTTCTTTACAACATATATACATACTCCAGCAGGCATTTTATTTATTTTTATTTACAAGCTTGTCCACTCTTTTAAGTTTTTTTTGAAATACACTATTCACAACAACATTTACATAAAGAGTTTTTCCTCTTGAGATAGAAGACTATCCCTCTTTTGAAGCTTTATTGCAACCCACACTCTCCTGCCATTCGACTTCATTGAAACTGGACCAGCTTGGGGTGCACTTCCCTCCCTGGACGAGGACGAATGTTTCCACCCGTGTGCGTCTCATACTGGCAAATCCAACCCCCTCACCACTCCAACTGAGTTGAGATAAGTGAAAGGTGCAAGTGTCCAATTTAGGTCACAACCGACAAGAGTTATATGTGCGTCTCGAAAAGATCTAGTTAGTCAGTTGAGGTGACTTGAACCCCAGCTCTGAGTCTTAAAGAATTAAGTCCTATTGGACCTGAAGTACCTTAAACCTAGTTCCCATAAGGTTCCAGTGCAATTAGGTGCAGTAAGGTCCAGCCAAGCTCCAATCTTCGACTTTATTGGACTTGTTCAATCATCAAGCTCAATTGAAAAGAATATGAATGCTATGCAAATGCTATGTACAATAAATGATGCAAGTTTTCACAAATAGTTTTTTAAAGAATTTTTACACAAAGAATTTTGGAAAACAAAAAGAATTTTGGTACACAAAGTATAGAATATGCACAGCTATTTACAGGAGCGTACTTCTTTTTATTAACAAGAGTTAAGAATTTAAAGAATTTACATGTTTACACAAATTGATTTATTTAGGTATATTTAAACAATTGATAAAGAATTTTATTTATATATGTACATCCATTTCATTCTTATTTAATTATACCTTCATTCCTCAAATTTATTTGAAAACAATTTTCAACACTATAGTGCAAAATAATTTTTACAAATATTTACAAATAATTAAAAGACATTTTGCAAAGATTTTTCAAAAAAGTATATATACATTTTTCAAAATTTTTTACAATCATTTTCAAAATCATTTGTAAATAGCTTTTCAAATCCTTTATTTCACACAAAGAAAAGAATTTTTGCAAATAAAAATACTTTTACAAAGGTTGAAAACATTTCACAAAAAATTTTCCAAACGGTTCACACCATTTTTTAAATCATTTTGCAAAAATATTTTTAACATGATTTACTAATCAATAAATACGAAAAGAATTTGAGAAATGACTATTGTTATTAAATAATTTTTAATGAAATATATATGTATATATAGTATATTCAGCCATATTTATTAGTTATTATACGAAAGTACGAGTTATGGCTAAAGTATATACAGAGTATATACGACCCCCCTATACTTAGCATGAGCTATGCCCTCATAGATCGAAAGGAAAAAGAGAAGACATAACTCGTATTGAGTATAGAAAAGCCTATACTACAATGACTAAAGAATAACAAATGAAAGAATGAAGATATAAATGAATAAGAAGGCGACTGTCCCCCTATACTTAGGATCAAATAATTATAAGTATAGCAGACTGTACACAAAGTAGGGAGGGTGTTGAAGCGATTTTATGTGGTTTAAAAAGTTGGTTTTATCACGTCATTGTTGTTCTATGAAAAACCACAATCAAACAAACAAGATTACAACTACAAGCATGATGGAAATATATGAGGTGTACAGTGCAAGTAGAGGTTCGTATCCGCATGGACTAAGTAAACTCGTAATTTTTGTTCTTCTTTCAAATTTGATTAACATTATAATCTATTGCGATGAAAGAAAAATTATGTTAAATAGATTTTGACGATAAAATGTAATCTACGGTGAAAATATTTGTTAGAACTTGAAGTAAATGAAAGAGGGTATGAGTGCAACTAAATAAGAAAACATGGGTTGAATCGCAAATTAAGATGGAGGAAATGAGATGACACTTGCAATGTTTCAAGAAGAATAATGAGATATAAGACTTGCAATGCATATATTTAAAGAAAACTTAGACTTGAAAGGAGATCTTACAAAATAAAAATTGCATTCAAGTTCAACTTAAACAAATCAAATGTAAGAGATCTTACAAAATGAGAGTTGTTTCTTTCAAATTCGACTTAAACAAAACCGACTAATGTAATAAAATGCAAGTCGCACAAGGAAGAAAAAGAAATGCTTCTCTATTAAGATCTGGAATGAAGGCGACGATGAAGATGGTTGCGACGACGGTTGTGGGAAGGTGGACGTCCCAGAGGAGTTAGCCTACGCAAGTAAAAAGGACATCGAGGAGAAGGTGGCCGGCACAGGTGGCTGCTTGGCGGAGGAGGAACGACGCATAGGCTGTGCGCGGGCTGGAGGAACACACGGCTAGCAGTGTCGTTGCACATAGGAGCAAGGAGGACGGGAGTCCGTGAGGAGAGAGTGGTCTGAGTTAGGGACGAAAGGGAGAGCTTGGGCGAGAGAGTGATATATATATATATATATATATATATATATATATAGAGAGAGAGAGAGAGAGAGAGAGAGAGAGAGAAAGAGAGAGAGAGGTAATCGAGAGAGGGAGTGCGGGGGAGGGGGGGAGAGGCCTCCTCTTTGTATGGGAATGCATCCCATTTTATAGATACCATATACGGCTACATGACCTGCACATATAAAGATAAGAATTAATTGCATATGCATGGGAATTGCATGGGGAGAGAAAGCATGGACGGCTACTTTGCATGGGAAGAAGAGAGAGAAATTAAGAGTATGTGCATGAGAAAGGATGTTTGCATGGGCGGCTATATGTGTAGGCAGGGAGAGAGAGAGAGTAAATGCATGATGGGAATTGTGTTATACGTGGGTGGCTCTATGCATGAGAATAAAGAGTGAGAATTTTACACTAACCTCCCTCCCCTTTTCTTTCCAACAAAATGTGAGAGGTATTTTTAGAGTCAAATCAATGTGTTGTATTCTTGTTAAATTTAATGCTATATATATATATATATATATGAACTCAATACATTTTCTCACTTACTAAAATATGGTTTGTTTACTTTATGCAAATAATTATTTATGGATGATTATAGTCTAAGTATATAAACAATCCCACTGTATAATCATTAAATAATTTGTGAACAGAGATTTTTGAGAATATTTCATCCGGATATATAACCATGATCTGTCAATTTATGTTGTGATTTAATTAATTCTTTGTATTAAAGACATTTTTCTCCGTTGTGCATATGGAATAAATACCATGTGAATTATGTGCAATTGGAGATTATACGCCAAATATTAAGGTTGTTCTTCATATAAATTGATCATATTATATCAATATATAATGTAATCATCACACCCCCATGCTTAAATCTTGCTAGTCTCGAGCAAGAATAAGATAGACAATAATGAAGGATGAGGGAAATAATCAAGGTGGATCAGGTGAGGGTTTGCAGCAGACACACCCACAAAGTCTTGAGTTTTCTGATATCAACCACACAAATACACAAACATCAGTAGAGTTGACCAGTGGATTAATGATTTGTTCGAATTGTGACTTGACTTGAATTTTGTAGTTTCAACAGCCTCTCAGTTCCGACAAAATCGAAATGATTTCAGAAAGTCGATCAAGTCAGATCATTCTAATCATCAGGTATTCTCTTTGACCTTGAGTGTATATAAACGATGTTCGTGATGTTTAGCTTTCGTGAGTCAAGAGAATGAGCTAACAACACAATCTATCAAGGTACCGAATGATTCCCTACACATATAGTCTCAGTCCTCACCTGAATTCAGGCATATTCTCTTTTCACCCAAGTATGTCAGCATAAAAATTAGGTCTTAATTTATATGGAAAATAGAACTTAATTTCAGGGTTTTCCTTAGATCGCTTTTGTCCGTTGCTCTCATTATTTTCCTTTTGCAGAGCATAACCCTGGGCCTCTTTGGACCTCTTTTAAGAAATTAGGTAGCATCATTGGGCTGCTAACATGACTTATTGGTGGAGAAGGGTTATTTGGTGGTCTTCTTTCATTGCTTTTGCTTCACACATCTTTACATGATTGGTGGTGTTTGTGGCATTCTTTTGTACTGTGATATGCCTTTTTGTGGTGTTTTTTCTTTGGGTTTGGCATCAAAGGTATTATCGGCTTAATACTGACTTTGGAGGCATGATATTGGCTTATTTGCTGACACACTTAGACTAGAGAGATCATGCTGCTCATGAGTCAAGTTCCTTCACTGACTATAGACAAGGGTCATGCATTGGCACAACCAAGAGGACAACTCCTCACCTCAACTAATTTGTAATTGTATCTCGTAAAATAAACTCAATCAAGCTAAGTGGAATGTGCAGTTGCTTAATATCCATTGAAGAGTTTAAGAGTGCTACTAGTTTCTCAGGTGATCTAGTTAGATACAGAAGTTCATTCACTAGTAGAGTTAGTAGAACTTAGAGAGTAAAGTCCATATGGACCTGAAGAAAGCTTAAAAACTCATGCCTAGTGAAATTCTAATGGAATTAAGTGGATTAGGATCAACTCAGCTTCAGTCTATGATCTATGCAATGAAGAGCTGATTTCTCAAAAGGAAGGACATGTTTTTGGTGGTTTTTGAAAAGATTTTATGATGTTTTTTAAAAAATATTTTGAGGGAATTTTGCAAACTTTTATTTGTTTTTTTGTAAAATATATGCAATTTTTGAAAAAGGCAAACACCCCCATGCTTATCAGAAGATATGTCCTCATGACTTAGAGGACCAATAAATTTGGGCGAGTGATGTGAAAACATATTTTTGTGTTTTGTTGGATTTTTTTAAGAAAAGAGGTGTACCCCATACTTATCTAATGCAATGCAGAAAAAATAAACATGCGAGAAATAAGAAGAAAGGATACCTGTGAGGAAAGGCTCACGAGAATGCATGATTTAACGCCTCAGCTCGGCGATGTGTACTGCTTATTGTTCTTGTAGAAGGTATGTTGCACAAACAGGCATGGGGCCAGAGGGTTCAACATCAGGTTTTCAATCTTTGACTATTAACTCTGAAAGTGGCTCTAGTGTTTGGGTCAGATATTTCTATTGAACTATTATCAACAACTTGGGTTACCATGTATGATCCTTTCCATTTTGATCTCAGCTTTCCTGGAAATAGTTTTAATTTTGCATCAAATAGCCTTTTTGATTCTCCTGAAATGTTTTCCTCGAAATGTTAGCATCATGCCATATCTTGATTTTCTCCTTCTAGATCAAGTTGTTATCATAGGCTTGTGATCATATTTCTTCCAATTCAGCCAAATCCAGTAATCTCCTTTTTCCAGCTTCATCATAATCCAAGTGGCATTTTTTATCGCCCAAAGTGATTTATGGTGGAACTCAAGAGGTAAATGGAATGGTTTTTCATAGACTAATCGGTATGGGCTCATTCCTAAAGGTGTGCAAAAGGCTGTTCTGTAGGCCTAAAGAGCAAATGGCTAGTGTTGGGACCAGTCTTTGCAATCAGATTAGACAATTTTCTGGAGTATGGTTTTAATCTCTCGGTTAGAAAGCTCGGCCATTCCATTAGTTTGTGGGTGATAGACGGTCGAGACACAATGTTCAACTCCATTATTTTTAAGAAGATTTTTCACCGATGCATTCAGTAAATGCGTTCCACCATCACTAATGACCACCTTAGGTAAGCCAAATCGAGAGAAAAGGTTGGTCAGGAATTTGATGACAGTTGCGCTATCAGCAGCGCGAGTGGGAATGGCTTCGATCCAACGGGAGACGTAGTCAACGGCAAGAAGGATGTGATGGTAGCCATGTAATGTGGTGAAGGATCCCATAAAGTCTATGCCCCAAGTGTCAAAGATTTCGGCTACATGTACTGGTTGGAGGGGCATCATGTTGCGTCGGGTCATTGTTCCATTTGTTTGACAGGAAGGACAGGCTTGAGCAAAATGATGGTCATCCTTAAATAGTTTAGGCCAATAGAAACCACATTGTAGTACTTTAGCGGCTTTACGCTTCCCTAAATGGTGTCCTCCACACCCAGAGGTGTGGCAGTGAGATAGGACACTAGAGACTTCAGATTCAGGGATACAACATCTCCATATCAAATCAGTGTCCTCTTTGAAGAGTAGAGGGTCGTCCCAATGACAATATCAGGCTTGGGCTTTGATTTTTGTCTTTCTTATGTCATGGTCAGTCGCCAGGTAATGTGGAAGTAATGAGGTAATTGACGATGTCCGCATACCAAGGGAGTTGAGAAACATTCATTATAATCTCATCTGGGAAATTATCAAAGATTGGGACCATGTTATTGATTTGTAAAAGTGACAAAGGGAGCCTTGATAAGTTATCGGCTATGACATTCTTTGCTCCGGCTTTATCTCGAATTTCCAGATCGAATTCTTGGAGAAATAATACACACCTAATGAGTCTAGGCTTAGCATCTTTCTTTTTGAAGAGTTATTTCAGAGTAGAATGGTCCGTGTAAATTATGATGTGGGATCTTAAGATATAAGATCAAAATTTTTCTAGTGAAAACACAACAGCCAGCAATTCTTTCTCAGTCACAGTATAATTCTTTTGAGCATCATCAAGGGTCTTGCCGGCATAGGGTTTTCCACCCTTCCTTTGTCCCAAAACTACCCCAACAACATAATCAGAAGCATCACACATGATTTCAAATTCAACAGTCCAATCAGGGGGTTGTATTATCGGTGCCTCAGTGATGATTTTTCGTAGAAGGGTGAAAGACTCGAATGCTTCCTCGGTGAATGTAAAATCTTGGTCCTTCTCAAGTAACTTGGTGAGTGGGCAGACAATTTTTGAGAAATCCTTAATAAACCATCGATAAAAACCGACGTGACCTAAAAAGGAATGAACTCCTTTTATATTGACGGGCGGGCCCAAGTGGGTGATGGTTCAATTTTTGAAAGATTACTTCCATCCCTTTCTTTGATACAATGTGCCCTAACACAATTCATTATCTTTCCACGAAATGTGATCTTTCCCAAGATAATATCAAGTTTACTTCAATGTATTTCTGTAAGACTCTATCCAAAAATCCAAGTGTTTCCTCAAAGGAGTCTCCGAAAATTGAAAAATCATCCATAAATACTTCCATAAAATCACTGATCATATCAGCAAAGATTCCCATCATGCACCTTTAAAAAGTTGTTGGTGCATTACATAATCCGAATGACATGCATCGAAAGGCATAGGTTCCAAAAGGACATGTGAAAGTGGTTTCCTCTTGATCCTCTGGTACTATACCCACTTGATTATATCCGGAATATCCATCCAAAAAGCAAAAGAATTCTTTTCCGGCAAGTCTCTCGATGATTTGATCAATGAATAGTAGAGGAAAGTGGTCTTTTTGTGTAGCCTTATTTAATTTTCTGTAATCAACACATAATCTCTAAGATTTTACTACTTGAGTAGATATGTCCTCTCCTTTTTCATTTTTTACAATGGTTAATCCAGCTTTCTTGGGGACGACTTGGAGAGGACTGGTCCAAGGACTATCGGCTATTGGGTAAATGATGCCGACACTCGACCACTTGTATATTTCATTCTTTACAACCTCTCGTAGATTAGGATTTAATCGTCTTTGCATTTCTTAAGAGGGTTTACTGTCATTTTCCAAGTATATGTGGTGTGTACAGAATGTTGGGTTTATTCCTTTCAAATCAGTTATTTTCCATCCGATGGCTTGGGAATTCGTCTTCAAAACTTCCATGAGTTGGCTTTCCTGAGTGTGATCTAGGTTGGCATTAATGATGACCGGTAGAGTGTGTGCATCATCGAGGAAAGCATACTTCAAATCTTGTGGTAAGGGTTTTAGTTCGACAATGGGGGTTGGTGGGACCAGAGGATCAGTTTTGTGACGCCCGCTCCCTCTCGGATCTGGGATACCCGTTTAATGTCATTCGTGAACGTGAAAAATTTTCCCTAATTTTCAGTACTCTAATGCGATCTTTAGTGAACATGATAAGAGATTGAAACATGCATGGAAGGCATCAAGAGATGAGGGGATGATTGTACCTTTTGGATCTCCTAATTTTGGGATCAATTTGGCATGCATGAGTTGGTTGATTTGAAGGCTCTCATAGATATTCCAGCAGAGGGGATGGCTCTTTGAGCATGCAAAGGCTACTTCTTGGAGTGATTCCAGCAGCAACATGGACGGTTGGATGCTCCATGCTCCAGCAATGGGCCTTGGATGAGAGGGGCAACAGTAGTTGCTGCAATCAAGGCAGGAACAACTGCAGACCAAGAAAACGAGAGCTGGGCTTTTCCATCTGCACTTGGTTGACGAGGAAGGAAGTAGCTGGGCTCTAGCAAGAGCTTCTAGGAGCTCAATAGGAAAGCAACAGTCCATTGAAAGGAGCTTGGACAACAGCTATGGCTGTTGTTCCTTCATGCATCAGCTGCATCGTGCTTCATCCCGACCCGCTAGAATATTGGCGCAGATTATGATACATTTTCGTATTGCCAGGATGAAAAGACAGTTGTGAACTATGTGCCTCATCAAGAATCGCTACGCAATTGCTCATCGTTGGACACAACGACGTAGCCATCCTTTCGTAAAGTAGACTTATTCTCCTCAAAATTATCTCTTTTGTCCTTGTTGGCACGCATGTGTCTGTCTCAAATCCAAGGATCTATCCTTCTATTATGGAATCCTAAAGACTGTTGAATCGTGGAGATATGACTGTAGATATGAATGCACTCTCTGGATGCCATTAGTCAAAGTTATGAGCATATCTCATGTATATAGCTAGTTTTCGCATGTGCATGAGCTTTCCTGCTAAGCGCATCTGCCACCGTGTTTTCCTTATTAGAATGGTAAGAGATCGGGTAGCCAAAATCCTTTGATAGCTCAAGCCACATGCGATATCTCAATGTTCAGCTCCTTCTGATCCAATTGGGATGCATGTACATAATGCAGTTTCGTTTGTTACATGTTAAATGCTATGGAAATTTATGCAATAGATTGATGACATATTTTAGTTCTGTGGATTATTAGTTAAATGTGAATGTCAAACACTAAACGTGAAAAAATTTTCCCTAATTTTCAGTGCTCTAATACGATCTTTTACGAATATGATACTACGAATGATGTGTAAACGGGTATCCCAGATCCGAGAAAGGCAGGCGTCACATGTTTCTTCTGATGTATTTATTGATGAAATAGTCTCAAATGGTGGCTCCATCATTGGTATGATCATGGCTGAAGTCAATGTAAGTTCAGTGTCTAGTGTGTCCCAGGCTTTATCAAGCTCAAAAATTTCTTGTCCAGTGATAGAGCATGGTGGATTTTCGAGTGCAGAGTTTATATTATATGTGGCATTTTGATGAGACATGTCCTTATAAGTAGATCGAGAGGTATTCAGACTAACCTCTAGAGGATCTTTGGAGAGATGGATAGGATCAAAGTCATTTTGTATATCAAGTACATCGTAGTATTCTATCCAACCACAGTCTTCAGTCTCAGAGTCAATAGATGTGGGAATGACAAGATCAACATGGATGATCTTGCCATTTATATTAAATTGTACTTTACCATCTTCAAAGTCATAGTGTGCCTTAGCAGTGGCTAAGAACCGGACGTCCAAGTATAATGGGTGTCTCACTAAATGTGTTGGCTGGATCCATATCCATTACAACAAAGTCAACCGGAAATTGGTGTCCTTGAACAGTAACTATTACATCTTCCAGTAATCCTCTAGGTCTCTTCACAGATCTATCAACTATTTGTAGAATCATCGAGATGGGTTTTAGTTTTCCTAAGTCAAACTGCTCTAGAATAGCGGTAGGGAGAAGATTAATTGAGACGCCATTATCTAGCAGTGTGCGCTCGAAAGTCAATTCTCCAATGATGCATCTAACTAGAGGTGCTCCCGGATCTTTCCTTTTTGTGGGCAAAAATTGGGAGATGGTATTGTATGTTGCTCGAGGTAGCACATGCTTTTCAATGTCTTCATTATCCTTTGGATTCTTTCCTTTTGATTTCCACTTCGGTGTACATTTTTCCTTCAAAAAGTGAGAGAAAGCTGGGACGTGTTCGAGGGGTTTTTGGAGTGGAATCTCAATAAAATTGTCCGAAAATAAAGTTTCCAACTCCGGATCGATAATGGATGATCTAGTGTTTTTCTTGCGAAGAGCTTTAGGAAAGGGAATGGTTATGGTCGGTAAGGAAGGAGGAAGGGTTAGGGTCTCAATTGGTTTCTCTTTATTATTGATGTCCTCTTCCTCTTTGATCCCGTTCTCAACAGTCTGTGATGCGGTGTGAGTAGATGTGGTTTTCCCGTTTCGAAGAGTTACAGTATTGGTGGATTGGTTGGAACGGGTTGGTGTTTTGAAACTCACTTGATTCCTAGGTGGTTGTTGTGTGTTCCGTTGGGTTGAATTGTTGGTCTTATGAGGTGTAGAAAATCTTTGATTTTGATGTTGAAACCCAAGAGGTGAAGTGAAGGACCCGGTAGGTGGTGGAGGGGTGTGAAAAGATCCAGGTGAGGTAGCTCTATTGGTGTTAGGATTGGGCAAGGATTGAGGTGACAGTGCTGGGATGTAAGACCTGATCTCAGCAAACTGCTTAGCATTTTCAGCGTTGTCTTGTTGTTGGGCTTGGTTTGCTTGTTGTTATACTGCATCAAGCTACTGAATAGCCTGGAGAGGGCATCAAAATTCACAGTCAATGGAGATTGAGTCAGGGGAGGCCCCGTTTGTTGTTTAGGTTGGTTGTAATTTTGAAAATGATAATTGTGCTGTCCATTCCACCCAGTATTTGATTGTTCTCTCCATCCTGAATTTTGAGTATTTGAGAATGACCCACCTTGATTTCTTTGTATCCAATTCACAGTCTTAGGAGTCATTTCTTGATTATAGGTGAATGGTATGTGGCCAAAGTCTTGAATGTTGGGGTTAGAAGTAACTCCACAGATGTTATTCAGGACTTTATTTAGAGCCAAGTTACCGATTGCTAGGGTTATGAGATCCATTTGTTTGGAGAAGGTTTCCGGTTTATCGTAATTTTGTTGTGATGAGTCACTGCTGGGTCTCTCTCTATCAAGAACATTGATTGGTCTCATGTACTCGCTATATTGTTCATTGGAGGAGCTATTTACCGAATTATCTGCCATGTTTTCAAATAAAGTCCATACGAAATGTTCATCACCACTAATATAATTCCCATCACATGAGTCGTCGATAACTCTCTTGAATGATGTGTTTATAACCTCATAAAATATCTGAACCAAATTCCATTTGGGGATTGCATGATCAAGGCATTTCCTTTACAATTCTTTAAAACGCTCCTAGGCTTCGTGAATGGGTTCTATTCTAGGTGAAGGATGATATGGCCTGTCTCAGAGCATTTGTCTTTCCTATTGGGAAGCATTTCTTGATCAATGCCTCTCTTAAGGCATCCCAGGAGGTGAGAGGGGTTTCATAATTTCAGAGCCATTAGAGTGCTCGTTCCTTCAGAGAGTGAGTGAAGGATTTCATATAAATGTATTCCTTTTTTACCCCGGGGATGTTCATTGTGTCACAGGCAGATCGAAAGTCTTGTATGTGTAGGAAATGATCTTCACTCTCATTTCCACAGTATTTTGATATCAAGCAGAGTGACGCCGGCTTTATTTCAAACTCTCCTACCTCATGTGGGATCTGGACCCAATGGACTAAGTCTTCTGCCGCAGGGTTATAATGTCTACTAATGGGTGGTGACGGATGAGAGGTTCTATCTTGTGGCGGATTGTGTCATTTTCTTCTCTCAGTAGTTGTAATTGTTGCAGAATGAGGTCCATGGGGTTAGGTCGGTTCTCTTCTCCCATGTCTCCTAAATCATGTGAATTCTCAGATTTCTCACTTAAATAAGATGGGTGGGGTTTTGTTTTATAGATCGGGTCGTAATCTAGCGGTTGTTGCAATTGATTTTTCAAAGATCTACGACCTAGCATACATAGCACAAACGCAAAACAACTTATTGATTCACTAACTCCACACAAATTGCCGCAGATGCGGTTATCTGTTCGATTTTAGATTTAGTTTCTCAATGAATATTGTCAGACAATTATCGATCCTTAATGAAGAGATGTTTGTGGTAGATTGTGAGAAATCGATGTCCTCATCCGGCTAGGGGATCCAGGGTGCGTACTCAGATCGAAGATCTGTTCTTCCTGCAAGAACTTGTGCCCAACGCATCAAGGAGTTACGACTTCTCTTTGCAATCCCATGTGGTACCAGGGATTTTTGTCTCTATCCTAGGGTTCTATGTGCTTGTGAGTTTGTGTCAATCACCACGTGTGATCAAACAAGCATTCAATTTAATCCGCTTTCGCTCGGATCACTGCGGTGATCTTTCAAGCTTATCTTTTTATATGATCAAAACACAATTTGGTGGTCTTTGAATTAGATTATCATAGAGGGAGAAAACCACGGATATGATGCAATCAAGAACTCTTTTTTTTTAATTCTTTCGGTTTAATTCGATACGCAAATAAATGCAAGAAATGTAAATCTTAGAATGCCTAAGTGAAAAAGAAAGCTCACAGTGCTTGCACTTCTAGCGCTAAATCCGTAATGTTTTGTCCTGCTGATGACGAGCTTTTTCGAGGACGGAGAATTAATATTACAAAATTTTTTCTACTTAGAACAAATTAGAAGTTCGTTAAAAAAATGCATGGATCTTCATTTTTTTCTTTTTTGGGGTTTAAGTACCTGAAATAAAAAATGCACGGATTAGAATATTGAAAACAGGTTAAAAATGAAGAAAAAAATTACAAATGTCGCTTAGTCCCTGGCAACGATACCAAAATATTGAAGCGATTTTTACGTGATTTAAAAGTTAGTTTTATCACATCGTTGTTGTTCCACAAAAAACCACAATCAAACAAATAATATTACAACTACAAGCATGATAGAAATAGGAGGTATATAGTGCAAGTAGATGTTCGTATCCACAGGGACTAAGCAAACTTACAATTTTTGTTCTTCTTTCTAATTTTATTAAAATTCTAATCTATTGCGATGAAAGAAAAATTATGTTAAAGAGATTTTGACGGTAAAATGTAATCTACGGTGAAACTATTTGTTAGAACTTGAAGTAAATGAAAGAGGGTATGAGTGGAACTAAATAAGAAAACAGGGGTTGAATCGTAAATTAAGATGGAGGAAGTGAGATGACACTTGCAATGTTTCAAGAAGAATAATGAGATATAAGACTTGCAATGCATATATTTAAAGAAAACTTAGACTTAAAAAGAGATCTTACAAAATAAAAATTGTTTTCAAGTTCAACTTAAACCAAATCAAATGCAAGAGAGCTTATAAAATGCGAGTTGTTTCTTTCAAATTCGACTTAAACAAAACTGACTAATGTAATAAAATGCAAGTCGTGTAAGGAAGAAAAAGAAATGCTTCTCTATTGAGATCCGGAATGAAGGCGACGACGAAGACGGTTGCGACGATGGTTGTGGGAAGAAGGTGGATGTCGAGGAGTTAGCCTACGTGCGTGAGAAGGACATCGAGGAGAAGATGACCTGCATAGGTGGCTGCTTGACGGAGGAGGAACGACACACAAGCTGTGCACGGGTGATGAATCTACGTTTCATCATCTTTATTCTATCATTTTGGCCTTAAAAACCCTAGTAAATGCGTGTAAATAAGCATTAATTCATGCATTTTAGCATTCATGCATCTGTGTGTAAATATTGTATAAAATGCGGTTTTTAGTGCCAAAATTATAGAATAAAGAAAAGAAAAGAAAAAGAATAAAATATTGCAAATATTTTATGACCCGAAACCCCGAGACCTAGGCATCTTGATGAATAGGTCGACAAGGAATAAAGTAGGGGGAGATAAGGGCCAAAATACAGATAAAATACCTATAATTATTAATTCATTCTTTATTCCTTTTGGGACCTATTTTTGGTTCCACGTTTTATACATCAAATAAAGAAACTTTGTACATGAAAGTTGTAGATAATTTAATAAATAAAAATACAAAATTGATTTCACAGAAAAATAATGTACAGATAAAAAGTTATGGTCTGAATAAAAATCCAGAATGCCAACTTCCCAGACCCGTATCTCACAAATAAAAACTCCAAATGCAGCGTACTCACCTTTAATTGTATATAGAATAAAATAATCTAATTAATGGTGGTGGTTTCGCATTTGGCGGAGCTACGGTTTGAAAGTTGACTTTTGGACCCCTATTGTACCTTGTATATATTAAAATATTCAATTTATTATTTATTTATTATTTTTATAATTTTATATTTTTGTAATGTTGTAAATAATACTTGTAATAATTATGTATATTAAAATCAGAACAAAACCATGATTAAAACTCAAATAAAAATACTTGTAGATATCATATACATAGGTATTTCACCTATACATATACATATACTTTTTATACTTATATTTTATTTAATGTACATAATACATCAATAAAATAAAATAAAAATATATTTGTGTATATAAAAGTATTTTGTAATTTTAGAAAATAAAAACCAAAATAAAATAAATTAAAAATACCTAAATAAAAATAAAATACTCAAATACATAGATATAGATACCTATAAGGGTCTAAATGCAAACTTGTAAAAATATGGCTCATAAAAATAAATAAAAATCATAATAAAATAATTTATAAAATAATAAACATTTTTTATTTTATAATCAAAAATTAATAAAATCGTTTACTATTTTTAAATGATTTTAGAATTATTTTTTCCAGGCTTTTTCCTGGTTGGTCCACGTGGACCAACCAGGAGGGCTGGAGAGTTGACCTGGGTCAACTCTCTGACCCATTGCCTGCTGTGTGTCAGTTTGTTTTTGGACGTTTTTCTCGCTTTTTTCGAGGGCTCTCCGCTCCTCGTTTCAGGTCGATGTCTTCTTGACTTGTCTTCATCGTGCATCGAGGATGCTCGCCCATATCTCATCTTGGGCGTTGGACCTCTGACGCGCATCTGGCACCTCGATCAAGGAGCCTCGACGACCATGTTTTCAAAAACCTCCCAACACCCCCATTTCGACGGGAACCCTTCTTTGACCTTGCTGCCCCCTTTCTTCTTGTGTTCTGGACGGGAGGCCGTGACAGGGCCTCCTCCAACCATCCAGGAGGGACGCGCGTGGCCGGGAGGTACTTCCACCATCTCCGGCGGCGAACCGCCGTTGAGGTTCAAACCTTGGGTATTTTTACCCTCGAGGTTCTGTGTCTTCTGTGTTTCTCTTGTATTTCTTTTGTTTTTTTTTATCTTTCCAGTAACATTAGGAAGCCATTTACTCATTAATCCTTGACCGATCACACTCGCATCTCCCTCGCCGGAGCACGCCTCCGGCCGCATCCTTTTCGTCGATCTTCGCCCACTGCGGGGTTGGGGCACTTTGCCCCCAACCCCTTGACTTTTCCCGTGCAGGTCTCGAAGCCAACGCAGCACCTGGAAGGGGTTTTGGGAGCTCGCCGAGGTGCCGGGAGGCGCATTGCCCCTCCTTCCCCGCCGTCGTGCTCTGACGCGTCCCGCGTCATTTTGAGACTTCCAGCGTCAAGAGGAGACCATCAGGAGTGAGGGCGGCGTTTTTGGAGCTTCACGACGCAACGTAGGAGGGAGGTCGGGGTCGGGGAAGGTCGCACTCGCCGACCTTCTTCCCGTTCTTCCCGATAGTCTCTCTAACGTCAGATCATCTCGGCCGCCCAGATTTGCCAGCAACCGCACGATCTTGGATCTCTCAGGGCCGCCCGATCTTTCCATCCGGTCCACAGGAGCGCTCAACCGTTGATCGGCCTTAATCGATCTAATCTGGGCCGTTAGAACGAAGGGGCATCGTCTCCCCTCCGCGTGCCACGTGTGTTAGTGGCGCACACTCGACCGTCCATCCGCGCCAAGGATTGGGTAAACTGCAACTATTGCCCAGTCGTTTTTGTATAATTATTAGTGAACCCCGAAGCTCTTATTTGCAGGTGTATAAGTTTTGTAATAATTTTAAGGAGGCCCTCGTATTTTCTGACTGTTACAACACCGCCCCTGCCAGGTGCACGTGCGTACGCACGTGGGGCTGGCAATTTTGCAGAGGCACCCTCGCGTTTATGATAATTGCTATCAGTCCAGAAACTCTTTTCTCTAGTTATAATATTTTTGGAAAATTGCATAGAGGCCCTTGGATTCTAGTCTAATTACATAAATGCCCCTGCGAATGTGTGGTTTCTTGTTGTTTCTTGTATTTTATGCATGCATCTAGAAAACTCCAAAAAATTCTCCAAAAATAGCATTAAGTTCCTGCTGTAGTGTAGTTTATCGCCATATTTTTATTTTTCATAATTATTGCATTTTTATATTTATTAAAAATCAAAAACATCTATTTTCAGCACTGTTTGCATTAGAAAATCACTAAAAAATATAAAAACACTTCAGAAAAATCCCAAAAAAATATATTTTGTGTCTTTTAGTTAGTTTTAATTCCCAGCCAAAAATCATTAAAAAAATATAAAACCAAACTCCAAAAAATTGCAAAACTCTAAAAACCTTTATAAAAATTTATAAAATTCATAAAAAATCCAAAAATAGTATTTTCTTCTCCTGAATTTTCTTTGTTTGATTATCTTTAAGTGAAAATTAATTTGGAGAATTTTTGTTACTATTTTTTATTTTATTTCTCCATTTTAAGTTTCAGCCTTGCATTTTTGCCACTGTTTGCTTTATTTTGATAATTAAAAATACCAAAACATCCTAAAAATTACCCAAAAATCACAAAAACAGTAAAAAAGTATAAAAAGACCAAAAAGACTTTATTTCCTTATTTTTGAGTATTTTTATCTATTTTTATAAATACTTTAGTTTCCCTTTTATTACATTGTCTTTAATTTCCAATATTGAAAAAGAAAATATAAAAATATAAAATACAAAAAGAAAATATAAAATCAGTAAATTAAAAATAAAAATACAAAATTATAAAATTAAAAATTAAATAAAAAAAAATATAAAATTAAAAACCCACAAAAAAAATAGCTTAGTAGACTCTTGATCACATACACACAAGTACCCTTTTGTGCAAATTTTGCCCCGATCTAGCCTTTCTGCTCCCTGTGTTCGACCTCTACAATACTTGCACCTATACACATCTTGTTGTAGAGTTATAATAAATTTTAACTCCGCACATTTACTTTCATTGCTTGATATATTTGTCGTGGGTTAATTGTTGTTTGAATTAGGATTTCTCGCGGGTCGCCTCAGCGACATTGTGATCCCGCCTTGTGTGGATTACTTTAGACCTGTGAAAAATCTTGTTCAACAACGGGCTGGAGGAACACGCAGCTGGCAGTGTTGTTGCACGTGGGAGCAAGGAGGACGGGAGTCCGCGAGGAGAGAGTGGTCGGAGTCGGGGACGAAAGGGAGAGCTTGGGTGAGAGAGAGAAAGAGAGAGGTAATCGGGAGAGGGAGTCCGTGGGGAGATAGAGGCCTCCTCTTTGTATGGAATGCATCCCATTTTATAGATACCATATATATGGCTACATGACCTGCACACATAAAGACAAGAATTAATTGCATATGCATGGGGAGAGAAAGCGTGTACGACTACTTTGCCTGAGAAGAAGAGAGAGAAACTAAGAGTATGTGCATGGGAAAGGATGTTTGCATGGGCGACTATATGTGTGGGTAGAAGGAGAGAGAGAGTAAATGCATGCATGAGAATTGTGTTATATGTGGGTGGCTCTATGCATGAGAATAAAGAGTGAGAATTTTACAATAACCTCCCTCCCCTTTTCTTTCTAACAAAATGAGAGAGCTATTTGTAGAGCCAAATCAATGTGTTGGATTCTTGTTAAATTTAAATCTATATATATGAACTCAATACATTTTCTCTCTTACTAAAATATGGTTTGTTTACTTTATGCAAATAATTATTTATGGATGATTATTAATCTCACTATTTAAATAATCCCACCGTATAATCGTTAAATAATTTGTGAATAGAGATTTTCGAGAATATTTTATCCGGATATATAACCATGATCTGTCAATTTATGTTGTGATTTAATTAATAGATAGTTTTCTCCGTTGTACATATAGAATAAATAACATGTGAATTGTGTGCAATTGGAGATTATATGTCAAATATTAAGGTTGTTCTTCATATAAATTGATCATGTTATATCAATATATAATGTAATCATCAGAGGGTCAAGGCTGGGAATAAACTGAAAAATACAGATAAACAGGTCACAGCTCGGACTGTCTCCCCCTATACTTAGGGTAAGATATCCCTAAGTATAGCAGATCACATCAACAAGAGAGGAGACAGTGGAGGGGATCAAAGAATGAACGAATCGGGGTGCACACCCCCTATACTTAGGGCAAAGTATGTCTTAAGTACAGAAAACTGACACAAAGGTGCGACACCTTTTCTGTAGATAAAGAAAAATGAAAAGGAAAAGAAAAAAAGAAGAAAAGAAGAAAAGACAGAGATATACATATAGATGAATAAGATTGTAGAGAATGTATACATCACTTCCCCGATACTTAGGGTGAAAGGTCCCTGAGTATAAGCAACGACTGGAGTGATGAAACAAAATGGAGAAAGAACAACACGGTTTGTACCCCCTAGACTTAGGACAAGGTACGTCCTAATTATAGTCACATAGATATGGCGAAAAATCTGGGGTACACAATACATATGGGATAAAGAAGGAATATAATATACAACATGCATATACAACAAGCAAAGAGTGTGAAGTACATGACGATATCCTACAAATAAATACCGTGCTCTTGTCATCGTCTCCCTGTGGGAACGGTGACGCAGTCAAAATGTGAGTGGACACCCTGATAGGCAATCAAGTGGGTGTCAGCTACTGGGGAGAAGATATTGAAAACTAAAGGAAAGACTGTTAGCGTGAATCGGATCATCGGCTCATAAGGAGTGAATGAGTGAGTGGAGCTGATACTATAAGACTTGGAGGGAGAAGGAACAGTACAGACCCCTCCAAGTCAATCATTGTCTCTGAAAGATATAAAAGGTAAAGAGAGGGAGACAACAACGTGATATCCGTTGATCACAGAGTCAGAAAGTCACAGGAATACACCGAACAACACAATACATGGCTCAACCCTGCGAGGGCCTTCAAGGTGAGCAGGATCAGAGAATAATCAGAAGACTTAGCTCCGTGCCCCAATAGATAGGAGACACAACCAGGGAGGAGACTGAGTACAAATATCAGAAGACTCGGCTTTGTGCTCCACCAGATGGGAGACACCAGAAGGAAGCCGAGCACCAAGAAAATGATGTATTCTCCCGCAGATAACCCTCGGGGAGTAATACATGCTAGTCAATGAATAATCAGAACAGAAGCTCAACCATGCGAGGGTCGTCAAGGTGAGCGGGCTCAAAGGAGCCTGATCCACCAGATGGATCAATAGAAGCGGTCTTGGTAGGAGACAAATCGGCTACTAGCAGAAGAGACCAATAAATCAAGAAAATGTGGCAGTATCCCGCATACAACCCTGGGAGCGTACTGCCAACCAAGCATCGAATAATCAGAGGAAGAAGGCTCGTCCTTGCGAGGACCGTCAAGGAGAGCAGACTCAGAGGAGTCTAATCAGATGGGTCCCCAGGATCCAACCGATTGGATAAACCATAAAGCAGCAGGGATCGAAGAATAAATCAGATGACTCGATTCCGTGCTCCCACCAATAGGAGATACAATCAGAAAGGGGAACCAAGCATAAAGAAAATGTTGCATTTTCCCATAGATAGTCATCGAGGAACAATGCAAGCTAATCAGGGAATAGCAAATCGGATCTCATCCTTGTGAGGGTCGTCAATGAGAGAGGACTCAAAGGAGTCAATCAGAATGGTCTTTTTAGCTGACGGATCGTCTACCAACAGAAGAGACCGCAGATCTAGCAAGGTGTCATAGTCTCTTGCAGATAACTCTCGGAGAGCACTATGAACTAGGCAAGGAATAATAATAAAAAGTGAAGCTCATCCTTGCAAGGACCGTCAGGAGAGGAGACTTTAAGCAGTCTTGAGACATTGACCTCGTGCACGGATACATCGGGCGCACAATCAATAGGGACGCCGAACAGTCAAATCAGCTAACTCGGTTCCATGCTCTAACAGATAGGCAGCATAAACAGTGAGGGAACCAAGCGTAGAGAATGTGTCGCATCCTCCCACAGATAGTCCTTGGGGAGTAATGCAAACTAGGTTAATCAATTCTTTGGATTGCTGGCATCGAATCTCGGGTCCTCAAAAGCAATCAACCAATCAATCCTCAGGAGGGCATAAGATCATGTGAGGGATAAATAATCAGATCAATCACAAAACATCCCTTAGGTCAATCAAATCAGCTGAGATGGCACGAAAGATAATCAGAAATCCTCTGGGTGCTACGGGTGGATGGACAAGTCAGGAGATCGAGAATGGATCAATGAATGGATACGTGAGATCATGCGGGTTCCGGTCGCCATCGCTCTGAAGTACAAATCAAGATAGTCAAACAATCCACAAAATCAATATGGTAGGAACCTCAAAATAGCTACATCAGTAAAAGCACATGAAATCATCATCTAATCATGAAAACGTATCATATCCTCAATCCGATGTGCAAGACCAAAAATCCTTGATTAGGAATCACACCTAAAGGTTGTGCATCATAAAAGAAATCCTCAAGAAGCTCCAAGCACAAATTGCAAGTCAAATCCACCAAGAATAGGGTGTCAATCTCAGCATCCTCTAAACATGCCCGACTTACTCTAATCATCAATGTAAGTCAAAATCCTCGATGCGGGTGATACCTACCAGCATAGCAATTCTGGGTAATAGACAAGATGATACGGGGGACACGAGGAGGGTGGTCAAGAAGAGAGACCGAAAGATCTGGCAAAGATGATTGAGCTCAAGAGCTAATATCACGACTCAATGCAAATGACGAGATATATGTATAAGAGAGGTAGAAGACTCAAAGATGAAAAAGGATGACTCACACATATGGGACCGATAACTCAAAGAGATATGAAAATGCAAATGGACTCCAAGTCATAATCAATACACAAAGCAAACCCCCAGTTCACTTACTCAACATAGTGAAGATCGAGATGTGGTCTTTTTATCTTGTCGATTTTAGAGTTAGGTGATCATAAAAAGTTGTACACACCGGAATTAGGCTTTGGGATTGGGGAACTAATCCTTAGTGTGTACATAGAAATAATATGCTCAAACAAGGAGGGGGTTGCTCTCCCCAAGACAAGGAATCTATTACATTTTATTTTAAAGATCAAGTAGAGTTAGCAGTTCCGATTTTATTTTGGTTATCACCTTTTTTGGTTATTTTTCAATGCACGTGCCTAGTGGGGTTTCCAATTCCATTTAGCATCCTATGTGAGCAAAATCAGAGGGAGAAGATCGGAAAATCCATGCAAGTTGGAAAACGATGATGCATGGAAAGTCAGAAGACATACAGTGCTTCCCAACTCTCTCCATGCAGGATGCATAACAGAATTGAAAACCTATGCTATATTAGATGCAATCTGATGAAATTGCCCTAGGATAGTAACTGCTATTATCGTGAAGCACAAAATGCTAAATATTCAGAAGCGAGATCCAAAAGTCCGGTCTCTGAAGTGCATCGATGTCTGCCACAACGGATCCTGCAAGCGATGTATAACACTTCTATCGGTGCTCGATCTCAAATCCAAATAAATAGCAATTATTATTTGACTAAGTCCAAGTATTGGTCTATAGGTACATGCAAATATATTAGGGTGTTTAGACCTAAGTCTATCGTCAAGCAATCCTAGGCTAGGACTCATTCACACAAAATAATAAAAATAAAGTAAAAAGCAAAAAACGTCAAAACCGTCGAGGCCCCCAAGGGAACAATACCTCGGGCAATGGACCTCGGGAAGTCGGAGTGTCTCAGAGTCCTGTATTATTACAATTATAGAGTCACTCTCTCACATAAAGTTACATTTTTTTAAAAAGAAAAATGCATAATCTGAAACTGGAGACTGCCTCAAAAATTCCTCCAAGTGTGAATTTTCTACTCTCTCCTGCCAGCCCAGTCAGAATGCTAGCTCCGCATTGCTTGGGTGCATAAGTTCTCCTAGAAGATACTCCGTCGCGCCACGATCCCTCGCAACAAATTAAAACAAGAAAGAATGTCAAACAGTTCACAATAATATCAAATAATAGAGATGAAAAAAAATAAATAATGCAAGAGATAAATAAATGAATGAACCAAGAGATAATAGATAGAAATCAAATAATCTCCTACTATGCGACGTTACTCCCCGGTAACGATGCCATTTGATAAACGTGGATATAATCGTCGGCCGTGCATTCCACATAAGGCGGGAACGCAGTCGTTGCATTGACCGACGAAAACCTCGGGTTTAATCAACAGATAACCCACAATACTTAGTAAAGCAATGAAGTACCAAAATTGTGGAGTTAAGATTTGTTATAACTCTATAAGCAAATGTGTATAGGTGTAAGCATGTGTAGAGGTCAAACACTGGGAGCAAACGGAAGGAGGAGGCATGAGAAATGCATAAAAATTCTGTCTTTTAGCTCTTGTCCATTTTATTATTTTTGTGGGTTTTAAATTTTATATATATATATATATTTGTTTTTATAATTTTGTATTTTCTTTTTATATTTTCAATTTTCATATTTCTTTTTTAAATTTAAATATAATATATATGTATATGTATAAATACAATATAAGGTATACATAAATGCTATATAGATAAAAATATGTAAAATAGTCAAAATATATGAAATAAGATATTTTTGGGATTTTTATATTTTTCTAATTTTTTATTATTTTCAGGAATTTTTGCTAATTTTTATGTATTTTTAAAGTCAAAAATATCCCAAATGTGGAATTAATAAATAAACTGAGATTAATTTGGGTTTTAAAAATAATAAATAAGTCCCGAAAGTACTCAAATTAATTTTAATAGATAAATAATAATATATAGATAATTATAATACAAAAAACATATTTTTTGTATTTTGTAGGTTTTTATATTTTTTGTTGGATTTTGGAGCTTTCTGATTTTTTAATTTCCTTTTTCTTATTTTTAGGGGTTTTTATTTTCTGGACTCAATAAATATTAAAATATACCATATATAATTTTTTGGGAATTTTTCAAAAGGTTTTTATATTTTTTGATATTTTATAAAGTAGAGAGGGATTATTTAGGCTCCTTTTTAAGTTTAATAAATGGATAAAATGCGAAAAATCTAATTTAAAAATATAGGTGTGAAACTACATAGCATGAAGATTTATCCCCATTTTTTCGTATTTTTAGGAGTACATTAGCTATTTTTAATTAATAGATAAAAGTCATAAAAATATATGTCCTAACAGGGGCATTTTTGTAATTAGAATAAAGTCTGGGGGCTCTGTGCAAATTTGCCAAAAATTTAAAACGTAATTAAAAATTTATTATACTATTCAGCAAATACGAAAATGCTAAGGGCATACATGCAAAATACCCATCACATGGACTACACATGACACACATTGGGAGGGACCAAAATGTAACTATCAAAAAGTTCAGGGACCAAGATATTTTCACAAAAATATATAACACGCTTTAAATTTTATTAGACTATTTAATAATTACACAAACTTGCAGGGGCATCCTGTAATTTCGCTACCTCACGTGGGACGACACATGAGGTGACGTGGACTAGACCCAAATGCAAATAAAATAAGTGCAGGGGCCTAGTTGCAAAATGTTCAAATTATTTAACACTTTAGCTTTTATTTACAAGACTAAATAATAAATAAATGGTGGGGCAGAGTATGCAATTTACCCCAAACATAGGTGTTGACCGGCGGTCTGGATCTCTTCACTTGGACAAGTATCGCCAATGCAACCATGGATGACAGTTCGCGGATCAATGGCTGAGATTAGATCGCTGATTACGATTGGACAGTGAAGACATGGCATGATCCGACGGCTGCTGCTACACCTAGAGGCTCCTCCTTGATCGGACGACGGGGAAGATGGCTCGAAGAACTGGGGATGAACTCGCCTAGGGCGAGTTTGTATCTGATCACGCGAGCTCCTCCGAGGGTCTCTTCTCATTCATGGGAGTCTTCCGCGTCCAATGATGGCTTTAATCGAGGCCCAGGTGCTCGAAAATGATCCGGTGAGGGTGCTTGATGAATCCACATTTATCATCTTTATTCTACCATTTTGGCCTCAAAAAACCCTAGCAAATGCGTGTAAATACCCTTAATTAGAGCATCTTAGCATTCAGGCATGTGCATGTAAATAGTGTATAAAATACTAAATTTAAAACCAAAATTATAGAATAAATAAAAGAAAATAAAAAGAATAAAATATTGTAAATATTTTATGACCCGAAACCCCGAGACCTAGGCATCTTGACGAATAGATCGATAAGGAATAAAATAGGGGGAGATAAGGGCCAAAATACAATAAAATCCCCTTTGTTTTTGTTTATTCTTTATTCATTTTGGGACATATTTTTGGTTTCACTTTTTATACTTCAAATAAAGAAACTTTGTACATGAAAGTTTTAGATAATTTCATATAGAAAAATACAAAATTGATTTTACTTAAAAATAATGTACAGATAAAAAGTTATGGTCTGAATAAAATTCCAGAATCTCAACTTCCCAGACTTGTATCTCACAAATAAAAACTCCAAATGCATCAAACTCACCTTTAATTGTATATAATATAAAATAAGCTATTTAATGGCAGTAGTTTCACATTTGGCGGAGCTACGGTTTGAAAGTTGAGTTTTGGACCCCTATTGTATATTTGTACAGATTAAAATATTCATTTTATTATTTATTAATTATTTTTACAATTTTATATTTTTATAATTTTTTAAATATTATTTATAATATATATGTATATTAAAATCAGAATAAAATACAAAATAAAATACTTGTATATAATGTAAATAGGTATAATACCTGTATACATACCTATATTATTAATACTTCTATTTTATTAAGTATACAAAACATATCAAAAAATAAAATAAAAATATTTTTAAGTGTATAAAAGTATTCTATAATTTTATAAAATAATAAACAAAAATAAATAAATTAAAAACACAAAATAAAAATAAATTAATAAAATATATAGATATATGTACCTATATATGTCTAAAAAGACAACTTGTAAAATAATACCTCATACAAATAATTAAAAACCACCATAAAATAATTTAGAAAATAACAAATATTTTTCATTTAATAACCTAAAAATAATAAAGTCATTTACTATTTTAATTTTAATTTACAAAGTATTTTTCAAGGGTTTTTCCTGGTTGGTCCACGTAGACCAACCAGGGGGCAGTCTTCGTTGACCCAGGTCAACTGTCTGCCCTTCACCCCTGTAGCATGTCAGACCTTGGTTTTCTCCCATTTTTGTTGAATTTTCCTGGCCACGTCTTACATTATTTCATGTCGCACTCTTCATGACTTTTGCTCCTTGTAGATTGGGCATACCCGCCAAATGATTTTTTCGGGCTTAGGATCACTATGGCGCTCGATACGCCTTGACCTTTGAGCCCGTTCGTCAACCCTTCAAAACCACACCCCCATCTTCCTTTTTGAATTTGAACCCCATTCAACTGATTTCCTTCCTCCTTTTCGTGCTCCAGAGTGAGGCGGAGGTGACAGCTCCATCTCACGCTCGTTAGGAGAGTCGAAAACGCGTCAGGGGCGTTCCACCACCTCCGGCGACACCCGACCGTCGAGGTATTTTTCTACCTCAGGTTCACGCCTTCGAGGTGCTTATTTTCATCCCTTTCTTTGCTCCTTTTATTCCCAATAGTCATAGAAACACATCGCCACATTCATCTCCGACTTTCATCGATCAAATCGCTCCATCAAGATCTTTGCCGGCGCGCTCCTCCGGCCGACCTTCAACTCGCCACCCCACGCTTCCATTTCCCCTCTGGAGGGTCGAGGCATTTTACCCTCGACCCCCGTAACCTTTTTTGCAGGTACACGCTCTATCGAAGGCCCTGGGGCTGTTTTGAGCCTTATCGAAGGTCCCTGGAGCTCTTTGACTCCATTGACCTCGCCGGCGAGCTTCGGTGTCCACCGGAGAGTTTTGCGGCCACCAACGTCTACCTGACGCCTGCAGGAGGAGCTTGGACATTTTTGGAGCTACAACGGACGCCGGAGGAGGGCTGAATCGTCGGAGGAAGTCCGCTGCGGCGGACCTTCTTCCCTGTTCTTCCAACGCTACCCTCCGCCGTCGGATCATCCTACAGCCCCAGTTCCTCTCTACGCCATCAGATCTCCTCCAGCTGCAACTGTTCGATCAACCGAGGAGGATCTGATCTCAGCCTCTCAAGCGAAGCGTCATCGCGCGCTCTCATGCTACCACGTGGATAAGTGGTTTCAGCCGCACCGTTGGATCGCGCCCTTCGTGGGTATTTTGCACACTTAACCCGTGAACTTTTGTATTTATTAGTTAATACTCAAACATTCATCGGCAGTCTAAATATTTGTGTAATTTTTGCATTGAGAGCCCTGTACTTTCTATTATTACAAATAGGTCCTTCGCCACGTCACCTCATGGGCCTGTGCGCGTGAGGGGACGGGGCATTTTGCAGAAAGGTCCTCGGCCCTTTTTGTATTTATGATCAGTCCGTGAACTTTCATCTGAAGTTATAAATTTTTGTTCATTTGGCATCAAGGCCCCTGTATTTTTGGAATATTGCATACAGGTCCTTCCCAGGCGCGTGCTAGTCACGCGCTTGGTTGGGTATTTTACAGGTATACCCTTGCAGGTCTGGGAATTTGTATTTGGTCCATTAAGTTGTTTATTTAGTTATATATTTTGCGTAAAAATTGCGCTCAGGCCCTTGGATGTTCTGTTATTTGCATTAATGCCCCTGCTAGTGTGATTTCTCTTTGCTGTTCTAATTATTACATGCATTTCTAAAATCCCAAAAATTCCACAAAAATCGTTAAAAGCTCATGTTGCATAGTAGATTCACATTATATTTTTGAATTGCAGTTTTATTGCATTTTAATATTTATTAAAAATCAAAAACTTGTATTTTAGATACTGTTTGCATTAGAAAATACCAAAAAATATCAAAACCCCTTGAAAATTTCCAGAAAAATAACCTAAGGTCTATTTTAGTGTGTTTTAGTGTCAGTACAAAAATCATTAAAAATTTCAAAACAAAAATCTTAAAAATTAGAAAACCCCTAAAAACTTCATAAAATCTAAAAAGTTCTAGAAAAATCCTAAAAATATAAATTCAATCTTTGTAGTTTCTCTATTTTATTGTCTTTTATTTAAAATTAATTTAGGAAAATTTTGTTACTGTTTGCTATTTTTCATTTCCATTTTAATCTCGATCAGTAGTTAATTCACTGTTTTCTTGTATTTTGACTTATAAAAATACAAAAAATATTCAAAAAAAATCCCCAAAAATCATAAAAACATTATAAAAATATAAAAGATCAAAAACATTTTATATCCTATTTTTTTACTATTTTTTTCTATTTTTATAAATATCTTATCCCCTCTTTTCTTATATTATATATATTCTAGTTATTGAAAAAGAAAATAAAAAAATATAAAAATCAGAAAATTAAAAACCAAAATTCAAAAATATAAAATTAAAAATTAAATAAAAAATAAAAACTAAAAAACCCACAAAAAATGCATACTTGTAGACAATTAATCATAATCACATTTTGCACTTTGCCCAATCTATTCTGCTTGCTCCCTGAGTTCAGCACTCTACATACTTTCACTATACACTTATTTGTAGAGTTAAAATAAATTTGACTCCACATTTGTTTCTCTTTGTTTGATTGATTTGATTGTGGGTTCATTGTTGACTAATTAGGGTTTAGTGAGTGGTCGCCACAGTGACATTGTGGTCCCGCCTTGTGTGGACTATTTAGACCTTCGCTTAACCCTAGTTATCAGTGCTCGACCCGGGCCTTGCTTCTAACAGTCAAAGCTCCTCAGATGGAGCCTTCTGGACCTGCAAACAAACGCAAAAGCATCATGAGGAATAGGCAAGAGGTCTAGGCTTTTATTGGTGGAGAATCAAGGTGATTTGAGGAGAGATGGCCCCGTTCGGTGAGCCGCGGAGGTGGAGCGGGGTTTCGCTGATCGAGACCCGATCATGTTGGATACAAAGTGGTCGGGCGTGGAAAGCTGGCTGGGAAATGAAATGAGGGCGATCAATGGTCGGTCAAAGGCAGAATCACAGTGCAATCGTTCGCCGGAGCGGAGCTCTAGCGAACTACGAAATTGCTAAGATATGTTGATATACTAATTAAAACATGAAATTAAAAGCAAGAAATAAAAAGGAGGATTAAAAACTACCTAGAAAGCAACTAAAATAGCTCTTATACCTGCCGGCGAAGGCAGGGAGCAGGGCTACGCCGGAGCGCCGCCGTGGGTGCACTCCTTCATCCACGAGCCACCTCCAAGCTCCAGTGGACCTCCCCCTGTCACGAGGATACATGCTAGGCCAGAATAGAGAGGTTTTAGGACTTAGAAAGTGACCAAAATTGAGAGGGACGAAGGAGGTTCTTATTTATAAACAATACGAGCACCCTTATTTGATCGGCCTAAGTCGATGATTCGAAGCTATGTACAATGTGTACAAGGTGTGGGCATGGATGATGATGGATCTGGGAGTAATTCTCATGAAGAAATCAAAGTCGATGGATGGATGGATCATGCGTGAAAAATGGCGGAAATCCTGGGGACAAGACACTTCTGCCGGGCCAAGTAGCAGATGGGACAATTGACCAGAGGTCAACAGTCCCTGCGCAGCCATTAGGCCACACAGGCCACAAAACGAAAAAAACATGAAATTTAATTTAAAAATAATTAATTAAAAATAGTGAATGATTTTATTAATTTTTGCGTATAAAAATAAAAAATGTCCATTATTTTATGTAGTATTTTATTATGATTTTTATTTATTTTTTGGCATATTTTATTAGAAGTTTATTTTTAACGGCTTATTTATAGGTATAATTACCTATATTTTGTATACTTTTATTTTTATTTTGTATATTTTATTTTATTATTTTATTCTATTATTTTAGATATCTATAACTTATTTTTGTGAGTATAAATATATTTTTATTCTATTTTGGTGATATTATTGTACATTTAGATAAATAGATATGTATATTATGTAGGTATATTTATAGGTACTTTACTTGTGTTTTATATACATCTTTTTATTTTAATGTATTTTATTAGTTTTTATTTTGATTTCGTATTTTCAATAAAATATGAATAATATTTTGAATATTATAAAATTATAAATATTTAAAGAATGAGTTTCCCCTTTTATTTATATACAGGTATAATCATAGGTGTTTTGCCTATATAATTACATAGACTTATTTTATTTTTCATTTTATTTTTGATTTTATTCTGATTTTAATATGCACATGTGTTATAAATAATATTTACAAAATTATAAAAATATGAATTTGTATAAAGAATAAGGGATGAATAAAATGAATATTTTAATTGGTAGAATGTACAATGAGGGCCAAAAACCTAACTTTCATACAATAACTCCAAAAAATATAAAACTACCATCATTAAATAGCTTGTGAAAAGTTATATACAATTAGAGGTGATTTTGATATGTTTTGAGTTTTTATTTGAAAGATATGGGTCTGTGAAGTTTGGTTTTTGGCTTTTTATTTTGTGTATAAAATGTACACAGTGTATTATTTTTATACAAACTTAATTTTGTATGTTTATTTACATTATTATCTACAACATTCAAGTACAAAGTTTCTTTATTTGATGAAGAAATAATAAAGAATAAAATAAGTGTCAAAATGCATAATTAAAGAATAAATAAATGGGATTTTATTCTTTTTTTGGCCCTTATCTCCCCCTACTTTATTCTTGTTGACCAACTCAATTCTTGACTTGGTCTTGGGGTTTAGGGTCATAAAATATTTTCAGTATTTTATTCCTTTTCCTTTTCTTCTCTTTATTCTATAATTTTGGCATTAAAAACCTTATTTCATATATAAATAATACAATAAATAATGAATGCTATTATGAACAAATTAATGCTATTTACATGAATTAGCTAGGGTTTTTAAGGCCAAAATGATAGAGTAAAGAATGATGAATGGAGATTCATCAATGCCACTTAGCGGAATTACACAGTCATAGAGAAAGAGATGCTAGCAGTAGTCTTTGCTCTTGATAAGTCTCGATCTTACATTATTGGATCTAGAGTGACTATTTACACTGATCACACCCACATCCTATACTTAATGGAAAGAAGGATGGCAAAGCTAGATTGACCAGATGGATCCTTCTACTATAGAAATTTGACATTGAGATTAAGGATAAATCTGAAGTCAAGAATGTGGTGGAGGATCACGTCTATCGTTTAGAGAACCTTGAGGATTCAGATCAGATCACACCTAGTACATAGACATTCCCAGATGAGGCGATCCTTGGGATCGCCTCACATTGTGAATTATCTTGTCCCGAAGAAAGTCCCACAAGGTTGGCCCAGACAGCGACTTGAGACCTTTCTTGCGAAGGCCTAGTCATACCATGGGAAAATTCCACTCTTTATAATGAAGGGGGGGATCCTCAAGAAGAGCAGCATAGCGTCCTCACCGATTGCCACAAGCTCGAGGCAGGAGGACATCATTTTGGGAGACGGACATCACAATAGGTGCTACAATCCGGCCTTTGGTGGCCTACCCTCTTCAAGGATTCAGATGAATTCGTGAAGAGATGTACTGACTGTCAGAAAATGGACCCTTGTGGACAGACAGATATGATGCCGATGCAGCCCATTCACTTCTGTGAGGTCTTTGATGCATGGGGCATCGATTTCATGGGCCCATTTCCTAAGAGTAAGGGATTTGAGTATATTCTGCTTGTTGTAGATTATGTGAGTCGTTGGGTTGAGGCCATCCCCGCCCGAACCGCAGATGCTAATGATGTTTGCAAATTTTTGAGGAAAAATACCATTTCACGGTTCGGAGTACCTAGAGTTTTGATATCAGACGTGGGGATTCATTTTATCAACGACTAGGTAAGGGCCCTCGCTAACGAGTTCAGCATCGATCATAGAGTTACTACTCCTTATCATCCACAGACGAATGGTCTTGCTGAGGTTTCTAATAGGGAGATTAAGACTATATTGTAGAAGGTAGTCCGCTCAGACCGAAAGGATTGGTCACGGCTTTTGGACTCGGTCTTGTGGGCATATCAGACATCCTTCAAGACTCCATTGGGTACATCTCCATTCTAACTCATTTATGGCAAGCCATGCTACTTACCAGTTGAACTGAAGCATAAGTTCCATTGGGCAGTCACTGAGATATTCTTAGATCCTGAGAGTGTAGGAGATCAGAGAAAGGCAGCGTTAGCAGCCATGAAGGAGCTTAGAACTACAACCTTTTCGAGTAGCCTACAGTATAAGGAGCGAGTGAAGATATGGCATGATTCCTACATCATCCATAAGCAGTTTGAGCCGAACCAGAAAGTATGGTTATTCGATGCCAGGTTAAAACTATTTCCAGGGAAGTTGCAGAGCAAGTGGAAGGGACCATACTTGGTCCGGAAGGTGCATGACAATGGCATCATTGATATATCTGAGATGTCATCTGAGTCCACTTTCGAGATAACGGTCAGCGCCTGAAGTCATATCTAGATCATGATCCACTGATCGTCGATGTCGGCCTTATTCATTTTGTATGAGATATGGTTTTTGACTCATATCATTTGCGTCTCATGCCTGATTATCACTTTCTCCCGCAGCTGTATAGATCCAATTGTCCATATCGCACATTCTTTTGTCTAACATCCCATCTTCATCTCATGATTATGCTATATTTAGGGTGTACTTTACCCTAATTATAGGGGGTGTCAGACTTGTGATTATTCTTTTGATTCTTTTTACCTCTGTTTTGCTGCCTATACTTAGGTATATTTTACCCTAAGTATAGGGGAGGTAGGCACTGTACATTCTAACCCTCAGTATTCTCATTGTGTACAGTCTTCTATACTTAGGATTACTTGATCCTAAGTATAGGGGATCATCGACTCCTATTGATTTTATTCTTTTATTCATCATTGTAGTATAGTTTTATTTTCACTTCCCAATACTTAGCATGAGTTATGTCTTCCTTTGCAGCTCTTTGATCACTATGAGGACATAGTTCGAGCTAAGTATATGGGGGTGTCGTATATATTGCATATATACTTTAGCCATAACTTATACGTTCATATTTTTAATATGGTTAAAATATTGTTTAAACATTTGTAAATTCAGTAAAACTAGTAAAAAAAGATGTAGAAATTTCCTCAAAATTCTTTTTGTATATACTGATTAATAAGTCAGGTTAAAATATTTTGAAAAAAATTTTGAAAGTAGTTTGAAAATCTATTTGAAAAGTTTTTGAAACCTATTTGAAAAATGTTTGAAAAATATTTTCAACCTTTGTAAAACTATTTTGGCTTGTAAAAATTTTTTTCTTTGTTTGAAATAATTTTTTTTTGTAAAACTATTTGCAAATGTTTAAAAAATGTTTGAAAAATTATTTTGAAAAACTATATATACTGTTTGAAAAATGTTTATAAAATAATTTTCAAATGTTTGTAAATGTTTATAAAATTATTTGAAAAATTATTTTGGACTATAGTTTTCAAAATTATTTGCAAAATTATTTTCAAATAAGTTTGAGGAATATATGCAGCACACAAAAAAAAGAAAAGAAAAAAATCCCAACTGTATGTATATACTTGTATAAATTACTCAAGTTGTAAATCTTTTCACATGCTTCTTGTAAATAATTGACTCACCCTTGTGTAAATATGTGTATCTCATCCCTAACCCTTATTAAAAAAAATTGTATATACATGTATATAATATTAAACTTTTTGTTTAAAAAAACTACAAAACCTAAAAGTCTATAAGAAATTGCATTAAAAAACTCTTTTTGCATGTGCATCATTATTCAAAAATCTATAAAAAATTCAAAATTAGAAAATTATTTCACAAAAAGATTTTTGCTTTCTTTCTTGCATTGTACATATTTCTTGCATTAGCATGTGCGTTTTTCTGGATAGTTTTGACATTTAAACTAAGTCTGGAATAAAATTGAAGAATGGAGCTTAGTTGGACCTTAATCCACTTAATTTCAGAGGAACCTTATAAGAACCGGAGTTAAGACTTTTCAGGTCCTCGCGACTTAATTATTTAAGTCCATAAGACTATGTTTACATGTCATCTTGATTAGTCTAAGTAAAATATTTAACAATACACGCATGATTCTTTTAGACTGTAGCTTACCTTGGACAAGCACTCTACACGTAGCTCTTCATGGAGGAGGTAGTGAGGGGCATAATCTTTTGGCTTGGGGTAGCATACGAGGGTAGTACATCTAGGCAGAACCTTTCGTCCCCCTCTAGGGAGGGAAGCACGTCTCAACCTGGTCTGGCGATGTTGAGGTCTAAAGACATGATGTTGTGGGGTTGCAATAATGCTTCAAAAGAGGGATAGTCTACTGGTTTAAGAGGAAAAACTCCTTATGTACATGATGCACCTTGTATATATTATCAAAAAAAGAAAAAAATGCAAAATCTCCAAAAATGGACATGCCTAAATGAAAAGTAAAATGCCTGTCGGAGTGTATATACAAGTGAAAAATAATAATAAGAGCTTCAAAGTTAAATATTTGTAAGCTTGCAGCGGATGACTTGACTACACTGGTCATGCATCCAAGGATAGGTAGTTACACTGGTTACCGTCCATTCTCTTCTCCATCCCTTCTTCTTGAGCTGGTTGTACTTGAACTTAGAAGGGAATATCTCCGCTCCTCGCGGAAAGAGTTGCTAGACCAGGGGACTAGAGTTACATTGTTGGGAGAGGATGTTTCTTTGCTACTTTTAAGATGAGGAGCTACATTTCACTTACGTCGTACAAGTAAAGATTCATAGTCATAAGAATTTGTGTATGTAGACTTGTTCTGACCTGACTGTTGAGGAGACCTGAATAGGAGTCTTATGGAACTTAGAGGCTACTAGGCTTTAAATCCATTTCCTACTTCTCGACCTTATAAACATCGTTATTATCTCCTTGAACCCGTAAACTTGCTAACTCTTACCTCACAGATCATGTGGTTAACTCTCATCCATTAGACCGTTAAAATGAAACAAATTCCGTTAATTTCTTTAGTATAATACCAATTTTATTTATCAAAATTTAAATGTGTGCCCTCCTTTCTTTCTCCCCCCCCCACCCTCCTCCTCATGTCCATTTCCCTCACAGCACCATCTGCACCCACCTCGTCGACCTCCGCCTCTCCTCTACCACACTGGCTGACCCTCCGCCTCCACTCAGGAAACCCCTCCGACCTCCTCCTAGACCCCACCTCCTCCCCTCCTACCTCCAATTAGACCCCCCACCCCACTCTGCCTCCACCCAGACCCCTCCTCCCCTCCGCCTCCACATAGACCCCCTCCCCTCTGCCTCCACCTAGACTAGTTGCACCTCCATAGCATGTCCGGTTAGACTAACTTAATATTAACCCAAGTTATTGACTCGAGTAAATGTGAACTTGACGACAAGGTCTGTCTGGGTAAGACAAAGCAAGTTTATGGGGTCAATGGGATAATAATGATGTTTACAAAGTCAAGAAGGTAATTTACAATGATTCTATGGTTTGTGGGGAAAATATCAAAACTTAAATACTAAAGATCCTTTTATAAAAATAAAAAAATATTTTCATAAATTTTAAAAAAAAAGGAATAAAAAATATGAATTAAAATAAAAAGAAAAACTAAAATAACAAAAGTACATGTATTAACATTACAAGAAAATTTGGAAAATACAACAAAATTTGATTGGCATTATAGTGTCAAAATAGTGGCATTGTGGTCGTGTTTCACATTTGTGACTAGATGTAGATGCAATAGTTGTAGTCGCACACTTCAGGACGTAAAAGTGAAACCCTTAAATGTCAAAAAAAAACATTAAATCGCAATCGTTAACCTGATCTAGTATCCAAATGGAACAAACATACTTTGTCAAGCAATATTCTTCGACACCTTTCCAACCAGCCAAAAAAACATCGAAAACAGACAACGTATGTGAAAATTACACACGAAATAAGATGGTTTACGACTTTTAAGCCTCAGATCCAAGCCTATATATGTAAAGTGGGCTAGCCATTTTTAACCAGACCCTCACCAGAGCTCCGTCGGAGAGCCATCACCATGCTGAAACTCCACCATCGAAGACCAAACTTCGACATCCAGTCGATGAGCTGACATGAATGTGAGGAGGACGACGATGTCCACCCATATCTCACATGCACTTCATGCGCGAAATAAGCTGGTCTACGACTTTTAAGCCCCGAACCCAAGCCTATATAGGTAAAGTGGGCTAGCCACTTCTATCCAGACCCTCACCAGAGCACCGTCGGAGAGCTGTCACCGCGTAGAAACTCCATCGTAACGAAGGCCAAACTCCGATATCCGGTTGATGAGCTGAGAACATCGTTGCGAGAAGGATGGCCAGGTCCACCCGTATCTCACATGCATTTCACGTGATGCACCCCAAATACGTCGACTTCTAGGTGAAGGAGAAATATGAGAGAACTTCCCCATGTACAGATTTCGACCCAATCATCTTGTTGTTGGTTCACACATTGTTTTAGCGTCGTTTTCATGTCGAGTCGATATATGGTCCTTCAGTCGCATGCAAACCCGAATAGCAATTCTTCTCTTCGCTTGTCTCGCGATTCTAAGAGATCCGCTAATGTGACAATTATGATGACTGATCAGCATATGATGGTGATTATACACATATAATTTAGTTTCGATTCAGAGATAAAAAAATTTTGGAAACCAAATTTCATGTCCTGCTCCTTCTTTCCATCACTGATCGATTAAGGCCACAGTGATTATCGATCAGTAGTGATTGATCAGCACACAGTGTGTGCTTGAACAACATTGGTTTCACATGACGTAATTATGCATTAAAATGAGAATTTGGAAATAAATAAATGACTGGATGAATATGTGTTATGTGAGACATCTGGAAACCACAGTTAACAAGTAATTAGATATTTCATTGCTTAAATAGAATGAAAATGGAAATTGAATAAGGAATGATCAACCATGGAGGTTGCCTGATCGATCAAAATGATCGATCTGTCAAAAGTCCAGGTGATCGATAAGTTCTGATCGAACAGTCACAGATCAACATATTGCGACTGATCGATCAGCAACTTTCCCAATAAATGTATTGAAGTAGTTTCTATATCTCTTCAGTATAGAATCTTAAGTAATAACTTTTGAGTTTCACTTGGAATGAATAGTTCATTTCCCAAGCTTAAGTTAAATAATCATGTCAATCGTCGTTTACCATGGTAGGATCTGGTCTGCACTTTCTAAAGCTATAAAAATAAGGGATAGTTACATAACCCTGAGTAATTTCGTAATTACCTCAAGAACCCTCGATAATCACGAATTACACTCAAGACCTTGAATAAACGCTCCGTTTTAAATCCATAACCTTCCGTTAGTTTAGTCATTAACTCAACCAAATGGCTGAGTTAATCTAACTCAATCAGTGATCTGACGGTTGAGATTAAAAAAAAGAAAGGAATTAGATTTAAAAAAAGGGAGAGGAGGATGTGGGTTCCATCATAGAGGAAGAAGGTGGGATCTGAGCGGGGGTTGCGGCTCAACATGGTCGTGCAGGCGAAGGACGGGATGGGGGGGGGGGGGGGGGGGGGGGGGGGGTATTGGGTGCATGACCTGGGGCTTGCAGGCAGACACACGTGTGGGGGGTCTACGGCTCGAGCAGAAGGGGAGGGGGTGGGTGCACGACCTGGGGCTCTCAAGGCGGATGCGCGCGGGGGATGCGGGCGTTGGCGGGGTGGCTACAGCATGCGGCCTTGGTGCGCGGGCGGGGGGGGGGGGGGGGGGGGGGGGTCTACGGCTCGAGCAGGCGGGGAGGGCCTCTCAAGGCGGACGCGCGAGGGGGAGGGGATCGGGTGAGGGATGCGGGGCAGCGGGGGGGGGTGGTTGGTCGGGTGAGGGATGCGACGCAGTAGGGGGGGGTGATGGTGGGGCAGGCTGCAGCTTGTTAGGGCGCACCCCGGGTGCCCTACAAACTGGACCTACGGCAACGGATAATTTGAATATTCGTTGTCATATCTTCCGATGGTAAAGATATAACAACGAATATTATTCGTTGCCAAATCATCTTTTATACTTTTAATTAGCAACGAATATCATATTCATTGTTAAAGGTCCATATAACGATGATTTTTTCGTTGAATTATTCGTTAAAATTCATACTAATTGTTGCCAAATTTAACAATGATTGGAAGAAAACAACAACAAATAATCGTTGTTATATGATTCGTTGCGAGGAATATATCAACGAATACTATTATTCGTTGCGAATTTAAAGAAGTAAGCAACGAATAATATTCGTTGTTATATATTTAACTACAAAAGATACGGCAACGAATATTAAATTATTCGTTGCCTTAGGTTACTTTTCTTGTAGTGGTGGGGCATCTCGAGCTCGCAGGCGCGCACGGGGGCAGGGTCTGGAGCCTGCGCGCGCAGGGGGTGGGGATTTTGGAGCTTGCGACCGTGGGGGGTGGCTGTAGCTTGCGATCTGGAGCTTGCGACCTAGCGGCCAGGTCTCGAGCTTGCGGGAAGGGGGTATGGAGCTTGCAGGTGGAGGTGGGGGTCCTTGGCGACTGTGAGGGGACAGGGGAGGCATTGACCAGAGGCTACAGAGGGGGGGGGGGGGGGTGGGAGGGGTTCTTCGAACGAGAGGTTGCAGGCGGGGAGGGGCGAGGAAGGGGCGGAGGAGAGGAGCGAGGAAGGGGCGGAGGAGGTGGTCGGAGGTGGGTGTTGGAGGGATCAAAGAGGAAGGAGGATCTTACTTGTAAATAATGTGAATTTAAGGGGTATAAAATATGAAATACCCTTTGATCTACGTAATGGCATCATGTTATAAATATGATGTGTTTTCAAGGGCAAAATTATCAACATATAACTTTTTCTGTTAGAGTTAATGGAGAAGTAAGACGGAACTTGACACAGGGTTATGTCATGTAAAGGTTAAGCATTACTCAGGGTTCTGGATGTAATTCGTGATTATCGAGGGTTCCTGAGGTGATTACGAAACTATTCAAGGTTGTGGGTGTAAATATCCCTAAAAATAAAAGACGAACAACAATCATTGTTAAACTTATGGGATACATCTTCAAGATCTGAGAATGTCTTTATTATCAAATTTTTGCATGGGGAAAAGAGGATTAAATTCATCTTAGCTTCCAGTAGGTTTGAAAATCTTTCCTTGTTTGAGCATAAACTTATTGGCGAATTCTTCCACTACCAAATATTATAATTTTGGCAGGTTGGGTCTCTCTTACTACAATGAAGAAGATGATTCAAACTTAGCTTTGACTAATATGGTATCTTTCAAATCTGGTTGGAAATTCTCAATGTTGACTCCAAGCTTGTTTATTGCAACTTTGATGTACATGACAGCCTGGCAAAAAGGTCCAAGATTTGAAGAAAGACCCATTAAGTTAGATTATAATGCAGATAGGGTGAAACCTGCCAAGTGCAGGGTTCTGGCCATGTGACTAAACTTTGTTCACATCTAAACATCCCACCTTCCTACATTAATCAGCCATCCTCTTTGACAAATATGGAAAACATGGGCGCTCATTTCTCCATGGCAGTCCCCTACCAATGCAAACTCGAGCTTTCTACAGATATAGCAAATTAACTTGGAATCTAAATATAAAAGGTGTGTGCATTTAACTACCTTGGAGGTGTTTGATTCTCCCATGGAGGTTATTAAGTCCCTCAAAATTAAAGTTGATGATGAAGTGTCATCCTTCTCTCTCCTTGGATAATGGAGGTGTCTGTTAGATAAATCATTAATAATATCTATATCAAAACATTGAGAATATCATCAAAATTGCGGAAGCGTACCTTGATTCATGATTCCTATGTTGCTTGTTCCTTTGTGTTATGTCTTCCAAGAGAGTAATAGATCAAAAAATCAAAATTACCTACTTTTAGAGAGAAACTACCCTTTTATTGGTTGTCTCATCATTTGCGATTTTTTTCTCCGATGGGAGGAAAAAAGTAACTTGCGTAACTTGCCTCTTGGGGACCATAACCGCCTCCTTTGCTATTAATGGGTTGTAATTTGTATTTCCACCCATCAAAGATCGCAAACTATGATAAGGTATCTACATAATATTGTCACATACATTAACCAACATCCATAAGCCTCTTGATCATTTAATTTTGACTTTGTTGTGATAGCATTAAATTTATCCTAATATAATACATATGATGGACCAAAATTCCAACAATCTCCACTTGGACCACATATGTATATTTTATTAACATATAAACTTTAGTGAGCTCAAACATTGTATCACACATAAAGGATATTCTTTGACAATCTCGTCCATTGAGTATACTAGTATAGAACCAATGCAATCTTTGTCACAAACTATGAGTAACTAGATCATCAATGATCACCTATACTAATATATTCAAATGACATAGATCAAGTATGGATATGTAGCATAGAAATTACATGAATTGTGATCATAATATGTCAATTTTCAATTGGCCCTACCATATGTCCAAATGAGATCAAAAATATACAAGAAACAAAAAAGGTGAACATAAACATCTTGATATTCTGCGTAAAATTCTCATGAAAGTATCTAAATATAAAAGTTACACATGAAAAGTCCAACTAAAAATTAGACATCATCCAATGGTTGAATATCCATATGAATGGTGTGTTCATGAAAAATCTTGGTGGCGGCCCCTTTGTTAGCAGATCCGCAACCATGGAGTTTGTTCCTATGTACTCAATGTATATCTGGCCACTTTGAACCCTTTCTTTAACAAAAAGATACTTGATCTATATATACTTCGATTTCGAGGAGCTCTTGTTGTTGTTAGAATACATGACTGCACATTTATTGTCACAAAATAATTTGAGGGGTCTCTCAATGCTACCCAAAATACACAGTCCAGTGACAAAGTTTTGCAGCCATATTCCTTGATTGGATGCCTCATAACATGCTATAAATTCAACAGACATAGTGGATGACACTACAAGTGATTGTTTAGCACTTCTCCATGAAATAGATCCTCCAGCAAGTAGATAAACATAACCCGAAGTGGAACGACAGCTATCTTGACATCCAGCAAAATCTAAATCTGAATAACCAATGATCTCAAGTTGGTCTTATTTTCTATATGTAAGCATGCGATCTTTTGTTCTTTGTAGGTATCTCATGACCCGCTTGACTGCTTTCCAATGATCCATTGCAGGATTACTCAAATATCTGTCTAATACCCTCACAATGTATGCTATATCTGGACGAGTGTAAACCTGAGCATACATTAAGCTCCCAACGACTGATGTATATGGAACCTTTTCCATTTTCTTAATCTCTAAATTATTTCGAGGACATTGATTTAAACTGAATTTATCTCCTTTAGATGTAGGGGTATCTCCCGATTTGCAATCTTGCATGCCAAATCTTTTAAGCACCTTTTCAATATAACTCTTTTGTGATAATCCAAGAATACTTCGAGAAAAATTTCGATGTAGTTTAATTCCTAACATAAAAGAAGCATCATCAAGCTCTTTCATTTCAAATTTCTTTGAAAAAAATATCTTAGTTTCATGTAAAATGCATATATCGTTACTGGCAAGCAATATATCATCTACATATAGTACTAAGAAATTATGTAAACTCCCACTAAATTTCTCATATACACAATCATCAACAACATTCATCTCAAAACCAAATGAGAGTATTATTTGATGAAATTTGTAATACCATTGATGGGATTCCTGCTTAAGTCCATAAATAGATTTCTTTAATTTACAAACCATCTTCTTTGAATCTCCTGATACAAAGTTTTCAGGTTGCATCATATATATTATTTCATTAATGTCACCATTAAGAAATGTTGTTTTGACATCCATTTGATGTAGCTCAAGATTAAAATATGCAACAAGTGCCATTATAACTCTAAAAGAGTCTTTCGATGAAACTGGAGAGAAAGTCTCTCTTTGTAATCAACACCTTCTTTCTGAGTAAGTCCTTTAGCGACAAGACGGGTCTTGTAGCGCTCCACATCAACCTTGGAATCTCATTTGATTTTAAAAATCTATTTACAACCAATAGATTTCGCACCTTTAGGTAGTGGAACAATATCCCAAACATCATTGTCATTCATTGATTTAATCTCATCATTCATGGCATCAATCCACTTTTGAGGGTTTAGACTCTGCATGGCTTGAATTACATTGATGGGATCATCTTTCGTTAATTCAATAAGAACCTCATGTTCTTGAAGAAATACAATATAGTCACCAGAAATAGCATTTCTCCGCTCTCTAGTGGATCTCGTTAAAGGCACAAGTTCTTCATCTCGAGATTGTTGAGTTTGCTCCATAGAAGGTTGAACGACTATGTCTTCTTGATCATGATTTGCACCTTGAATAATGTCTAGAGTGGAATCTAGAACATTTTCAGGAGCAATAAAGGGAACTGAACTAATTCATCTTCTGAAGAAGAAATTTTATCAGGTTCATCTTCCTCAAAGACAGAGTTTTTATCCTTATTCCCCCCCCCCCCAAACTCAACATCCTCAAAGAATTTTGCAATTCCCATCTCAAAAATTATCTTAGTTGTGGGATCATAAAATTCGTAATCCCTTGACCTTTCAGAGTAACTAATAAAATAACAACTCACTGTTTTGGCATCGAATTTCTTTTCATTTGGCTTATAAGGCCTTGCTTCAGATGGACACCCCCAAGTATGAAAATTCTTAAGACTAGGTCTTTTATTAGTCCAAAGTTCATAAGGTGTTTGTGTTGTCACTTTAGTGGGTATTCTATTAAGTATGTAAGATGTGGTCTTTAGTACCTCACCCCAGAGTGAATTAAGTAAGGTGGAATGGGAGATCATACTCCTTACCATGTCTTGAAGTGTACGGTTTTGTCTCTCAGCAACACCATTCATCCTAGGTGATCATGGCATGGTATATTGAGGGACAGTACCATATTCCTTTAGGAATTTAGAAAAAAGATCCGGACGTTGTTCACCTGATCCGTCATATCTGCCATAGTGTTCTCCACCACGATCAGACCTAACAACCTTAATTCTTTTGTTGAATTGAAGCTCAACTTCAGATTTATATGTTTTGAACATGTCCAAAGTTTGCGATTTTTCATGCATGAGATACAAATAACCATATCTCGAAAAATCATCTATGAATGATACAAAATATGGTTGACCATTCCATGAAGCGATAGGGAATGGACCAGACACGTCTGTATGTATCAATTCTAGAACATTGTAGTTTTATTAGCATGTAATCTTCTTTTATTGGTTTGCTTCCATTTAATGCAATCCACACAAATATCAAAATTTGTAAAATCAAGGGAACCGAGAATTCCATCTTTTACAAGTCTTTCTATTCGTTTTCTAGAAATATGGCCCAATCTCTTATGCCATAAGATTGCATAATTATCATCAGCTAACTTTCTCTTTATGCCTCTTGAATTAGCATGCAAAGCTTCATGATAAGAAGCAACCGTATCAAGTAAATGTAGATTGTCGTGAAGTGATAAAGTACCGGTACCAATAACATTGGAATTTAATGAAAGACTAAAAGTACTATTTCCAAAAGAACAATAATATCTATATTTGTCCAACATAGAAATAGAAACCAAAGTATGTCTAAATGACGGTACAACAAAGTGTCTTCCAAATCCGAAAAACAACCAGAATTTAAAAGCAATCTAAAATGTCTAATAGATTCAACTTCAACTGACTTGCCATCTCCCACAAAGATGCATCTTTCAACATCACTCAGCTTTCGATATCGGAGGCAACCCTGCATTGACACACTTATGTGAGTTGTGGCACCTGAATCAAGCCACCACGTGTGCCTTGGCACAGAAGATAAGTTAACTTCAGAACAAACAAAATTGAGAAATATACCTATCTCGACACGCCAAGCATGATATTTTTCACAAACTTTCTTTTGATGTTCAGGTTTATTAAAAAAGTAGAAACTATTTTGTCATCCTTTTTAGCTTCTTTATGGTGCTTCTTTTGTTCTGGATCCTTTGCAACTTCATAAGGTTTCTTTCTTTTGATCATTTTGTCCTTTGAGGTGCCAGTAAGGTAAATATTGTGGGACTTGTCTTGCTTAAGCCTTTCTTCCTCTCGCACGCAATGAGAAATTAACTCATTAAGAGACCATTTCTCCTTTTGACAGTTATAACTGATCTTGAATTGATTGAACTGTGCTGGAAGTGATATCGAGACAAGATGCACTAAGAGATCTTCAGATATTTCCAACTCTAGTGCCTTTAATTTTGAGACCAAATGAGATATTTGCATAATGTATTCCCTTATGATTCCCTTATCTTTACACCTCATTGAAACCAAGCTTGCCAGAAACGTACTGGTTTCAACCTTTTAATTTTTTGCAAAATATTTCTCAATTGCCCCAATATAACCCTTAGTCGTAGTCACCTCATCGGGTACAGTGGCCCTAAAAACCTCTGGAATGCCTCTCTTTATAATCAGTAGACTAATGCTATTGGAACGATCCCATCGTTCAAATTCTTTTTTATCCTCATTGGAACTTGAATCCACAATGATGGGACATTCCTTTTAATGCAAGGTCTAAATCAAGACAACCAAGAACAATCATAACATTTTCCTTCCAATCTTTAAAATTAGTTCCATTCAACATAGGGATAGAATTAACATTGGCAGATATAGAAGAAGCAGATGCTGAAAAATAGGAACAAATTAAAAATAAGCACATGTTTACATGAAATAAATGAACATAATATATCCGTAAAGAATCAAGTTATTGTCCATCCCATCAAAAGAAAACCACTTACAACATTAATATTTAATCTTTGGACTCAAAATTAACTTGTTATTGGTATTTCTTTTGTAGCGATCAAATACTAACAAGAAGACATGCCGGATAAGATGTCAATCTTTGGATTTACAAATTATTCACATGTGAATAACCAAATAGATGTTACATATCTATCACTACGTATGCGAATGTGATTCGATCAAACATTTGCCCTCCTTTGGGTTGACTAATGTATGCATGAATCATACTCACACAACCTTCTCAATAACACCAAACAAATAATATTCACAAGTATTCTACTTTGGTAGCTTCTTATGCATACAAACAAGTTTAATAGAATTAATAAATTTTAAAGGACTATAACTTGGTATGAAGATACAAATGAATGTTTCATTGAATTCACCAAGGTTGGTGGTGAATAAGCATGAATCAAGCTTACCCTCAAAAAGGGAAAAAGAATGCAAAACAAATCACATATAATCCGTAACTTAAAAATCATTTTTAATAAACCATAACCCAATGACAATGGTGGTTTGAAGATTTGTTTTTTAGAAAAAAAATAACAAACTCACGTTTCTACAAAATCTGAAGAGTTGATTTTGTGTTTTTTATTGGATATAAATCTGTAATCCAATCAAAACTTTAAAAAATGCCAAATATATAAATATATAAAATAACCGATATGAATTACAGAACAAACAATACATAATATCAATTTCGGAAGGGTTAAACTTTAAGCAAAGAAACTATAATTGGTCTCTTGTTAGATAAATATAAATGGTGACTCTGATACCACTTGTTAGATAAATCATTAATAATATCTATGTCAAAACATTGAGAATATCATCAAAACTGCAGAAGCGTACCTTGATTCATGATTCCTATGTTGCTTGTTCCTTGGCGTTATGTCTTACAATATAGCAAGAGACCAAAAAATCGAAATATCATGTTTTTAGAGAGAAAGTACCCTTTTATTGGTTGTCTCCTCATTTGCAGTTTACTTCTCCGGTGGGAGGAGAAAAGTAACTTGCGTTAACTTGCCTCTTGGGGACCATAACCGCCTGCTTTGCTATTAATGGGTTGTAATTTGCATTTTCGTCCATTAAAGATCGCAAACTACGATAAGGTATCTATATAATATTGTCTCATACGTTAACCAACATCCATAAGCCTCTTTATTTTATCCGTAGTTGATCACTTAATTTTGGCTTTGTTGTGATAGCATTAAATTTATGCCAATATAATACATATGATGGACCAAAATTCCAACAGTATCTCCTTGACTTACGGTGTCTCTGGCTTCCCTAATGACAATTATGAGGGACTGAGAGCATGGTCACCTGAATTTGGTGTCACTGACAGGGGGTCATTAAATAATATGTGGATTAATGTAAATGATATCCATTTTCACCCGAGAGTTTCATTCCTATTTTTGTCCCCACTTAGAGGCTTTGGGAGATTGTTGCACTTAGTTCTGTTGTCTTGAGAGGCTTTGGGAGATTGTTGCACTTAGTTTTGTTCTCTTGATCATCAGGACCTAGGCATCTCTCATGTTAGACTTCAAGTCGATAAGCTGAACATAAATAAATTACTAATGAAGCTAAGTTTTCCTTTAGAAACTATCAATTTATTGTGAGTCTAAACCCTAAAATTCCCTGAAGAGATTACCATTAGTAGCTTTAAATCTCCCTCTGTTCCCACTCAGATTGCTAATGAGTTGTTGCTCGCGGTCTAGTGTTCACTATGTGGAAGCCTTTGATGTTCCTGAAATTATCGTCTTTGTAAAACAACCCCTATTGGGCATGCAAGCTGCGCATACCATGGCTGACTCAAAAACAAGGAAAAGAGTCATATTTTATTTAAAGATATCCAAAAATATTTTACTTAGAACTCTCAATGATATTGGTGCATAGCTCAACTCTGAGCAATCCAGAATCTAGAAAAATGAGTGGTGATGATTTTGAGGCTCTAATCAATGTCAGTGTTAGGATTAGAGTCATATTAGGATTAGGAATCCTAATGGGATTGGACTCCTAATCATAATAATATTTGAGTTGTATTCTATTTCTAGTTCTAATGGGAATATGACTATGGGATTGTAATTGGGCTATATATAGAGGATGATGGAGGCATTACCTATACACGACGGAAAGAGGGAATACCACAAGAGAAAAAGAGTTGGAGAGAAGAGAGAGAGCGAGAGAACGGAAAGAGTTTTGTACTCGTTCTACATCTTAGTGATTTTCTTCTCTGGTGGTCGCGAGAGGCGACTTGCTACCATCATATCTAGTTCTCTTTTCCTCATGTGATTTCAAGGTGATGGTGGCGAAGGATATGGCAAGATCCTTAAGCGCATCACGAAATCGTGAGGATCACATCGTATGCGATCGTGAGCGACTAGTCACACTAGTTGCTCAAGGCAGCGGGAATTAAAAAAAATTATGTGACGAAACCACATGATCCAAGAACACTTCTCGGATCGTTTCGTTTAAACCACAACCAAGTAATAGGATTACCTCTTGAAGCGTGGTTGTGATCGAGTCTCTAAATGAAGAGACCTCCTGTCTCAAGTCCGATCTGACGGAGGAGACGCTTGCAAGCGTGTTGATGAAACACGTGCTTCTCGCAATCCATGTTGATGATCCAAGCGGCGAATCTCCTGATCTCGACACACGAGATATGACGTCTTCTTCACAAGCGAGGCACACGGAAAGAGATGGAGATCCACGAGCAAACGATCGGGCAGCATAACGATGATGCTGCGGCGATGGAGAATCTCTCTAGGGCATCCATGGTGGACGACCACATGAGAGAAGGAGAGAGGGTGTGTAGAGAGAAAGAAAGAGAGAGAACCTTGTGTTTCTCATTAGCATGTGAAGAGCAGGGTTGCCCTTCTATTTATAATATTTTGAGATCCATGGATCTCAATCCATGGACAACATAAATCCAATGGCTCTCATTGATTTGTGTTTCTTTTAATGGTTAAGATTTATGTTGGTAAAAACCAACAACAATTAATTTAATTTAGATTAAATATATGTTGATAAATCAAGATGATTTAATCCCGAATTAAATCAATCAAGCATGGAGATTATGGAATGAAGATTGCCTCCTTCCATAATATGGGATTTGGTGGCAATCTCATGTAATCTCATGATATCTCATGAGATTACATTATTCCATTAAAATCTCCAAGATTTACAACAACACTTGTTGTAAATTATTCAACAAAAACAATTCATAATTATTTTATGAATATTGCAATATTGCCATTGGAAAACTGTGAACACATTCACAACCCAAAATAAAAAGTGAATTACATTTTCAATTAATTGTCTAATGCGAATCCAATTCATATGAACATTTAATTAACAAATGTAAATTACAAATTGCTCTCTCTTATATATTATAAATGACATTTATAATATATATGATTAATATGGATAGTCCTATCCACATTATTCATATCCATGATAATTAAATCACATTTAATCATCTTAGATCTCTATTCTCATGTGCCCAAATAATGTGAATCAAATTCAAATTATTTACATATTTGATAACTAAATCACATTTAATTATCTAAGGCAACTCTCCTTATAATATAAATCAAATTCATATTATTCATGATAATTAAATCACATTTAATTATCCATTTTTTCAATGCTTGGATACATATATCAATAATAAAATTATCTTGAACTCTTTTAAGGATAATGTGCTTTCTCCGTGAATACTTGGAGATAAGGACAGGATGATTGTATTGTTCCACGTATAGTGACTTGGATATTGAGATCACATCTCAATTCCAGATCCTGCGTACCTCTCATAGATGTTTGATTGAATCAAGACCGTAAATCTAATCTTCTTATTGTATCTAAATCACATTCAGATAAATGTCCAACATTTGGACCAAGATCAGATTACTTCTCTACTGAGAGGAGTCACTAAAATCCAGACCCGTTTTATCACTCCCAATGAATGGAAGCGTCATGGTTATACAACCGTTTATGATCACATCGCCCTCAGGTATTCCTAATACCTGTACATCCTGCATACTGGATGACCCAGAATAATCCCGAAGTATAAGATCAATTTTACACTATCTACTTCAGGGATTTATCATTAAGTTTTGCATTCAATCACTGGGAGTTGGTATCGATCATATACTTTCCAAAAGCATATATCATACCCAGGTGTTGATCATATACTTTCCAAAAGCATATATCAAACCTACAAATTCAGTCAAGCTTCCAAAGCAAAACGACCGTGCACGGAATTTGATTCTTCCAACTATCTCATGAGTGAGCTCATGTCTTCCGGTTTAGTAATGAACATGTATGATCCCTTTGAGAGATCGTATTACTCATATGTTCTTATATGCACACCAGCACGCATGTGTATAGACCTTGATTAGGTCATCAACCTATTGGTATGCCAAATGTACATACTCAGACATATAGTAACACATATGTCTCCGGTCAGAGGATGCGTGCCTATATTGTGACAGCATACAACATAGGACTTTGTTTATCTCAATCTCGTTAAGTCAACTCTTTGACCTAACTAATCTGATACCTCCGAATCTCTATTCCCATGCAGAGGACATGCATCAAGATGTTGGTCAGATATCAGCCTAAATGAGAACGGATTGCCATCTCCTACTCAGGCTGGAGATCATCTCTTAACAATCATTTGATGGTGCTTGATGAATCCTCTATCTAACTCTTTTAGATGTTCATCCAAGCACCAGCCTCTACGATTCAATATTTGAATCAATAGTTGTATGATCATCAAGATGGCCATGGTACATAACCCTAATTGTACTAAAGGACCTATTATGCAAGTTATGTATTCTTCATTTTAGATCAGGGAATGATATTCGCAATAACATTTATTGCATAATGGCTCGTCGTGGGCTCGCATGTCCAACAATTTCCCACTATCCCAAAGAGCCATTAATGGGTTAATCATTTAAATCGACACTCATGTGACAATCATAGGATATTTAGAAAAATAACTAGGTAAGCTGATCAGTCACTCTGTTCTCGAGAGGCTATGCCAAGTCCTTTTACGGCACTTGCATATCTCCTAGTAACAGTGTTCGCATCCAATGCGAATGTTGCATCTTATGCAACCAATACTCAATTATATCAGTCATAGTGTCCTTTGACACTATAGTTCAATAATTATTTAACCAGTATGTATATTCTATTATCTTTATTAGAATACCCTTACTCCTGGAGATCTCTATCTCCTATGGTATTCATAGTTAAGACCTTTTAGATCACCATCTATAAAGTTTTAAGATCTTGAAGATAAGGCTTAGAGATTACTATATCTAAAGTCTTGTCATCTTTGAAGATATTGATATTACTGCAATCAAGTGTTTTATCTCCATAGTAGGATTAATAACAGTTTACTACTGCCACTGCATGGCAGACATCTGGCTTTGTACACATGTAGCGTACACTCGGCTTCTTAACTGATGCACAAAGGGCTAGTAGTTTTAGCATTCACATCCTAAACTCTTTGAGGTGCTATCCCTTTAGATAGGTCAGTACCATATCTTGAGGGAAATAAGCCTTTCTTGGAATTTTCCAGAAAATGGAAATGTCCAAGGTATACCACTAATGTGACGGTCCCAATACCCTCTTTTCTTTGCTTCTGAACAACTTCAGAACTAAGATATAAGAGGTATTATTGAGATCATATCTCAAGATATGGAACAACCAGTCTATAAAACACTTATTATTATTATCCTTCTATCATTCCAAATGATTAGGATATTATCTACATTCAACATGATGAACACAATGGCACTCCCACTAAGCTTCACATGGTTCATCAAGATTCTATCTGAAATCATAGCATTTATAATTCATCAAATCTTATGTTCCAACTATAAGAAGCTTATTTGAGTCCATAGATGGAGTTCTTCAGCTTGCACACCTTGCTTTACTCAACCATGAAGCCCTGGGGCTACTTCATATGAATATCCTCAGAGAGGTATTCATAGATGAATGCAATCTTGACTTCCATCATGAAGATGTCAAAGTCAAGTTGTGTAGCTATAGTTAGCAATATTCTGATGGGTTAGAGCATGATCACTGAAGAGCAAGTCTCATCACAAGCTATGTCTTCTCTTCGGTGTGTAGCTCATGGCTACGAACTGTGCTTTGAAGGTCTCTACCTTCTCATCAGGTTCCCTCTTTCTCTTGAAGATCCATTTACACCTTAATAGGTCTTACCCATATAGGTGGATCCTCGAGTGTCCATATACAACACTTGTATATGAAGTCTACTTTAGACTTTATTGCTAACATCCATCTTTCCATGTCATGATCTTTAGAAGCTTCATCATATGAAGTTAGATCATTATCAGATTCAACTGATACATGGAATTCATCTTCAAACTTATTTGAAGAGGTATCAGTGTTTCATCTTTAATTGTCCTTTTAGTTTCCGATTCCAGGAGCCTTATTATCATCTCAAGATTAAACGAGTTTCTTTGCTTCATTTTTCATCTTGATTCTCAAGAGAGTCATCCTATAAGAATCATATTATCAAAGATGAGATCTTTTAAGAATCTCAAGGTCATAAAGTAAGTATCCAATACCATCTTTATTTTCCTAATGAAGTAGCACTCTCCAGTGCCAGATTCCAGATTACTTGCATGGAACCTTATTAAGGATATATATTGTAGTCTCTACTACATATATACCTTGGAAACTAATAGATAATTATGCTAATATCCATCATTGATCATATCATGTCACACATGATCTAATTGTATCTCCCTACAACTCTTATTGAGTTTAGGTTTATTAGGAGGAGTGAGATAGAAATGATATTCATATCTCTATAAGGTATTCCATGAATTCATCTAATATCTATTGACTACCTAGATTAGATCAAATTCATTTAATCTTCCTTCCAAACTTTGGTTCTAAACCAAACTTGTGAAATCTTTGAACATTTCAAAGGTTTCTAAGTGAAGAGAAGAAATCTCATATCACAAATAATCATCAATGGATATCACATATCCATAATGTTTATTCTGATATAGATGATTCACATACATCAATATGCATGAGATCTTGAATACCATCTTACACCATTCCAAGGAAGGTGTATTGGACATTTTTACTTTTGAATACATTATTCACAAGTATGTAAGATTTGAACCTTTAGACAATCTAAAGTTTCATCTCTCACTAGTCTATTGACCACATCAACAGACAAATGTCCAAGGCTTGATGCCAGATCATTATCAAATGACCTTCATTCTCCTATTGATCTTTTAAGGTTTAATTTTATTATAAATGATAATGAAACATTCATTACTTTTCTAATTTAGTAGAGTCCACTAGATGTTAGATTACTACCTGAAATATATCCATCATAACTCTCTGTGATAGATTTATTCCAGAACTCATGTTTATTTCCAACATTTAGAAATAAACTATGAGTGTATTCTAATATCAAGCTCACAGAGACATTCTCTAAGACTAATGGCTCCTACTGAAAATATGAAGTCTATCAATCCAATAGAGATTGTTGCAACAATTGCATCAATATTCATGTGGATGACTATTAAACCTTTAAGATCAAATTTCTAATCTTCTAATACATATGCAACCAATTGCAAGTGTTATTAGAAGATTGAGATACAATTATTAGACTTTTATCTTATCCAATAAGAAAGTCAATTTCAATGATCAAATGTCGATTATTCCGATGCACTATTCGAGTCCTTCTCTAAGGATCTAGATAGACTTGATAGTCATACTAACTATACATCAGCTTATTGCAGTAATGGCATTCATCGAACTATTTGGATGTCATATGAAAGTCACAGAAGTACAGTCAGCTCTTTGACTTTCCTTCTTACTTGGGTCCAACCCATGCCTATAAACAACCATTGCTTAAGATGAAGGATCTTTTATGTTGAATTCAAAAGATTTCAATATAAGAGTATTTCAACATTTATACATGCTTTATTCAATTCATACAATATGAATATTATGAAGCTTCATGAATGACCATAGTATAGACAGTAGAGTGATGACACTCATTGTATCTACATCCATCTAAACTCTTAAAAAAATTGGTTCAGGTAGGTATTCAAACATTTTGAATACATCATCTCTTATAGAGCCACTATTCTGCATGATGCAGAGAACCGTATCATTCATAATTAAATGTCGAGAGCACATATGTATGCCAGAATATCTTCTTAGATTTTATAAGGATTAATTGACAATCACGATCATCATCGACATGTCACTTCCAAAGTACATTCGATGAGATATCAAGACTATAGAGACATATAAACCCTAGGATTGTAGTCCTATTGTCTATTTAATTGTCATTCCTCATCATTATGGGGAAAGTACAATATCTTGATCATGGATCCAATCCATGATATTTTACTGGTTATTATTGAGTATATTATTCAGTGGGTTTAATGAAGGATTATCTGAAATAAGAAATTTCCATAAAATATATATATCTATATACACATTTTACTTTGATTTAGAAATTTTTATATCAAAGTTGTCTTGCCTTGTCAACATTGAAAGTTCATTCCCTTAATCACTTTCAATGTAAGAGATATACTTACCATCATATCTTAGCAAGATCTAGGATCTCCTTCCTTATCTTTGTTACATCCCAATAATATGAGAACCTGTAACTCGGATAAAAAGAAGCGGGAACACATTCCGCATTGCAAGTCCAACTTGCATCTCTCAATTCGGTCTTTAACACCCAGGCCCACCCCGCCAAGGTGATGTTAACACGTCATTAATTGAATCAAGCGTCAATAGGAATACAACTTGCTATGCGCAATCCAATATCGCCCCAATAATATGAGGACCCAATATTGGGGTCACTACGCATACGTCCCCACTCTTTCGAGAAGCGAAGAGCCCGATCCAGATGCGCTTGCATACAGGAGCTGTCACTTCGGACTGGCATCTCCTACATACAATCCTTGGAGACCGAACCCTCCGCCTTGATGGGAGACCATGGATGTCAGTTATGTGATCCTCCGTATCATATTCAAATTCTAATTAATCATCATGAATCATATTCATTATGATTAATTCTTCCAAGGGAAATAACATCTCTATTAACAATAGAGTGTTTTAGTTTTAATTGAATTCCAATTAATCTAATCATATTAAATTAATGATCCAATTGATATCCAACAAACATTCTTTATTGTTACTTGAATTACGATATTATCTCAAATGCGTATTATTTCGAATTTTAATTATTAGAAATACATTAGGATTTCTTAAGCATTATACCAACCCTACCCGTTGTCATGGCCAGTACCAGCGGGAGTGGGATAGACCGCACACGGTGCAACCTGCTATCCCAATGCTCCCCGACTAGACACCATATCCACCTCGAGAAAGGATAATGCAAAATAGATCACTTTGTACTTGAGATGATCATCGGTTTTTTCAATCGAAATTATACCATATAATAATAATCAAAATATTTTTTAATGAGATCTGCTAAACAAATCTCAATTCCTATTCAAGCAACATGTTTGTTGGAAAAGTAGATTGTGTAACCAATTGTGATCTAGATCATATCTAATCAATTATTGATTATGGCAACGTAATTTAAGGAAATAATTATCATCAAATATTTCACAAATATGTTTCCATAATTATTCCAGGAAATTAAACTATTTATTTTCACTAATTGATTAAATGACAATCACAAGGTTCTTGATTAGGAAAGTAATTTCCAGCAATGGCCCTCACTTACTAAAATTAGCATATCTCAATCAATTAAAATCCAATTCCCCTAGCGTGCCTGATCTGATCCTGGCCTTCGCCTTCTGGATCTGAACCAGCCCTTAGAAACTATATATATATATATATATAAGGGCTAAGCCGGGTCGAAGTTCAATCTAGTATATATTTCCGACTGTTTGTTTCCTCTGGGTCTGAGGGCCTCATTATAGGGGGCATCTATCCACTTCGATTCTCTCTCAATGCCCGTGCATCTATCCAGGGTCCAGTCCTGAGAATAGGCTGTCTTTGCTGCGCCTTTCTTTGTTCCTTCATCCCTTCTGGACTCTCTCTTGGCTCCCTCGGAATTAGCTTTTTGCTCTCGCTTATCGCAGTCGCGACTATGCGAAAATGGTGAGGATCCGAAGTGCAAGTCTCGTTTTTCACCTATACGGCTCAGCCTCATGAGTATAAGCAAAGTAAGTTTCTAAAGTTTAATAATTTGATTTACAACAGAATCTAAGTGATTTCCATGTATTTCAAGATATTTCAAATCCGTAATTAACTCCTTAATTACGTCATGATTCACAGTCCGCGAAACAATGGATACATGTTCACTAATTTGATCATAACTTGAGCAAACGGATTCGAAATCACGCAAACTCAGATCTTACAGTTTCCTTATTTAATGGAGAAAAAAATTCAAGTTTTTTTTGTGCTTAAATAATTTAAACAGGGTCTAAAATAATCACTAAACAGAGATGCGAAATTGAAATTCGACAAAACTTTCACAAACCCTAATGAACCCAAGTCTTCCTAGGTATATGGATCGCATCTAAAACCTCTAACCTGGCTCTGTTACCACTTGAGGATATGAGGAGATCTTTAAGCGTATCACAGAAGCGAGAGGATCGCATTGTATGCGATCGTGAGCGACTAGTCGCACTAGTAGCTCGAGGCAATGGAAATTAAAAAAAAATCATGTGATGAAACCACATGATCCAAGAACACTTCTCGGATCGTTTCGTCTAAACCACAAAAAGTAATAGGATTACCTCTTGAAGCGTGGCTGTGATCGAGTCTCTAAACGAAGAGACCTCCTGTCTCAACTCCGATCTGACTGAAGAGACGCTTGCGAGCGTGTTGATGAAACGCGTGCTTCTCACAATCCATGTGGATGATCCAAGCGGCGAATCTCCTGATCTCCACATACGAGATCTGACATCTTCTTTACGAGCGAGGCACACCGAAGGAGATGGAAATCCACGAGCAAACGATCAAGCAGCATAACGACGATACAGCGACGATGGAGAATCTCTCTAGGGCATCCATGGTGGACGGCCACATGAGAGAAGGAGAGAGGGCATGTTGAGAGAAAGAAAGAGAGAGCCTTGTGTTTCTCATTAGCATGCGAAGAGCAAGGGTTGTCCTTCTATTTATAATATTTTGGTATCCATGGATCTCAATCCATGGGCAACAAAATCCAATGGCTCTCATTGATTTGTATTCCTTTTAATGGCTAAGATTTGTGTTAGTAAAAATCAACAATAACTAATTTAATTTGGATTAAATATATGTTGATAAATCAAAATGATTTAATCCCAAATTAAATCAATCAAGCATGTAGATTATGGAATGAAGATTGCCTCCTTCCATAATATGGGATTTGGTGGCAATCTCATGTAATCTCATGATATCTCATGAGATTACATTATTCCATGAAAATCATCAAGATTTACAACAACACTTGTTGTAAATTATTCAACAAAAATCACTCATAATTATTTTTGTGAATATTGTAATCTTGTCATTGAAAAATTGTGAATCACATTCACAACCCAAAATAAAGAGTGAATTACATTTTCAATTAATTGTCTAATGTGAATCAAATTCACATCAACATTTAATTAGCAAATGTAAATTACAAAATGCTCTCTTTTAAATATTATAAATGACATTTATAATATATATGATTAATATGGATAGTGCTATCCACATTATTCATATCCATGATAATTAAATCACATTTAATCATCTTGGATCGCTATTCTCGTGTGCCCAAATAATGTGAATCAAATTCATATTATTTACATCTTTGGTAATTAAATCATATTTAATTTTCTAAGGTAACTCTCCTTATAATATAAATCAAATTCATATTATTCATGGTAATTAAATCACATTTAATTACCATTTTGTCAATGCTTGGATACATATATCAACAATGAAATTATCTTGAACTCTTTCAAGGATAATGCGCTTTCTCCATGAATACTTGGATATAAGGATAGGGCGATTGTATTGTTCCACGTATAGTGACTTGGATATTGAGATCACATCTCAAATCCAGATCCTACGTACCTCTCATAGATGTTTAATTAAATCAATACCGTAAATCTAATATTCTTATTGTATCTAAATCACATTCAGATCAATGTCCAACATTTGGACCAAGATCAGATTACTTCTCTACTGAGAGGAGTCACTACAATCCAGACCCGTTTCATCACTCCCTAGGAATGGAAGCATCATGGTTATACAACAGTTTATGATCACATCACCATCAGGTATTCCTAATACATGTACATCCTGCATACTAGAAGACCCAGCATAATCCCGGAGTATAAGATCAATTTTACACTATCTACTTCAGGGATTTATCATTAAGTTTCTCATTCGATCATTGGGAGTTGGTATCGATCATATACTTTCCAAAAGCATATGTCATACCCAGGTGTTGGTCATATACTTTCCAAAAGCATATATCAAACCTACAAATTCAATCAAGCTTTCAAAGCAAAATGACCGTGTACGGAATTTGATTCTTCCCAATATCTCATGAGTGAGCTCATGTCTTCTGATTTAGTAATGAACATGTATGATCCCTTTGAGAGATCGTATTACTCATATGCCCTTATATGCACACCAGCGCGCCGGTTTATAGACCTTGATCAGGTCATCAACCTATTGGTCTGCCAAATGTACATACTAGACATATAGTAACACATATGTCTCCAGTCAGAGGATGTGTGCCTATATTGTGACAGCATACAACATAGGACTTTGTTTATCTCAATCTCATTAAGTAAAATCTTTGACCTAACTAATCTTACACCTCCGAATCTCTATTCACATGCAGAGGACCTGCATCAAGAGGTCAGTTAGATATCATCCTAAATGAGAAAGGATTGCAATCTCCTACTCAGGCTGGAGATCATCTTTTAAGAATCATTTGATGGTGTTTGATGAGTCCTCAATCTAACTATATTAGATGTGCATCCAAGCACCAGCCTCTATGATTCAATTTTTGAATCAATAGTTGTATGATCATCAAGATGGCCATGGTACATAACCCTAATTGAACTAAGGGACCTATTATGTAATTTATGTATTCTTCATTTCAGGTCATGGAATGATATTCGCAATAACATTTATTGCATAATGGCTCGTCGTGGGCTCGCATGTCCAACAGGTGGATTGAGCATCTGCATCTGTATCTGATTTTTGTTCTCTAATGACCGGTATTCGAACAGAGATGATACAGATCATGTCCCACCAACTGGTATCATAGCATGATTCAATGATAGTAAGAGATACAACATAGAAGATGAGATAGAGGTTCGACGTCAAGGAGACGTTGTGACCTAATAGGCGTGTCTTCTTTAGAGGTTGTGAAGAAGCAACTGTTATGGTGAACCGTTGGGATGGGGGTATCTAGAGTCTAATTGAGGTGATCCAAGAGTCTGGTTAGGGGTTTTTGCACTATCTGAATGAGTTGGACTCTTTGAATCGAGAGGATTCTACTCTAATTTTCAGATCGTGTAAGGACGTACGATATCAAATCGAATGACAAAGTTTGCATTGATGGGTGCATCATTCTCCGTGGAACCCTTAACTGGAAGAATGACATCATCTTATTTAAACAACGTGTGAAGAATATACTCACACAAGAAGGACTTGTGAAATCTCTTTAGCATAATAGAAAGAAGCCACATAAGATGAAAAGGAAGAGTGGAAGGATATTAGGGATCTTGCGAACAATGCAATACACATGTTCTTGGCAAACATCACTCTTGGTGAAGTCATTGGACTGAAGGATCCAACTGAGGTTTGGATCGAGGGACGATACAAGTTCAAATCTTTATTAAACCAGCTTTTGATAAAGAAGAAGTTTTATGGTCTAAATATGATCGATGGGACAAAGTTCGAGGTGTACTTGGATGAATTCAACAAGATTCTGATCGTTATGCTCACATTTAAGGAGAAGAAAACGAAAGGAGAATCTCTCTTCAAGAAGGAGAATAAGGCATTGATCTTGTAAAACGAAAGGGGAATCTCTCTTCAAGAAGGAGAATAAGGCATTGATCTTGTTGAGTTTCCTTCCATCTTCCTACGATCATATTATGACAATGGTATTCTATGGCAAGGAAACCATCATATTGGATGAGACAGTTGCTTCGTTGGTTATGAACGAGTCTCGATGGAGGTTTGCAGATGAGGTGACGAATGATGAAGGTCATGTGCTGGAAACTAAGTGTAGACGTTCTAGATCAAGGGAGACATGATCCAGAGGTTGATCCAAGTCACGAGGTCTAATAATATGCTTCTATTGTGACAAGGAGGGTCACAAAATAGTCGATTGTCCGATACGTAAGGATAAAAGAAAAAAGGTTAGTGATTATGAATTCGACCAAGAGGATTCCAGCGTAGACTACGAGGGATACTTGCTAGCGTGCTCTGAAGAGATCAAGGAAGATTCAGAATAGCTTCTAGGTTCGGCATGTTCAGATCATATGTGCTCATATAGAGAGCAGTCCAGTTCATATCAAGCATGTAATGATGGCACGATCAAAATGGGAAGTGGATAGATTCACCACGTCAAGGGAATTAGATCAATGCAATTTTGCATGTTTGATGAGTATGAACTCTAACATTTGTCAGACACACTCATACAATAAAAAATAATCTGATTTCACTAAGAACGATCGAGTCACGAGGACATCGAGTCACCACTGAAGGAGAAGTTCTCAAAGAGAGCAAGAGAGCATGTGTGGTGATGCATGGGATGAGGATACCGAATAAGGTGTATAGGATCGAGAGAAGGGTCCTAATAGGTGATGGAGCTCCAGTTATTCCCAGGACGAGCAGTATGTTGAGAAAGCGGTAGGTTATTGACATGTGTGCTAAAGAAGTGTGCAAAAAGGAGAAGCGAGTGTGATTCGCTTTACCAATGGATGTCGGAACAATCTCTATTCACGAGAGATTTGTGGTGTCGTAGCAGGGACACAATGTTGAGTTGTAAAAGCATGCCCAAGAGGGGCCCGTCGAGGGCACCTAGTGACGGGTGCATCATGCAGAGGTGGTGAGATCATGTCAACAAGACCTGTTGATGACGAGGATGGCACAGTGCAGACTCAAGACGATGAAGAGAATGGAATTCAAATTAAGGGGGGAGATTATTAGGATTGGTGTCCTATTAGAATTAGCAATCCTAATGGGATGGGACTCCTAATCGTAATAGTAGTTGAGGTATATTCTATTTCTAGTCCTAACGGGAATAGGACTATGGGAATGTAATTGGTCTATATATAGAGGGGGTAGAGACATTGCCTCTACACTACAACAAGCAAGAATACCACAAGAGAAAAAGAGAGTGGAAGAGAAGAGAGAGAGAGAGAGAGAGAGAGAGAGAGAGAGAGAGAGAGCGAACGAGGGAATGGTGAGAGTTCTACTCGTTCTACATCTTAGTGATTTTCTTCTCCGGTGGTCACGAGAGATGATCGATTATTGTCATATCTAGTTTACTTTTTTTCATGTGCTTTCGAGGTGGTGGTGGATTGTGCATATGCATCTATATCTGATGTTTGATCCCAACAATCAGTATTCAATCAGAGACGATAGCGATCTGTGTCCCACCAGCTAGATGCTCTAATGGCTCTTCCATTGATCATACTACACCATCTAAACTAAAATCTCCTAAATCCAAAAGTTGATTCAAGTATACTCATATCTGAAAGTTTATTCTTTAAATATTTAGTTCCAATTAAAATTGAATCAACCAAGTCATTTGACTTGGTTGTTTGGTTAGATTCATAAATAGTACTTACAATCCTATTTATTTTTATTTCTACCATCATCTTTACACATATACATTCTTCATTGGCTCTTTTTCTTTTAATTTTCTTCTTTTTATGTAGTTCTATATGTTAATATGGTGCCTTATTTGTAGAAAGTCCAATTACAAGAATGTAGTATTAACATGTACTTGCATGTTTTTATAAAGATGTTTAGGCCAGAATGCAAGAATAGTGTAGATAAATTTCAGACTCATTGGTGATAATAAACAACATTTGTTAGCTAATGACAAGGTAGGAGGGATGGTGGTGGTGAGACTGTATAGGGAAGGAGAGGCAAGCGCCCTCTTGTGGTTGAGAAACTCAACAATTCATGCTCAATGTCTCATTGATCCATGAGGATAAGTTATGTACCATGACCTTCGAGCATAGCATGTTCCTAATCACACTTGTTGGAGCATAAACTATGGACTTTAGTGGGAATAGTAATGTTTTCCAAGGATTTCCAACGTCCTCATTTCTTTGCTAACCTCAAAGATGGAGGACCTTGCATGTGAGGCATGTGTGTGCATGTGAGGCATGTGTGTGCATCTGAGGCATGCATGCATGGGTTGCACATGAGGTGCATGTGCCTCCCGGATCTTAGCTAGGTTAGGTTTGAGGAGGCTCTTCTAGAATTACAAATAAAGAGAAGATTTTAGTGTAAAAAGATGACTCAGCATATTATGTATCTTCTAGGCTATTGAGCTTGATATATCATATGTATGAAGTTTTTATAGTATATTATATGTATATATTAGATTTTTAAACTCCATTAATTTTAATATTAATATATTCATTTTATATTATATTTAAGAATTATGTTGACACTTGTATATATATTATTAAATTTGACTATCAATTTTCCTTTTGAACTATAGCTATAAAGTTTATGTATTATACACACATATATATTCACATATACGGTATATAACATACAACACTATATAAGGAAAACTCCAAATAAGGTGTACCTCACAATGCATCTAGTGTGATACCCATGTACATTGTTCAATGTTAATCAACGGCCCGCGTCAAAACTACCAATCCATAAAAACACGACTCACGAAACAACCTCCATTAGTCTATATTTAAAATCAAATCATTATCTTCCCATTCACGCGATTCTCATATTGCTATTTGATTCCGCATTATTAATTGTTAAAATATAGCATCACCTAGAAAGAGGATCTCGAATAATCCAATTCTATGCCTCTATTTTACTCCAATTTCAATGGATCATTCGTCCTTTTCGTCAGATCCTTGCATTAAACATCCAAAGAGCACCCCCATCTTCTTGATATTATAGGGATATGTATTGTTTTTTTTATGAAAATATACATCCTATTTGATTACTTTGATCTGAAAAGATTTGCATCTCATTTGAACGCAATTATCAAATGGCGACGACTATGATTTTGATTCATATAATAACGATTGCAATGATTTTAGAATATTTTCATTCCTAAATACACATATTTTTCCCGTTTTTCTAATATAAATACTTATTTTACTATCGGGTAATATTTTCATATTTTTGATACATGTCGTCATCATTTTTAAATTTCAATATTTGTTTCATCATTTTATACTTGACATAAATTCAATATTTTGAAACTCAATCAAGTCATTCCATAATCTTGTCAACAATTCAAAATCGCATATAAACCCCACTGGCTATGGACAAAAATACCAAGGGATTGATTATATCATTGTGGATAATAATCCAAAGTTCAATGCAGCAGATTTAATTGTCGACTCCCCTAAATATAGTATGTATCCTGACGTGTATTTTTCTGAATTGAGCATTAAACAAATACACCTCACACATAATAACCCTCTCTCAAAAATTGTATGTGATAACATGTACCATATTTAATTAGTATGTAATTAACCCATCCAGTCTATTAAGAAATACAGTTGAAGTAAAAACTACATGGTTTTTCCCCTGCCGTACCTTTATTCGCGCACATCATAAAAATACTTTTGTAATTTACATCCAATTTTGTAAAAGAAAGGACCAATTTGTAAACACATAAGAATACTCAGTGTTGGAGCAGGGCGGAAAATTTTAAAACATACTATATATATAATCTTTTATAGATGTTGCAAACGTTTAATGTACATATATAACTAGAGGATGGGGAGCTTGCACCAATCTTCCACATTTTTTACTTTTTTGAAAAATACCACCATATATATTCATCCATATATCCCTCCAATATGTCATTCGAATTTCGTCAGAAACAGAGACTCCTATGACCCCCATCAAGAACAGGTAATTTTAACGGTATTAGAATTGTTGTAATCGACCTGTTCTGGATGGAGGTCATAGGAGTCTTTGTTTTTGACGAAATTCGAATGACATATTGAAGGGATATATAGATGAATATACATGGTGGTACTTTTCAAAAAAGTAAAAAAATGTGGAAGATATAAGCGCCGGTGCATGTAAAGTTACATGCACCCTGGTGCAAGCTCCCCATCCTCATATAACTATATGTCATACTTATAATATGGTGTGAGTGTGTGCTATGATGTTTATATTTACAGAGGGATTTTATACTAAATATATTTTAAATATATGTATATGGGAATATAATTTTAAATGTTATATATAGGAAACTTTAAATGAGACGGAGTATTTTTTGAGTTAAAGAAGGCCAATCCTATTTTAAAAAAATCACTGGTAATTTAGTAAAATATAAAGAGATTGTAAATTATAAACTGCATATTGTAAATTGCATTATTATTTTTGACAAAAACATAATGTGTAGTTCCTTATTTACAATATGCAATTTATAATATAAAAATGTAACACATTGTTTACTTATTTTTACTAAATTGTTGGTGACTTCTACAAAAGTAGGGATGGCCTTCCTTAACTCAGGAAGGACCATGTGTGTGTGTAATAAACATATAGATTATAATGTTACTATGTACATATATTACATGTTTTCAAGGTATATGTGTTCATTAATAGATTCCTTTTTAGAGTTATTTATTTTAAAAAGTGATTTTTGAGTGTTTTTAACATATTTTATATGCCATGTACGTGGAAACTATATGATGGGCTATATACACAAATGGAGGTGAAAATGATGTATTTGCATATGGTTTTTGCTCAATTTAAGCAAGTTGTCATGAAGAGTATAAGATTATTCAAGAGACGGTCATTCAGTTGTCCTAGGATGAGTGTAGGAGTGTGTAGCATCTACAACATTTCTAGCTTTTCATATCTATGTAGAAAACTACACAATTACAAGGAATCGCTAGCAATGATCAATTAGAGAGGCATACCTAGCTCACAGCAGCCTTCTACTTCACCAAGCCATAGTGTGCCTAACTTTGGCCAAACCAATGAAAAGTTCATCTCAAGAGTTATTCTTTGCAAGCATACTTTCATCAACAACTCATAAGACCTTGTTTTTCTTTCTTTGATATCATCAATGAAGTTCATCTTTTCATAAACTATAGTACTAATGTCATTTAATGGGTCTAACACTGTTTAGTTTTCTACTAAGCTTGGTCCAAACCCAACCTCATATCCACCCAACTCTTGAGATACCACTGTCTTGCCTCACATGGTACATTCAATAAGTTGGTACCAACATGCAAGGATAGGGTTTCCAACTAATATGTGACAACAACTTTAGCTGTTTTCCTAGATATCTTTTGTGCCTAGAAGAATAAGGGAAAATGATAATCCATGTCCATCATCTCCAACTTCCTGTAAAGTGCCATTGATGGCGCTCCTACAATTTCTCCCACTTTCTTGACCTAGTTTTCAATCACTATTACATTGGTACACCAATGCATAGGTACATCTATGAACTGATCATTGAAATAAAGTTTGTTTTGCTTATACATATTCCTGAAGACAAGTGTGTATCGGTGCACATGCCCACGTATATGTGCATCAATGTATGTTGCTAAGTCAGCCATAATGGTTACTTTATTTGAAATGTTTACTTTTCTTGGGTCTCCTCTAAGCATATATAAGGACTCATTGTCTACACTATAGGCAGTTCTATTAGTTGAAAGAGTTATTGTGAAGCTACTCGCTGTTGCACCTTGACGTGATTCTGAGCTTCATTCTCAAGTTGTTGACCGAGTTTTTTTCGTTTGCTCTATATTCTTTTAATGTTATAAAAGACTTTGTTATATGTTGTATGTGTCTTTAGTATTGTCTAAAGACATTCTATGCGAATGATTATCTTCTCAAACAGAAGTTCAACTCTTTTCGTGAGGTATTCGTAACTTGAGGCGTTGTTCATAAAATCCTTTCTTCTTTGGCAGAATATAAATTGTGGTATGTTGTGGGACTATGCAAATAGTTTAAATTCCATTATAAGTCGTTTGATAGTTAGTTTTTTAAGCCATGGGTAAGCCAGGCATAGAGACTGGAGGTATCCCTTTTGTACAGCGAACCTGTTTGAATTCCAATGTAATTTGAACTATTTATCTGGTTGTTTTGTAATTATGATTGATATAAAAGTTTAATCTGATCATTTTTTCCGCAAAGAACTATTCAACTCTCCTTCCCCATCTGGTGCACTTTCCCAATACTCTAAAGAAAATTAGAGGGGAGGACTTCCAGCTTAAGATTTTGACGAATTTGAGAACTTACATCCTTAGAAAGTCCTTGAAAACCCTGAATGGAATATTTAAACCTCAAAGGTTAAACTTGAAGGTCAAAGTAGGATATGTAAACCTAAAATCTTAACACCTCCTCCCATCTTAAGTCACTCTTTATTTATGGTACAAAGATCGAGAGCACAAATCCTAGTTAAAGATATTACTTTTAGAAGACAATGTAGATCAAAAGAATGAAAACCAATACGTAAAAGGAAAATTGTTCTCACAACCAAAAAGGCACTCAAAATCTTACCCCTCCTACATGACATGATACCTCAACAACCATATAAGGCCACCGCAGCAACCATGTAGGACCACCTCATCAACTACGCATGACCACCTTTCATTTAAACTTGTTGCACCTTTGTGCATGATGTAACAGCCTCTGACAACCATCATATCAAGTCTCAAATTCAATTTCCTTGTACGTTTGGCAAGTCTTCAGGTCAACCTACTAAAAAGCTTAGGAACATACCATATATTTAGTCCAAAACATGGTAGGTCTTTGGGCTAACCTGCCATGAGTTAGAGACATCTTGTATTTATAACTTGTCTTCATGATAGGTCTTCGAGACATAATGTATTATAAGTTCATTTTTATGGCAGGTATTCAAAGATAGACTATATTATTAGTTCATTTTTATGACAATATTAGTTCCATTTTATGCCAACTTCTCAGCTGCCACCATCACTTTCTCCTTCCTTCCCACATGCTACCGCCACTACTAATGTGGCATGTTGCCACTACCATCACCACCTTCTCCTCCCTCCCCACTGGCCACTACTGCCTTCTCCTTCCTCACCACTTATGATCGCCATTGTGCAACCACCATCGTTGTTGCTTGCTTTCAATGACATCGCTCTTCGCACCAACACCATCAATACTCACTTGCACCATCGCGCCACCACCAGTTCTTGCATATGCCATGGCTGTGCGCATTGTCATGCCATTATGCACCGATTCACCACTGCACTCATGCACCCCACACCACCTGCAAATGGGAGGTGAAACTATCCTTTCCTTCTTAAAGACATATTTAAAAAAAATGCATTCTTGAAATATGTGCTGAGTGTCGTGTTGAATAACAGGTAAGATGTAGTTGCTATGCTGAAAGCTACAAGAGGATCGGTTTTAGAATAAGCTTTTGGCTGTATATACTATATATCTACCTTAAAGGGTCAATGGTGTCAAGTCTTATCCTAGCAGCATACTGTTTTGATCTCGTCACGGCTATCAAGCAGCTATTTCAACTACTGGTGAGTTGCAACCTGTGAAATATTCCCGTATATGAGCTGGATATCAACCTTACATGCTAAAATAAACCAGCCAAAAATGCGTCAAAGGAAACATAAGCTACGTTTATCAAAATATAAAAGATTGATCATAAAAGGCTGCATTATAATGAATAATATAGTATCAGATCACGTAAATAATGTTTCCCATCAAAGTATGTTTGCATTCGTAGATATATAAGTAGGTAGGTAGGTAGGTAAATAGAAAGACTGAGAGTCTGGACAATCGCATTTCTGTATTCCCAGGTTGAAATCTTCAGTATAAAGCTGAGTTTAGTTTCCCCGCAAATACCAAATACACTCAAGATTCAGCTAAGAAAGGTTATAACTTGCTGTATGTATTTCCCGCAAGAGATATCTGGCTATAAACATGGATTACCTTCTACAGATGACAATGTGTATTAGTAATTTATAAATACATTCCTTGTTAAAATACCACCACCAGTCCTCAGAATGTGGCATCTCAGGAGAAGTCCACAGTTGGTTCCCGTATTATAGGAACATCAAAGATGCAAATGATAAAAATGCCCCAGCAACAAAGATTGATATGCACAACATATAACCCTTTTCCCATTAACTTAGACATGGAATGAGATGAGAGAGAGAGAGGGAGATGTAGGTAAAATGACATGTAATTGCATCAAGAGGAGAATAATCATGTCATCTTGGTCCGGATAACAAGTCAGGCTCCATGTTGTCTGTGGAGTCCAATATCCAGTCCGTAGGGCCGTGAATGGGCATGAGCTCTTGCTGGATGACCTCCACCTTTTGCCATTCCTCCCATCTTTCTGCAAGGCCGTCCCCTTCAAGCATCCTTACCACCTCTGACATTTTTGGCCGATCCAAGGGTGAGCCCTGTGTGCACAGCAGGGCCACCTGGATGAGCTGCTCAACCTCAGCATCGATGTAATTGTGTTGCAGATCTGGGTCAACCAACATAATTAGCTTCTTCTCCTTGAGGAGACCTTTAACCTGGCGAAAAAATAGGATCCCATCAGGCACTCCTATATCCTTAGAAGCAAATAAATCATATCTACAGATGCAAGAAGTCAACTTCGACAGCAATCAGGGAAATCAATTTTAAGCATGCTTCCAAATATTGACAATTGCAGAATGCACGAGTTGAAAAAGCTAATAGCTAAAGTTCATAGGGAAAATTGAGCGAAATATACCCAATCAAGCAACATGACATCATCATCGTTGGCAAGGCGAGCAAGATCAAAAGCTCTTTGCCCTGTGATAAGCTCCAGAAGCATGATGCCGTACCCAAACACATCTGTCTTCTCTGACGATTTTCCAGTAGACAGATATTCAGGAGCTATATGCCCAATTGTTCCACGGACAGCAGTTGTCACATGAGTATCCTTGTAATCCATAAGTTTTGCCAAGCCAAAGTCACCAACAACTGCCTCAAAGTCTTCGTCAAGTAAAATATTAGCAGCCTTTACATCACGATGAATAATCTTTGGATCGCAGTGATCATGCAAATAGGAAAGCCCTCTAGCCGCACCCAGTGCTATTCGTTTTCGTGTAGCCCAGTCAAGTGGAGGCTCTGTAGGATTGCGCTCTGCAGGTATATCAATTCAATGACTGCTCTTTCAAGATTTGTAAATAAATTGTTGGCAATGGTAATATCGAATACAACCCATAAAATATATGTTGCCCTCAAATGACTCTGAAAAACAGAAAGAAACTAAAAATATGGTAGAGAAGCTATATCTGAGAGGCAGAAGAAGTTAATACAAACCTCTTAAACATGAAGCAACGCTTCCATTTGCCATGTAAGGGTACACTAGCAACCGCTCAGTTGGGGTCATGCAGAATCCACGTAGTCGTAAAAGATTGCGATGCACAGCCATACTAATCATCTCAACTTCTGTCTGGAACTGAAGCTCCCCTCCAGGGGTGCGCTCCTCTTTTAACCTTTTCACAGCCACTAGAGAACCATCTGCAAGACGACCTTTGTATACCTTACCAAAGCCACCTCTTCCCAAAATGTTTTTGTTACTAAAGCCATCAGTTGCAACTTGGAGTTCACGCAAAGAGAACCTTTTAAGCTGGCCAAGGTGAACTTCTGGATCTTCTTCAGCTGCACAAGGTCAATAACATTAGGTACCAAAAGAGCATAGACACAAATGAAAGAGTACATGTATGCCAATAGGGTTTCCAGATATTCATTTCCCCTTGTGTTCAATTGATTTACTTCATCAACGTCAGTATTTACCATTTATACCACAATCCGGGCACCCACTACCCCCATATAAAAAAAGGAAAAGGGAAAAAACAGGCAACCATGTTCCCATGTCAGCTTTCTCACCCTGCACTTCCACAGAAATTTTGATTATTTCCAATATCTAGCGTTATAAAAGGCATAGATAGAAGGACGGAGCAAAAGCTGAGTCCAAAAGAAAGTGCCTTGTACTTAAAAACAGCCACATATAGTTGCGGAAAACAAGTCTTTGACTTCTGTTTGATAGAATTTTCTCACGCTGAATTGAAACAACACCTAATAAATTAAGGCAATTATACAAAAAATTGGTGAAGCCTTCTCCCACTATAAGTAGGGTTGGCTACATGGATTCTTGCTCAAATCCATGTTGAAAGATTCAACTATTTTTTATGATGGATGTCGACTACCTAACGCAACCCCCACAAGGGGGGATTTGAACCCTGATCTTTTGGGTGGTAGGCACACTGCACTACTACCATACCATTTAAGTGGGTGTCAAAAATGGCAAAGCCTTTTCCCATTATAAGTAGGGTCGGCTACATGGATTCTTGTTCAAAGATATGTTGAATGATTCGACTATTTTTTATGTTGTTGTCGACTACCTAGTGCAATCCCTACAAGACCGTTTCTGCATACTGCACTACCACTAGACCGTTCAAGTGGGCAAATTAAGGCAATTATCTTGAATGAAATAGCATGTCTTTTTTTATCCAAATGAAAAAGCATGTCTAATATGCGGGACATCAATCGCCATCTCTTATCTATCCTGGTGGTTCACAAGATATAGCTCCCTCCACCCTGAGTCAAATTTGTACACCCAATGTAGCCATAATCAGTAGACTGGGCTGGTTAGCTGGTCCATTTATGCTATTAGGTGGGGTGGCTGAATAGAATAATTCTATTCGATCACTATTTTATCCAACCGAATAGTCGGTCCGACTAGTTGTCGGACTGACCAGCGAATCCGCCGACTAATGATAAAATGTTATTTTTTTATCTTTTTTTATTTTCAAATATTTATTGACTGGAATTCAATTGGTACTTTAGCTTGTTAATTAATGATCGCATATGTATGAATATAAAAGACTACATGAATTAAACATCACTTATATATCTAAAATAATTAAAAATCCCTAATCGAATATATATATGATTAGACACCCTATAGTGTTTATTCTTTATTCGGTGACCCTTCCACTGACTTATGCAACACTGGTAAGAAATCACATATTAGGAATTAGGATTTAAGTAGTGTATCCACTCCAGATCAACAACCTCTCCAGCAGTGAAGGGGAACTGGAGGATACAATGTGAGTAGAGGCAATTCAAGAGGCGGATAAATCATCCCTACCGCAAATCCATCAAAGAGAAGTTAACCAAATAAAAAAATCCTACAAGAAGAGGGTTTCGTTCATTTTCCTTGAGATGGAATAATGGAAGCAAAGATATAGATCTTAGCCCTCTATATCATATGAAAAGCAATCTAAAAGCACGAATCAAAGTAGGAGGCTCATAATACGAACCAGGTACATCAAAGAAGTATTCTTGTGGTTTCCTGCGACGCCACCAAGCAAATGCAATTGCAGGTGCTGCAAAAAGCAATGCAGCACCAGCTGCAACACCGCCAGCAATTGCACCAGTACTGGACGCACTGCTTCCTGTTCAGGCAAAGGACACTAGGATTAAAAATTAGTTAGCGGTGCATATGTAGTGGTCATATAAAATTCCTTATCAGAAATGATATAAAGCTACCAATATTGGGACTTCAAACCTGTAGTAGAAGTCGGTGGTGTCGGAGCAAATGGTGGTGGAGGAGAAAAAGGAGGAGCACCTGGGCATGGTTTTGTCGTACCAGGGCCGCATAATAATGGATTTTTATCAAAACTACACAAAGTTAACTTCATCAGTGATGATAACTAATATTACAAATTGACTAGTGCATCTACTATGTTCAAGATAATTAGCCCACCTGATGGGGGTGAACAGTGAAAATGAGCCATTAGATGGGACTTCTCCAGACAGATTGTTGGTGGACAAATCGCTGCATAGCAAAAAGTGGAAAAATAAAACCTGGCTAACAATTCCGATAGCATGGAGTATACTAGATGAATCAGTAACGAACTTACAGAACTTGAAGAGAAGAAATGTTAGTAAGAGATACTGGGATATGACCTGTCAGCTTGTTGTTATTGAGCCGGCTATCCTTCCATGAACATATCAAATAAAAGAAAGTTACAACTTTTGGAGAACATTCTTCAGCAGAAGAAAACTGAAACATATAGTGCAAGAAGCAGAAAACAACTCTTCTTGGTGGCTTTTCTACAAAAGAAATTCCCAGGTACTTGCAATGCATTATACTATTCTAAACAGTCCTGAGTTGAAAAAACACAAAAACCAAAACTAATGTTTTTTTAATACAAAGGAGGAAACACGCTACAGTCTCTCATCATGTTGCGCTTTCATCTCAACAACTACAAAAAAATGCTAAATCTGCTTGGAAACTTTAATCCCGAAATAAGGTTGCAATCCCGGATCAAAATATCCGCAACTGGAGGTTGATGTGTCCACGGCTCTGTATCCATGCTTCACTGAGAACATGTTATCTTTCCACACCCAATGGTCTCCTATCATCGGTCGGACAATCTACACGACTCAGGGAGTCCAGAAGATGAAGTCCTCCAAGAGTTGATCCGAGAAATCTGCCAAGAACAAAGGCATCCAGCTCCCCTCGATCCAAAAATCTGCCACCCGTTCCTCTCAGTCAGCTACCAACACAAAGCACGGGAAATGAGACGAAAAAGAGCCATTGCACGTCCGGAAAGCAAAAGAGTCGTCATTGCCAAGAACCGGGTGAAAAGAATCTAAAAACCGTGGCATTATCGATCTGATTCCTTTCCAAAAGGTCGCGGGAAAGAAAGATTGGTGCTCGAAAAGGCTGCCCTAAGCCCGGATGCCATAGATATGGCGAATAAGTCTGCAGCATAAGTCCTCACCTCTACCCCAAATCTGGCTAACCCACTTGAGAAGACGAGCCTCATTCCTGATCTCTAGGCGGGATATCCCCAGGCTGCCCATCTTCTTTGGGAGCGTAACCTCCCAATCTGCTAAATGTACTCCGGACCCCTCTTGGTCCAACTTACCCCACAAAATTTTCGTATGAACATCTTCAGCCCACGACAAATACCAGTAGGGAGGAGGTGCGCAGACATGAAGAACACATGAGTTGCCAAGAGAACAGCCTTTTACAAGCACCAGACACCCCCCTTCTCCACCATCCCTCGCAGTAAATGGATGTCCTCCAACCTATCAACTTTCTGTCCATCTTCTCAATGATAGGGAACCAATCATCCATTCTAAATTTGCCATTGTCAAAGGTAGACTAAGGTAACGGATCAACAGAGACCCACTCTCCGTGCGCAGCTCTTCATTACAAGCATGAGCCTCCAATTCCGACATACCAAAGGAATAAATGTAGATTTACTACGATTGAGAACAAGCCCGGAAATTTCTCTAAAGATCTTGAGGGTTATAGCCATCCCTCTCTTTAATGAAAAATGGGGTCATTTGTATATTGTACGAGAGGAGCACAGATATCTTCCAGAGAATAGCCTGTAATAGAAATATATGCTTGGTATGCCTCTACCATGGCTTTAAAAAATGCGACCCAATGCATCGAGGCTATACCCTCAGTCTGGATATCTGAGGCATAATCCTTACAGTCTCAAGGCGATACCGAGGCGCTGCCTTAGTCAGCTGTGTTATTTTTTGGGGCAAATAAATAACAAACTATATAAAGTTATACTTTTACAATAATGTTAAATCTATAAAGTACATATTAGTCACGAACATACAAGTCACAATCACAATATATATAATATTATAAGCCATATCTCTAGTAACAAACCTCATTTATGAAATGAACCCTATATGTCAAGTACTACACATATATGTCCGCATTTCCTCATTTATGAAATGAAATGATTGTAAGCCTTACAGTCTCAAGGCGATACTGAGGCGCTGCCTCAGTCAGTTGTGCTATTTTGGGGGCAAATAAATAACAAACTATATAAAGTTATCATTTTACAACAATGTTAAATCTATAAAGCACACATTAGTCACAAAAATACAAGTCACAATCACAATATATATAATATTACCTCATTTATGAAATGAACCCTATATATCAAGTACTACACATATATGTCCACATTTCTTCATATATATATATATGTCATGTGACTCAGAAAATGTGTTATAGTATCAGTAAATGTTAGTCCCAAAATATTATTTCATATATATATATATATAGGAAAAAGGACCCTACACCGGCGGGTGTAGGAAACTCCCTACACCCGGCTTAATTTTTCATTATTTTTTGATTTTTTTGAAATGAAATCTTAGGGGATTTTGATCACCGTGTATCACCATGTTGTCATTCTAAATTCAACTTAATTCGAGACTTCTATCATCTCCATCAAGACTACTCAATTTTAACGGTCTCAAAATTGCTGAAATCGGCCATATCTAGATGAACGTGTTAGGAAAGTTTGTTTTGCATGAAATTTGAAACACATATTCCCCTCAACATATTAAGTAAATCCCCACAACTTTTAATTCAAAAAACAAAATAAAATAATCAAAAAATGGGGTGGGTGCAGGGAGTTTCCTACACCCCAGGGAGCAGGCTCCCTGCCCCCTATATATATATATATATATATAGAGAGAGAGAGAGAGAGAGAGAGAGGAAAGGGAAGCTACATCATGATGTAGCTAACCTTAGCTACATCAGGGGTAATTTCATCCTCTCTTTTTTATTTTTTTTCAAAATTTCCACGATGGATTTTCATAACTATATCCCTCTAATATGTCATTCAAATTTCGTCAGAAACAGAGACTCCTATGGCCTCCATCCAGAATAGAGAAAATACAGCAAATCTGGGACCGTTAAAAAATGACTATCTGGATGGAGGCCGTAGGAGTCTCTGTTTCTGACGAAATTTGAATGACATATTAGAGGGATATAGTTATGAAAATCCATCATGGAAATTTTGAAAAAAATACAAAAAAAAAGAGGACGAAATTGCCCCTAATGTAGCTAAGGTTAGCTACATCATGTTGTAGCTTCCCTTTCCTCATATATATATATATATAGGATTTTTATCCAGAGAGCCTTGTGCCCATTAGAGATGATATGAGCCCATCATCTCAGCCATTGGATTCACAATTTTAATCCCTCGGTTTTAGGAACTCATAACAATAATGGTTGAAAAATTAAAAAGGAATTTTAAAGCTTTCCAAAAATAGTATGCGTTTATGATAACATTTTGATTGTTTGGTTGGGTGATTGATATCGGCATTTGCAATGCGTGACTATCGATCTCGTGAGACGATTGTAGACAATTTTCGTTCGCCAAGGTATTGTATTTCAATTGTTGATTTTATATTTTCATTTATCATACGTTTTAATTGTTGGTTTTTTCTTTGCTAATATTTTTTCATTAGGTTTCGTTCATGGTTAATTCGCGAATGGATTGTGATCGGCATATTTCAGAAGCAATTACGGATACTGCATATTTTTTGATCGTAAGCAATATTTATTCGAGAAGTATGATTGAAATATGAGAAATGATATTCATAATATCGTTTTTATTCATTTTGATACACGATTTGTAGTCCTAATTGATTTTGTATCGAAGGTATTTTGATTTCATATAATAAAAAGTTACAGTAAATACAGTTGTTATTTTTCATGCGTTACTTTGAAAATATATTTTATGTTACTAATGCTAACAGAATTGTTACTTGTCATATAACAAACGTTACTAACAATTCATTACAAGTTACTTGTCATTGAATGATTGTTACTGAAGCGAGTATATTGCTGAGTTACTAACAATTCATTACAAGTTACTTGTCATATAACAAACGTTACTAACAATTCATTACAAGTTACTTGTCATTGAATAATTCTTACTGAAGCGAGTATATTGCTGAGTTACTAACAATTCATTATAAGTTACTTGTCATATATATGTTATACATTTATATTACCATCTTTATGGCATCAAAGAAATTATGCAAGTGTACAGCGTATTGTTTCTAATTAGTATGAATCACTTTCATATAAGCAAATGATATTCAGTTGCTTGTATCAGTACAATGAGTATGGTATGTTCAAGAGACTGGATATTTTTGTAAGAATAGGAATTCACATGTTTACAATACTAATATTGCATAATCACAAATTCAAACTAGCATTTGTGGTTAATATGGTATGTTGGTAAATCTATTAAATTAGGAAATATTGAAATTTAGGATTTATGATAATATATTTCTTGAATATTTGAAGTTTAGCATTTTATGACAATAAAATTATGTTTAATAATAGTGTTTACCTGCATTTTCTCTACAAACTGATGCTTATTCCTCGACTACCGCAAGGCTTACGCCTCACCTCAATAATGGAAAACCACCTCGATCCACCTCAGTTTTTTAAATCCTTGGTCTCTGCCATTGGAGAACTAGGCCTTAGAGGCTTACAATCATACATTGGTATAGCTTTGTAATACTAGCATTAGAAACATTCTTATAAATGTCCACTTTGGAATTTCAATCAAGTGAAATAGAGGATCACCAACAAAATCCAAGTTAAGGGATAATTTTTCTCCTTTTCCCCATTTTTTATAGTTCAAGTTGCAATTTTTAGTTCGGTGTGCCTCTGGTTGTTGGGAGGATGCAGCATGCAGATCGGTTACTGGTGATCGAGAAGATGGAGTGGAAGTTGGTGATTTTGGAAGCCGATTTGCTTATCTCGTGGTTGCAGATTGGTTTTGTTGAAGTCGGTTCTTTCAATGATTCCTTTTTTTCTTGTCATCTAGGCTCCTCCCTATTGGGGTGAGGAAGCATCTTGAGATCATGAGACAGTTCTTCTAGTCATCTTCCGAGCAATCGAACGGTTTGCCTTTAGTGGATTGAAGTTCATTCTTTTGTTCCACTGATGGTGTTTCAGGATTCTAGGAATCCATTGGTGATGAATAGCATCGTACAGAGGAGCGAACAACCTACGTGGCAATGATTTGGGTTATTTGGGTTAGTGAGAAATGTGGTGGTTTTTCGGCAAGAGCGTTTCTATAGTGAAATGTGGCACATGCAAAGGTGCTACTGAGAATTGGAGTATGTAGTTCATGTTTTTCCCTCAACAAACAGATCGTACATTTTTTGGTGATTAAATGGTAAAGTTTTGGGGCATACACCTATATGGTGGAGGCCATTTTTCTTTCAAAAATAATGTTGCAATTTTTATCAGTTGACCTGACCACGATCCTGGCACTGCATCTACCCTATCACACTTTTTATTCCTAATGACTATTGTTAGCAGAAAATAATGAGTTTCTTATTCATGAGGCCTTAGAGTTCTCTTATATATAGGAGAGACCCGTTGGGCAAATTACATAAAGAGAGCGGAAAGAATAGAATATACATAAAAGAAACATAAGATAAATAGTAACGCAGCACTCCCCCTCAAGCTATAGCATAGATATCAATCATGCTCAGCTTGGAACAGCATCTTTGGTAAGGCCCTCTAGCTAGGGCCTTGGTAAGTACATATGTTGTCTGATCTCCTGAGCTAACATGAGTAGTGGAGATGAGACCCTTCTGTATCATGTCTCGAGTGTAATGATAGTCCACCTCGATGTGTTTGGTCCTCTCATGGAAGTCTGGGTTGTTTGCAATGACGATAGCATCCTGGTTGTCACATTGGAGATGCTTGGAAAGAGGCATCTCAAAAGTCAGGTCAATAAGAACATATCAGACCCACATCATCTCTGTACTAGCTTGCACCATGACCTTTTATTCTGATTTAGCACGAGATCTGACAACCACAGTCTGCTTCTTGCTCTTCCATGACACCAAGGGAATTCCTATGAACATTGCAAAGCCAGAAGTAGACTTCTTGTCCTTGGGAATCCTGCATAATCTGCATCTGCAAACATTGTAACTACAAGGGATGTACCTTTGCTAAATGGAAGACCAGTGCCAGATGAGACCTTCAAATACCTCAGAATCATATGGACTCCATCCATATATACATGTCTAGGTTGCTCCATAGCTGACTCGTTGTGCTTACTGTAAAGGATATATCAGGTCCGGTGATACTCACATAAAGAAGCTTCCCAACAAGCTCCATGTACCTCCTCTTGTCGACCTCCTTAGTGTCATCATCATAGAGCTTCATGCTCGGGTCCATAGGAGTAGTGGCAGATCTGCAATCTGGCATGCATGTCTCAGAGAGAAGATCTATAACGTACTTCCTCTGCGTCATCACAAGACCTCGTTGGTTCCTGGCAAACACCAATCTAAGGAAGTAACATAGGCTACCAAGGTTCTTGGTCACAAACTACTGACATAGAAAATCCTTAGCACTCTGGATGCATGCTCATCATTCCATGTAATAATAATATCATCAACATAAACAAGTATGGAAACAGTACCTCTCTGAGTCCTCTGAACAAACAGTGAATGATCGGCGGTCGATCTCACGAACCCATGTTGATCTATCAAGTCTGAGAACTTCTGGAAGTATGCTCTTGAACTCTGCTTAAGGCCATAAATAGCCTTGTGGAGTGGCGAATCTGCAATCTGACATGCATGTCTCAGAGAGAAGATCTATAGCGTACTTCCTCTGCGTCATCACAAGACCTCGTTGGTTCCTGGCAAACACCAATCTAAGGAAGTAACATAGGCTACCAAGGTTCTTGGTCACAAACTACTGACCTAGAAAATCCTTAGCAGTCTGGATGCCTGCTCATCATTCCATCTAATAATAATATCATCAACATAATCAAGTATGGAAATAGTACCTCTCTGAGTCCTCTGAACAATCAGTGAATGATCGGCGGTCGATCTCACGAACCCATGTTGCTCTATCAAGTCTGAGAACTTCTGGAATCATGCTCTTGAACTCTTAAGGCCATAAATAGCCTTGTGAAGCCTACAAACCTTCTGACACTCCCACTTAGCAATGAACCCAAGTGATTGTTGTATGTAAACCTCATCTTGTAGGTCACCACAGAGAAATGCATTCTTCACATCAAGCTAATAGAGGGGTCAATCCCGTGTCACTGCAACTCATAAAAGTATATGCAGAGTAGAATGCCTAGCCACTAGAGAGAATGTATTCTGATAGTCTACCACATATGTCTGGGTGAACCCGTGTGCCACAAGTCTCGCCTTATAGCGATCTACACTGACATCTGTTATGTGTTTCATCGTGAACACCCACTTGCACCCAACAACGGATGCATCAATTGGAGCTAAAACAAGGCTCCAAGTGTCATGCAATTGTAGCGCGACCATCCCCTCCTCCATGGTAAGACACCACTGATTGTCCTCAATGGCCTCTTGATACATTCGTGGTACCTCCACGGTTAATAGTGTCACGATAGATCTCTTGAAATACTCTAAAAGTCTGCTCAAAGAAACTTGGGTTGCAAGAGGATATGAAGCACAAGTACGTCTCTGCTTTCGCAGAGCAATAGGCACATCGAGATATCTGACATCCATGAAGCTGTAAGTTTCCCTCTTGAGAGGGTACATGCAAGGAAGGCCCTATCGATAACGATATCGTTTCGGTCTGCCCGGAAAAGGATATATTAGGATATATCGCCGATATATAGACAATATCGGTGGAATTGTCGAAAATGGCTCGAAAAAGCCATTTTTTGCCATTTTTTCAGACATTAAGATCATCCAAGTATTAAAACAACAAATAACCTACAAATACACACTTATATCACACATATCAGTCATTTATAGACCATATATCGTACATATCAGTCATATCGAACATATCGATGTTAATGTTGATTCTTGACTTATAAATATTGGAAATGGATTTCATTCAAGTCCTTATAAATGAAATACTACAAATATACACTTAGATAACACATATAGATCTTTTATGAGGACTATGATCCTTATATTGCACATATCATCCATATCGAACATATCGTTGATATTGTTAGTTGTTGACCTATAATATATATTGAAAATAGAGTTCATCCAAGTTCTTTAATCATTAAATAATTGACAAATGTACTCTTAGATCACACATATCGATCATCTATGAACCTTATATCGCATACATTGCTCATTTCGAACATATAAATGTTAATGTTGATTCTTGACTTATAAACTAGAGTGTACAGTCATAGATATTTTTTAAAAATTGACTTATAGATATTATCATATTGGAAATGGATTTCACTTAATTTCTTACAGCATGAAATAACTTGCAAATATACACTTAGATATCATAACACATAATTATATATCATCTATGATCCTTATATCACTCGCTCATATCGATCATTTTAGTCGCATGACATAGTGAATGGCATTGAGAAGAATCATTTGATTCAAAAAATATCAATAATGATTAACGAGACAATGTTTCTTTGGTATAAAGATTTACAATTTACAAAAATAAATGAAAAATATTCAAATCAATGTAATAATGTAAAAGAGATTACCTAAAACCAAGAATTCCACGACAGATCTGAATCGTCCCCCCTACCTTGTTGTCTCTCATAGCGGATTGCGGACTCAATAAACTTGCAATAGTTTTCCCATGTCATATATGAGTACATGGCCTTACAATCCATGACATACTGCTTGTATTGATGGTTATCAATCCCTATGAATATCATGAGTCGAGGATAAGCATCGCTAGATCCGGTATCATGAGGTGCACGACGAGGTTGCAAAGTACTAGTTTGAGATTCTCGGGATGACGACGATGGAGTAGGAGAAGATCTCTACGGAGGAGGACATGGAGGAGGAACGTAGTGCTCAGGGAAGAAACCAAAACTATCACCACTAAAGAAGCTGCCTTAGCTCTGCTCGGGTTGGCTACCTCGATACACAGTTGTAGTTGTTATATCCAGCATACCCACTGTTGCAACCATATCCATATGATGGAGGAGTATACGTCTAAGGAGAAGGAGGAGGTCCAGGTGGAGGAGCCAGAAAATATTCAGGGAAGACCCCAAATGATCTCTCATCTTGTGAGGATCCATATCCACCCAGGGAACTTAGTGTTCCTCTACGATATGAGATACATATCCTTTTTCCTCTCCATGCTGGCCTTCACCAACTCCTTCACATCTGTTGGACAACGAGTGCACTTGGGAACATTTTTATTGTTGCCAACAAGATGGTGTTTCAATCTCGTAATGCCCCCTCCTCCCAACATCTTCCCACAGAAGTTACACTGTGGTTTCGATTTGTTGCCATCTAGAGCGGTGGCATACCTCCAACCAATTTCTCCACTGTCCATCTGTCCACGAGAACCATCAGAGTCTGAACCGGAGTGTGTCATGATGTTGATTTGTTGCATACAGATGAAATCTGAAAAAAAATACACAATAAACATTCATGAGACATATGAGGAGAATAATCAATTAATGGATGGTGTCTTTTGTGAACAAATATCACCATGAAATCATGGTTCATATGTCTAAAACATGAGATCCAACTTTATTCATCCATAACCTAACTTAATAACTCAACAAAAATCAAAATCCCCAAATTACTTCAACAAAAATCTCATTAAATTATAGTTTTATTTTTAAAATTTCAGATTTAATTAATTACACACCTTTTGTTAACAAAAATCACCATGAAATCATGTTTCCTAAGTCTAAAACATGAGATCCAACTTTATTCATCCATAACCTAACTTAATAACTCAACAAAAATCAAAAGCCCCAAATTACTTCAACAAAATTCTCATTAAATTGTAGATCTAATTTTTATTTCATATTTAATTGCTTACACGCCTTTTGTTAACAAAATCACCTGAAATCATGTTTTTAAGTCTAAAACATGTGATCCAACTTCATTCATCCATAACCTAACATAATAAATCAACAAAAATCAAAAGCCCAAATTACCTCAACAGAAATCTCATTAAATTGTAGATCTATTTTTAAATTTTCATATTTAATTAATTACATATTAACAAAATCACCATGAAATCATGTTTCCTAAGTTTAAAACATGAGATCCAACTTCATTCCTCTATAACCTAACTTAATAACTCAACAAAAATCAAAAGTCTCAAATTACTTCAACAAAAATCTCTTTAAATTGTAGATCTATTTTTAAATTTTCGGATTTAATTAATTATACTTTTGTTAACAACAATCACCTTGAAATCATGTTTCATATGTCTAAAAATGAGATCCAACATCATTCATTTATAATCTAACTTAATTACTCAAGAACAAACAAAAGCCCCAAATTACATCACCAAAAATCATCGTGATTTATTCCAAATTTTACAAAAAAAAGTAGATTATGCCTCAAATAACCACCATGAACAAAAGCCCTAACTAATTTTGTATTTTTATACATCAAATGAGAGTAGATCTAACATCAAAATGCAATGGAAGAAGGGACTTGGAGTCTCCAGCAGGTTGCACCGTCGATATGGTCGAAATGAAGCTGAAATGGAACCTTATAGACGAAATGGGGCTGATATTTTACTCAAGGAATATTCTCTGTGTCAGCGATATATCACCGATACCCGTTAAAAGGATATACAAGGGGATATCGATATGCCTGGGCTGTCGAAATATATCGCCGATACGGCCTTCCATGGTTACATGCTCATCCTGTAAGGAATCATGCTGCATAGACAACTCAGTAGTATCATCAGTAGAAACAATGTGCTCAGTACATACCTGAGGTGTGCTGGATGATAGGGATGACCTGCGAGCAGGGGGAACAGAACACGACCTGCGAGTAAACACACATGGCAAAAACTGAGTCACAGTAGGTGGTAGTTCACGGGCAACTACAGGAGCAGGTGTAGATACTGGAGGTGGTGGTGGAGGCGGTGATGGCAGTGGTGGTGAAGGAGGTGATGGAGGTTGTAGAGCACGAGCAGGAGGTGATAGAGCTGTAGGAGGTGGAGGCATGTAGATCTCCTCATCAGAGTCAGATGAGGCCAGTCTATCACATGTAAGGGAGAAATACATAACAGACTCAAAGAATGTAACATCAGCACTGACAAACTAATTCCGTCAAAGAGCTTGTCATAACCAGGCGAAAGATTGTGAACAAAGATCACGAATCCAAACACACGGGGTGTAATGGAGAACAGATCCTTCTTGGGAAACGCAATCGAGAAAGGAACTTTTTCTCCCAAAACAGAAGATGGCATACGGTTCACTAAGTAGCAGGCAAGGAGAACCGCATCACCCCAATAAGAGTGAGGAGCACAACTCTGAATCAGAAGGGTTCTGGTCACATCGAGTAATGCTCGGCAACACCGTTCTGCTGAGATGTATAAGCGCACGAGGTCTGGTATACAATGCCAAGAGACCTGAGAAACTCAGATAGTGATAAGATATTTGTATCTCGCATTACCTTTTTCTTATTTCTATTTTCTTTATGTACCTCTCATGTAATTAACACGGGGCTTTTCTCCTATATAAGAGAGCCCTAGGGTCTCATCTAATGCATCTAATTCTTTTCCAACATGGTATCGAAGCAACGGTCCTAGATCGAGGTTCCTATATCCCACCAAAAACCTTAGCTGCTCCCCCTCCCACTCTTCGTCGCCACCGGTGCCACCCCAGCCCGCTACAGCTACTCTTGTGGGTCCGTCCAATGACCCAACCTGCTCCTGCGGGTCCATTACGCGGCCGCAGCAGCCGCAGGCTTCCTCATCTTTGAGGTTCTGTCGCCCATTGCTACTAGAGGGTTGTGATTCGGGGCCTTTTACAAGTCAATAAGGTCTGACTTTGATCGAAAAACGTGGTTTTGGACATATAAAACACGTTTTTCGGCCCTAGACCTCGACAAGGATTGAAGAGGATGGTTGCGTGAGTCTACACATACAACTATTCCTTCATATGATTGTGTAGACTTGCTCCAAAAAGTCTACTCCCCAGTTTGATCCGGAGTTTCGGCAATTTTCTACCATGTCAGATTACAAGGGTGATGTTTTTTCATTGTCCGGTGTCTTCAAAGGCTCGGCTCTCATCGTGAAGATGGATGGGACCAACTACGAGTTGTGGTCCATGCAGTTTCGCACCCTTATGTAGTGCCATAACAAGGAGCACATTCTGAAAGATTCAGAGCTGACGAACAAAACTGGGGCTAATGCTTCTTAGAAGCAAGACGATGCCTATGCTTGTATTTGGCTCTCCGGGACACTGACCACAGAGATAGCCAAAGATATTGTCAATCAACCCACAGCAAAGTCTATGTAGGACATCTTAGTAGATACATATGGACAAGCAAAGAATGAGAGCACCAGTTGCAGTATGATATTTTTTCGACCAAGCAGAATGGTTGACCGCTTCATGCATACTTCTCGCACCTTAGAGGCATGTTTGAGCGTCTACATAGTTTCATGCTGATGCAGCGTAGGACCCAAGTATAGGGTCGAATTATTAATTAATTTTAGTGGTTAATTTTATTTACGTTTTTTTAAATTGTCGTAATTAACTTTAAATAAAGAGATCGTGTGTGATCTCAATTAGTCTTAATTTGAATTTCAAATTAGGTAGTTAGTCGGTTAATTAGTTAGAGTTAATTTAGGATAACCAGTTATTTTCCTATTTTTGTAATCTCATCCCTCCTATATAAAGGGATGAGGGTCCATTGTATTCGAAAGTTCAGATTTATGAAAAGTTGAGAATTATTCTCTACCCCTCTCTCTCCTCTCTCCTCCCGCCATCTCCACGTTCTTCTTCTCAACCCCTCTCTATTTCTCCACCAAAATTCCAACGTCCAAATTATTTTAATTATCAACGCCGCGCCAAAATCGTGTTTGCATCAATTGGTATCAGAGCATGGCAACCGAATCGTCCCTACGATTCGACGATCCCGTCGCTTATTGGAAGATGCAATATGATTTGAGTTGCATAACTCATGGTTCGCGTTCACGTGCACGTCAACAAAAGTTCAAGAAGCGCCTTATGTCAAGCATCAAGGTTCGGGCATGGCTGGATGCGCAAATCAACGAAGATTCGCTCGACGATGATAAAATTCAGATCATCGAAGCTGCTGACCAAGGGCCCATCTTCGACGAAGATCCAACCGTCTACGACGAACTGCCCGTTGTTCACATCAGTTCGGAAGAACAAGAAGCCGAAACAGTCGTTGTCCCGGAGGTTTCAGATCAGGCCCCAGCACCAACGGCGTCCCTGATGGCAGCCCCAGCCCCCCCAGCGGTTCCCCAGGCCGACCAGACCCTCGCCGCATCCCTGCGACCCCCTCCCGCAACCCCGACGACCCCAACCCAGCCCCCAGCCTCGCCGGCGCCTTCCCCCACCCCCGCAAATCCTGCGGCCCTCTCCAGTCCCCGCAGGCCCTCTTCCCCCCGCGGCCTTTTCCTCCCCTCCTCCTCTCTGTCGCCGCCTTCCCGCTTCACGCCCCCTCCTCTGCAACCCGCTTCCCCCACTCCTCGTAGCACCGATTCGCCCCTCCCTCGCGCCCCTCCACGCGCACGCTGTCCCCTCCTACACCAACCCCCCAACACCCTCTCCATCTCGGGCCCGCTGTCCCCACGCGCCAACCTAAGCGCCGCCGCATCACCCCTCCCGCCTGCACCTTTCCCCACGACCCCGCGCCCGCCTCCTCTCTCTCCCAAAAAACCCTCCCTTTCACCCCGCTTCCGAGACCACCTCCCCTCGCCGCGATCACTGCCGCCCTGCCCAGTCGCCCCCGCTGCTCTGACGTCGACGCCGCTGTTCCCTTTCCCCCTTTCTCCCTCCGCGCGAGAAGAACGCGCCCGTCGACGACGCCTCCTACAATCTCGGCCCCGCCGCCCCTGGCTGTGGAAGAAGGGAACCCTAGCACGGGAGCCCCATACAGGAGAAACCACATCCCCGAGATTTGGGGTTGAGAAATTAAGTGGGAAAAATTACACATAACCCCCCCAGGCAAAAGTTTTTACTCAAAGGGAAGGTTCAAAGGTTCCTCTCACAAAATAGTTTGTAATGAAGGGGTACGAAAATTGCAGAGATGTCCTCCAATTGGGAAAGACTACAAACGTAACGTTGAAAAGGATCTAATTGGAGGAAATTGAAGCTACAATTCAAGGATGAATTCTCCAACGACGCACCTACATCAAGCAATTCGTCGGGAGACGAATTTTTAAAGCGGAGGAGAGTTGATGCAGCGTAGGACCCAAGTATAGGGCCGAATTATTAATTAATTTTAGTGGTCAATTTTATTTACGTTTTTTTAAATTGTCGCAATTTAATTTAAATAAAGAGATCGCGTGTGATCTCAATTAGTCTTAATTTGAATTTTAAATTAGGTAGTTAGTCGGTTAATTACTTAGAGTTAATTTAGGATAATCAGTTATTTTCCTATTTTTGTAATCTCATCCCTCCTATATAAAGGGATGAGGGTCCATTGTGTTCGACAGTTCAGATTTATGAAAAGTTGAGAATTATTCTCTACCCCTCTCTCTCCTCTCTCCTCCTGCGATCTCCGCGTTCTTCTTCTCAACCCCTCTCTATTTGTCCACCCAAATTCCACCGTCCAAATTATTTTAATTATCAACGTCGCGCCAAAATCGTGTTTGCATCACATGCTTATTACTACCAGCACTGAGCAACAACAGACATATCAGAATGACACTATGACAGGAGTCTTTCTATCATCTCTTGATTCAGAGTACGATGCAACACGTACTCAATTACTTACTGGGGAGACGATACCTCCAATGGAGGAGGTCTACAAGAGGCTAAGCAGGATCATGGTTTTAAAAAACGCGCCTCGAGGCGCTGAGGCGTACGCCTCGAGGCGGTTTCCACAAAAAAGCGCCTTGAGGCGCATGAGGCGGTCCTGGCAATAGCAACATACGCCTCGAAGCAACAAGGCGCTCCACGAGGCGTTGAGGCGTCGAGGCGTAGTTGAGGCTTACGCCTCATCTGGAAACGGGTTAAAAGGTAATACCCGATTATTTGGAGGCCCCATTCGCACGAACGAAACGCTGGAGGTTTCCTGGAGCCCTAGACCTGCGCGGGAGGAAGAACAGGGTATGCAAAGTCGCCTATCCCCCTTTTTTTTCCACAACGTTGCACTTTGGATCTCCTCTCCCAAAGATTTCGGCTGATCCTCTTCAGCCTTTTCGTCAGATTTTGTTGTTGGCACCTTGCCGGCTCGCCGTCGCCTCTATCCCTGAGGAGCGGTGCCGCAGCCCTCAACCGTTGAAGGTACTTTTTCCCTGAGCATGACATTCTTTAGGAAACACCAAGCATCCTTAAATTTCTTTATATTGTGTTGAGTTGATATCATAGAACTACATAGTACATACATTGAAATTCTTTATATTGTGCAAACGGATGAGGTAAATTTTGTTTGTATATTTAATAGTTAAGTTCATTCTTGTCCTACTTCAGAAATGGCTCCAAGATTGAAAAAGGGACATGATGGTGGACGTGATAGAGCGGATATTGCATGGAAATATTGTAAAGAGGTTGAGTTAGAGGGAGAACAAAAGAAGAAAGGATACAAATACGTGAGTTGTAACTTTTGTAGCAAGATCATCACAGGTGGTATTGCAAGATTAAAAGAACATTTGGCGAGAAGTCACAAGAATGTTAGTGGTTGCCCAAATGTACCGCCAGAAGTGGAAAATGAAATCAAGTTGTTTCTGATGAAGAAAGAGTTGGATAAAAAAAGATCAATTGAAGAGATGCAGGAGGTTCGTCGAGTGGGAGCATATGCCATGCAAGGAGGATCTGATTTTGGTGAGCATGTACCTACCGGATCAAGTGGAGCTCAACAAGTAAGAGGTCCTATAGATCTTTTTGTGGGAGGACGGGGTGCTGGAACGACAAGTGGAAGTGGTGGATGTGCAACTACTCCAGATAATGCGGCACAGATTACATTGAATGCGTCTTGGAGAAAGGAAGAAAGGAAGAGGTGTTGCCAAAGCATAGGGAGATTCTTCATAGAAAATGGGCTCCCTTTCAACGTTGCCAATAGTCCTTCATATGCGACAATGGTGCAAGACATTGGCAACTTTGGAAGGGGTTTGAAACCTCCAACTATGCATGAATTGAGAACTTGGATCTTAAGGGAAGAAGTTAGCACTATAAAGTCACTGATGGATGATGCTAAGGCATCCTGGAGAGATGTAGGTTGCAGCATTATGTCGGATGGTTGGACGGATGTTAAAGGGCGCACTTTGATTAACTTCTTAGTGAATAACCCTAAGGGCACATGGTTCTTGAAATCCATTGATGCATCTGAAGAAATCAAGAATGACACGTTCCTGTTCAATTTGCTTGATGAGGTTGTTGAGGAGGTTGGAGAAAGCAATGTCATACAAGTCATCACTGATAATGCTGCCGCTTACAAGGCAGCTGGAGAGATGTTGATGCAAAAAAGAAAGCACTTATACTGGACTCCATGTGCAGCTTATTGCATTGATCTCATGCTGGAGGATATCTTGAAGTTGCCCTTGCATGAGTCCGTCTTTAGAAGGGCAAAAAAGATTATCAACTACATTTACGCTCATGGTTGGGTTTTGGCAATGGTAAGGAAACATGTTGATGGAGATCTGGTTCGACCTGCTGTCACCCGCTTTGCTACAGCTTTCCTTACATTGCAGAGGCTGTTTGATGCCAAAGATCCTCTTGAGTCATTTTTCACTTCAAAAACATGGAAAAGCAGCTCCTATGCCACGAAAGCTCCAGGTAAAAGTGTAAAAAACATTATCATGAAAAGTAGATCATTCTGGCCTGGTGTGGCATATGTGATCCGGACGACAAAGCCATTGGTAATGGTGCTTAGAATGGTGGATTCTGAAAGGTATCCACCGATGGGGTTCATTTATGAGGCCATGGATAGGGCCAAAGATAAAATTTCTCGAAACTTGGGTAATAATGAGGGGAAATATAAGCCAATATGGGAAACTATTGACAGGAGGTGGGACAAGCAACTACATACCCATTTACATGCAGCCGCATACTTTGTCAACCCTCAATGCCAATATGATCCATCATTTAAAGATGATTATGAAGTGAAAGTTGGATGGTTGTCTTGTGTGGAAAGATTGGTTGCTGACAGGGAGGAAAGGCTGAAAATTGATTTGCAAGTAAGTTCTTTCATCAATGCAAGAGGCTTGTTTGGTTGGTCAGGTGCCATCGAGACACGAAAGAAAAGAAGCCCCGGTATTTAACCTTTGTCATATCTATATGATAAGTTCATTTCAAATTTCTCTTAACAACAACTTTGCAATCAATTACAGGGGATTGGTGGCAACTCTATGGCGATGAAACTCCTGAACTGAAGAAATTTGCAATGCGCATTTTAAGCTTGACATGTAGTGCATCTGGATGTGAGCGTAATTGGAGCTCCTTCAATCAGGTGATTACTTACTCAAGCTTGGTATAACTTACATTCGCATGCTAAATTTACAATAGATGTATCATGAAATATTTGATTGCTCAATGATAGGTCCACACCAAAAGAAGAAATAATTTGAGACAAGAAAAACTCAATGACCTGGTCTTCTGCATGTTCAACTTAAAGTTGAAGCAAAAGGAAGTGAGAAAAAAGACTTTGGAAGATCCCCTTTGCTTGAATGATGTCGATTCGGATGATGAATGGATTTCTGAACTCCAACTAACTGAAACTGAAGTTGAAGCTTTTCATGAACTTGATGGAAACATTCCTCTTGAAGATGACGCGTTAAATGAAGACATTGTAGAGGAACAAGGCGAAAGGAGACGACAAAAGAAGAAGCAAAAGAACCATCATGGGAAAGGTATCGTAACACATCTTATTTTGTTGTTGCTTCTTTGATGACAATTTAAGGACAAATCTTATTTTTTATTTTACTACTTTCAAATAGGAAAAAGTGTTGTGGATGTTGATGAAGATGAATTCCAAGAAAGTGAGGGACATACTGATGAAGAAGATAATGAGGATGTAATCGTGCAGTATAATGACGACTCACTGGAGGACCCAATAAGCAGCACCGATGACGAAGATGATGGGCAAGATGATATTGAGGCGGAAATTGCTCCTGACGAGTGACGATATTTAGCTAGAATCTAGATAGCCTACATTAATACTTTCAGACTTTCAGTCATTTTGGGATTTGAAACTTGTCTCCTTTTTTTTTCATATGCTGGACTCTAGAAACTTTCTTATTTCGTTAATTAATATTGTATCTTTAATGCCAGTGACTTTAATGCAATCTTATTTCTAGCATTTTAATATAAAGTTCTATATTTGTATAATTTTTAACCTACAAACTGAGGCTTACGCCTCGACCGCCTCGAGGCTTACGCCTCGCCTCAATCACAGGAAACCGCCTCGACCCGCCTCACGTTTTTTAAAACCTTGAGCAGGATCACTACTTCATCGACTACTGTAGCTCAGACTCCTGCTATGGCAGCTTCTCATGGTAGATGGGGTACATCACAGTTTCACGGACGAGGAACACGTGGTCGAGGAGGAGGACGTTAGCGTGGCTCATGTTCACATTACCACCATCCCGGTCACTCTGAGGAGACATGCTACCAGAAGCATGGGTATCCTGCGTCTGCATGTGTTGATGAGCAGACTGAGCCTACTTTTGTCCCTGCTCATGATGCTCGGTTTGATGATATTGTTTTCAGATTGCGAGAGATGATGACCACTCCTACCACTTCAGCTGCAGGTTCTTCAGATGTAGCAGTTGCTACCAGACCAGGGGGAGTTTGTTCTTACTCCTATGCATCTGCATAATGTCTTACATCCTCCAGCATTTCAGATGAATCTTTTGTCTATTAGTCCGATTACAAAAGATTTACATTGTCGTGCTATATTTGATCCTTTTCTCTTCTGTTTCAGGACATACTCACGGGCAAAGTGATTGGATGTGGCTGTGAACAGAGAGGGTTGTACAGACTGGTCCAACCTTCGTGCGTTGGTGCTGTTATTATTCCTTCTGGATCTGTTTCTCCTTTCATGTGGCATCTTCGCTTTGGACACCTTCCTCTGTAGAAGCTGTGCCATGTCCTCCCTCAGATCTCTACATGCACTTCCTTGGAGTGTGAGGCGTGCCAGCTTGGGAAGCATCATTGTTCTTCTTTTCCGAGTCGTCAGAGTCATCACAGTAGTCAGTTGTTTGAGTTGGTTCATTTTGATATATGGGGTCCTAGTTGTGTTCCCGATCATCAGGGACATCGGTTCTATATGGTTGCCGTGGATGATTTCTCTAGATTATCTTAGGTTTTCTTGTTAAAGAATAAGTCTAAAGCTGGTCATATTATTAAATCATTTTTATTGAGATTAAGAATATTTTTTCTACTAATGTTAAGTTTATTCGCACCGATAATGTCTTGGAGTTTTCTACTTTACAGTTGTCTGACTTTCTCATATCCGTTGTTGTTGTTCATCAAACCTCTTGTGCTTACACTTCGCAGCAAAATGATGTTGCTGAACACAAACACCATCATCTTTTGGATGTCACAAGGACTCTTTTGATTCAGAGTCGAGCTCCTCATTCGTTCTGGGGTGATGCAGTCCTCACTGTATGTTACTTGGTGAACCGCATGCCTTCTACTATTATTGGAGAAAAGGTTCCTTTCTTGATTGTGTTTCCTGATGACATATTCCCCCTTACTCCCAAGGTCTTTGGGTCGGTGGCTTTTATCCACAACTTCACTCTTAGTCGTGACAAGCTCTCTCCTAAAGCTGTCAAATGTGTCTTTGTTGGTTATTCTCGTACCCAGAAAGGGTATAGATGTTTTGATCCTGTAGGAAGAAAATATTATGTTAGTGCTGATGTCATATTTTTTTAGCCTATTATGTACTTTTTCTCCTACAGGTGACAAGTTGTCTAATGTTGATTCCGGTGAGAATGTTGTTGTTCATCTACCTCTGTTATCTCCACCATCTGCACCCCATGTTGAGTCTCAGTCATCTCCACCTCCACCACCTCCGCCTGCCCTAATGCAGTTCTTACCACGGTTTTACATTCACAGGTCTTCTACTCACCCCTCTGTTCATGTGCCTTCCCCATCATCCAGCACGTTTCATGTATTTAATGAGCACATTGTTTCTACTCATGGCACTGGAGATTTGAATATTTTTTTAAGCCATGAGAGGGGTAACACGCTATGGTGCCCTCCCCAATATATTAATTAAAAAAAAGGAAAGGAAAACGAAGAAAAAGTACAAGCGATAGCAGTCACAGAGAGGTCCAGGCTTCCACAAAGGCCTTGGACTGAAAAACAACATTCTCAATATAGAATCTATGCCCCGAGAACATCAGGGCATTTCTAGCCATCCAAACACTCCACAACAAAGAAAGAGGACCCAAAATCTCCATCCGTTGTCGCAGACGAGCTGAGAGAAACGAATCCCAGAAGGCGTCAAATGACGAAGTGTTTATCCAGCTGTACCCCAAATCGGCCCACGAACCGACCGTGTACGAGCAGGAGAAAAATAAATGGTCCACCGATTTAGGGCCCACCCCACACAGGTAGCAAGCTTCGAAAGAGGAGCCAAAGAAATGCGCACATCGATCACGAGTCATTAAGCGCTTGCGCCTGAAGAGCCACAGGAAGAAACCAATCTGTTCAGGGAGGCGAAGTTCCCATATCAACGAGCAGTCCTTAATCAGAGTCTCGGAGGGAGCGGGTGGTGGCCTGTGAATCGCCGCGTAGGCCTTCCTGACCGAGAAAGGGGAGCCTTTCCACACCCAGTGGTCTCTCCTCCCGCTGGGGCCCTCGCAACCTGCTAGAGAATCACACAGACGAAGGAAATCCTCGAGCCTCTGGTCCGAAAATTTTGTGCAGAAACGAGGCATCCAGTTTCCGTCACACCACACATCAGCGATCTTTGCGTCCCGGTCAGCCGCTAAGGCGAAAAGCCATGGGAAACGGATGGCGAGAGCCCCGTCGTCGGTCCAGTTGTCACTTCAAAATCCAAAAGAGAGGCCATTCCCCCGGACGGGTCTGAAGAACTCGTGAAAACGAGGGAGCACCGAGAGGACCCCCCGCTAGAACGGGGACGGGCGCACCCCCGTAGGTAGCAGTAGCACAGGAGCCCCAGGAGTGGAAAATCCGAAAATACAACGGAGCAAGGTGCAGCAGAGATCGTCATCCCTCCCCCATAATTTCGAAACCCACTTCAGAATTAGTGCTTCGTTCATAACGTCCAATCTCCAAACCCCCAACCCCCCATCAGCCTTTGGCAACGTAACAGTATCCCAATCCACGAGGTACATCCCCCTTCCATTCTGCTCACACCCACGCCAGAGGAATTTCCTCATCACCTTCTCGATACGTAACAGAATCCCCTTCGGAAGAATCCGGGAGGACATGAAGAAGATCGGAATTGCCGCCATAACCGCCTTCAGAAGGACCAGCCTCCCCCTCTGGATAGGACAGAAGACCGCCAACCCGCCAACCTGCCCTCCAATTTCTCAACCACCGGAAGCCAATCATCCAACCTCGACCGCCCGATCGTCAGCGGCATGCCAAGGTAATGTTCCATAGGATACTGTACAGGATGAGTTGATGCCAGAAAACAGAGAGGTTGTGACATGGATGTACCTATTGCCTTGAGGAAGCCACGTCGCCAATGTGCCACTTATCCTCTAGTTGTGCATGTTTCATTGGACCATCTTTCAAAGGAGTACAAGAGGTTTATTGTGGCACTCTCCGTTGTTACTATCCCACGAACATATCAGGAGGCCATGCAGGATAGCAGGTGGCGACTTGCCATGAAGGAGGAGATGGCCGCTTTGCAGTCGCGTGGTACCTGGAGCACTGTTATTGCTCCTCTAGGTGTCTCTGTTGTGGGATGCAAATGGATCTTTACGGTGAAGCAACGGACAGATGGCAGTGTGGATTGCTACAAGGCAAGGCTTCTGGCACGTGGGTTCACCCAAACTTATGGGGTGGACTCATGGTTCAAAAAAACGCGCCTCGAGGCGCACGAGGCGTATGCCTTGAGGCGAGTCGGCCTCAAACCGCCCCAGAACGGCCGCCTCAGGGGGCCTCTGAGAGGCGAACACCTCAGTTGGTCGAGGCGTTCGAGGAGGTCGAGGCGGTCGAGGCGGAGGCGAGGCGGTCACTGAGGCGTTTTTTTATTTTCAAATTATTTTTTATGTTAATCCTTTATCCTATTAGTAATTTCATATGTTTATAAAGGTCTAGTTATTTAGGATATAAATATACAAGATGAATGCTTAAATTTGGCTACTTCCATGTTCATATTTACCATTAAACATGTCCAATTATGTCTAAAACTCTTAAGTTATACCATTAAACATACGAATATGCAAATATCATTTAAAGCATTACTTGTAAACTTAATTTTAAGGAGTTGTTACACAATAAGCTATGCAATATGCCGAGAAGGACAAACAAGATAGAATTCAAGGGGAGTTCATGTACTATTCTTATACAAACAGATCCATATATCCGTCTTGTTGGGGTATGTTATGGCAGGAGGGGTGCATACACTGGTTCTTCAACTTGGGCTAGATAGTTAGAATTCTGATGAAAACCGACAGATGCATTCTCATACATTTGTATATCTTTCTTTCGGTGTTTTTATCTTTATAATTTTATCATATCTTATAGTGATATATATCATATGTTAGTTAGAATATGTATAATTTCATTTAGTATATATTTATTGTAGTTTTTATATATATTTATCCTTGTAAACTGAGGCTTACGCCTCGACCGCCTCGAGGCTACGCCTCGCCTCGATTCCAGGGAAACCACCTCGTTCCGTTTTTAGTTTTTTTAAACCTTGGGTGGAGTATCAGGATACCTTCTCTCTGGTGTCCAGACACTCGACATTATGCATTCTTCTATCAGTTGTTGTTTCACGGGACTGGTCTCTTTACCAACTTGATGTAAAGAATGCATTTTATATGGTGATCTACAGGAGGAGGTATATATGCAACAGCAACCAGGGTTTGCTACTGAGGGGGGGTCTCAGAAGGTGTGTAGGCTCCATAAGGCGATTTACGGCCTGAAGCAGAGTCCGAGAGCTTGGTACCAGAAGCTATCGGAGTTGATAGAGCAACAAGGGTTTGTGCGGTCTACTGCGGATCATTCACTTTTTGTTCAGAGGACACAGAGAGGTATTGTTGCTATTCTTGTCTATGTTGATGACATTATTGTCACAGGAATGATGAGCAGGGCATTCAGACTGTCAAAGAGTTCCTAGGTCAGCAGCTTGTGATTAAGGACCTTGGCAATCTTCGATACTTCCTTGGATTAGAGTTCACCAGGAACCTGCATGGTCTTGTGATGACCCAGAGGAAGTTTGTGACGGATCTTCTTTTAGAGATAAGTATGACAGGGTGCAAGCATGCTACTACCCTTATGGATCCGAGTATATGATGATGAAACTGAGGAAGTAGATAGGAGGAGATATAGAGAGCTTGTTGGGAAGCTCCTATATGCCACTATCATCATGCCAGATATATCTTTTATTGTGAGCAAGGTTAGCCAGTTTATGGAGCAGCCCAGGAAGGTTCATATGGATGCAGTCCATATGATCTTGAGATATTTGAAGAAATCACCTGGTTATGTCTTATATTCAGCAGGGATACATCTCTTGAGGTGACAGATTGTGCAGATGCAGATTATGCAGGTTGCCCTAGAGACAGGAAGTCTACTTTGGCTTTGCTATTTTCGTTGGGATCTCTCTCGTACCATGGAAAAGCAAGAAGCAAACAGTGGTTGCTAGATCTAGCGCAGAATCTGAGTACAGGATCATGTCACAGGGAAGCGCAGAGATGATGTGGGTTAGATCTGTGTTGATTGATCTTGTTGTAGTGTTCCTCTTCCCATGCAGCTTTTATGTGACAATCAAGCGGCTCTATTTATTGCCAATAATCATGCATTTCATGAACGAACCAAGCATATAAAAGTGAATTGCCATTATACTACAGACATGATCCAGAAAGGTCTCATATCCACCTCTCATGTCTCTATTGAAGATCAGACTACTGATATTGTCACCAAGGCTCTTGCTAAAGGTCCATTTCAGAGGTGTTGTTCTAAGCTGAGCATGATAGATATATATGCTCCAGCTTGAGGGAGAGTGATAAGATATTTGTATCTCTCACATTATCTTTTTCTTACTTCTATTTTCTTTATGTACCTCTCATGTAATTAACCAGGGCTTTTCTCCTATATAAGAGAGCCCTAGGGTCTCATCTAATGCGTCCGATTTTTTTCCAACAGATAGTTGCAAAGTGCAAAACTCTAAGGCATATCAGAACGCAAATATTTGACAGTAGCAGAAAAAATATTATATATCTCATGAATAAATACTTTAATGACAGACCCTGCCTCAAACTTATTCTTTAACAAGAAAACTCAAGAAAGTTTAGAATAGTCATCAACAGCAATGTCTCTGGTGATCAAAGACACGACTTGGACCCCAATTATCTAAGTGAAGGAGCTCAAACAACTGAAGATTGCTCTGACCCTGACGAGATGAAAATGGAGAACGGTGATGCTTCCCAAGCTGGCAACAGGCGTTGTACCCGCATGCAGTGTCATAGGACAACCAACCGTTTGCCGCTAGCAACACCTTCCTCCCTCTCCATAGTGGCCCTCCCTCTCGCATCCACCCCTTCAAGCTCCGATTGAGAAGCAGACTCAAAGCTGCTGACATGGGAGATAACTACAGGTCCCCTAGAAAACATCAAGGGCTCCATGCAGTCCCAGAGTGAGACAGCCCCATCCCCACCATGTGCAGGAGCCCTAGGCCACTCCTGCTTTGCGCACTGGAATGCATGGCCAGAATTCCCTTGCATTGCCCCTCCTTTCACCCTTGCGTTGCATCACCTTTGGGTTTTTTCCAACCAATCTTGATATGACTTGCTTAAAATCATCCATAGAACTCGTGGGAAAAGTCTTTGTTGTTGTTATCCATAGAACTCGTCCTTACATATTCCTACTTAATGTGGGAAAAGGCTTTGTTGTTGATGATGATGTAATCTTGATATGACTTGCTAGAAATTCATCCATAGAACTCGTTGTCAATGATTATGTATTTCATAGAACTTCTGACAATCATTCTTAATAGACAGAACAAGAAAATCAGAGGCAAAAATACCAGTTTCTGGCAAAATTTGCTGATGCATATGAAAAAATAAAACTCATATGGAGAATCTTACAGGAACCGTAGTTTGGTTAACTTCCCCAACGTATCTGGGATTGATCCAGTAAAGTTATTCACGTAGAGATCCAAGCTCACTAAATTTGTCAAGTTTCCAAGATCGACGGGAATTGTGCCACTCATGTTATTACTGTAAAGCTCCCTGTCGAGAACATAAATGTTTGCACAGAATTAAATCATGCAAAGAAAGGATGCATGTCTCATAGCTCCAAGCTAGAAATCTATTAATTACATAAACAAAATGTCCTTTAAATGGCTGAAATTGAAAATGTGGAATTCGAAGCAAAGGTCTGGAAACATTTATACATATTCTGTGAAATTAAAATATTACATATTCAATGATCATGTTGACGATCATTAAAGCTTGAGTACGGTAATTATCTCATTTGGCCACACGGCTGCTAATTATGTATTTTCTAACCATGTGATTATTAGCAGCATGTTAAATGTTTCACAATGTCACTCCTGGAGGCAAACATAAGATCTTTCCCCATCCCAAATTAGTAAAAGTTCAAAGCATAGTTTGAAAGAAAATTCAAAGAATTTAAGTATAAAATAGTCTTTTCTCTATTTGTCCATGAGGCTAAATTTTGGATCAGATTGTCATTGAAAATGATGCCATTTATGTTCACATTTTTTGGTATTACACTTATCCATTTAGTAGTTCTTGCATCCACATCATTTTTGTGAAGCTTAGTTTTTTTTTACTTGAATACTATCTTCGACAAGCATACTTACAAATATTGCAAATTTTTTAACAGACCAAGCTGAGGAGTCAATTCACCAGATAACGCGGCATTTCCAAGATCACTGGGAGAACAAACAGAAAGTATGTGTTAGAGGATCAATATATGTATCCTTACAATGTAATCTTGAAACTTACACACGAATGACACTATTCTCATTGTTGCAGGTAACATGAAACCAAGTGCACGGATTGACAAGGGTGGGATCCCAGCTCTGCAGTACATTAAGAGGATCATTCAAATTTAACTTCAAGCTGTGCAACGCATCGCCTGCAAATGTATTGAAGTCAATTGCAAACATCACTTTGACTTGAAAATAAACAGAAGAGATAAAGAAGTATCTGCCTAATAGTACGAGTATCTAACTAATATAGATAAGACAAAGCTAGTCGTTTTATGAATTATGGGGATATATAACTGAACTTGTAGAAAATGATTTTAGAAACACGAGTATTCCTTTTCAAAGAAGATGATAAAAATATAATATGAAACGAAGCATACAATGTAGCATCGTCAAAAGTAAATGAGCTTCTTGTTCGACGGCTATTTTCTCTCAACCCAGATTGTTCAACTTCAAAGCCATGCTCTAAAAGTTGCATTTCAACACTAAATTTGGTTCAGCATCGAAAAAATTGAGTTGAAGCCAACGTCGAGCCAAACAGCATGTATACATGTTCTAAATTAGTTTAGCTAGGTCCTAGCGATTTGTTTGCTTGTCTATGTAAGCGTTGCTAACCTTCATTAAAAGCAATGACTATAATAACGTGAAATATTTAAAAAGTTGACACCACCATGTAAAAAAGCCACTTAACATGAGAAAAATCCTAAAACACATAGTGAGTAAGCTATCTTTTAAGAGAAAACACAATTTCTCCCATTTTTCTTAATAAAGTCAAAAGATCATTTTTAGATACATGCCTCTATAAATATTCAAGTATACAAAATAATATGCTAAATATAACACATACACCGTGTGTGCGTGCATGAGTCAGCATCTATGTGTGCATGTGCGTTTGTGTATGTGTAAGTCATTTTAAAGATGTCTTCTTTTACATAACTTGTTATGTTGATGTGAGGCCTACATGGAGTCGAGCAAAGTAAGTTGTATAAGTACAGGTGATATGAAGATAGATATTTATTTGAAGTGTAATTAATACTTCCCATGGCACCTCCTTCATTGCATAAAAGCCAACCCCATCTGTTGAGATATTAATTACCTTTTGTGTCTTTTATAACTCAGCCATGGCCGGTCCCAAGCCCGGGTAAATGAGGAGGGTTGCGCGTTAGGTAGCCGACAGCCAGCGCAGGAGAGATAAATTTGTAAATAGTGTTCTTAAAGTTCTTCTAAGAACACTATTTATGAATTTATCTCGAAACCGTTCGGATCTTTTAAACATGGATTTAAGCAAACATACAGATTTCGTTGGGGCGTTCCCTACTTGCGACGCGTTGCATCGCCCGAATGCAATGAAAAATTGGCAAGGGCCGCTACATCGCAGCCTGGATGTAGTTCAAAATTTACAAGGGTTCTCGCATGAGGAACGCATGCGGGTAAATAAGCTAGTTCCGCTGCATCACCGCCCGGATGCAGTCCAAAATTTACAAGGGTTCTCGCATAATGGATGCATGCGAGTAAAGAAGTTAGTCCAAAAGAGATTGCAAAGGAAGTTACGGATTGGTAGTTGGAATATCGGTACTTTAACTGGAAAATTGATGGAGATAGTGGATACAATGGAAAGAAGGAAGATTCATATATTTTGTCTTCAAGAGACTAAATGGGTTGGAGAGAAAGCAAGGGAGATCGAGAAGACAGGCTTTAAACTTTGGTATTCAGGTAAAGATAAGGGCAGAAACGGTGTTGGAGTGGTTGTTCATAAATATTTGAAGGATTGTGTGGTTGAGGTGCAAAGATTTGGGGATCGGATTATTTTGCTAAAGTTGGTGCTTGAAGAAGAAATTCTGAATATCATCTCAGTTTATGCACCGCAAATTGGTTTAGATGAAAGGACTAAACAAGCTTTTTGGGAGGATCTGGATAAGATTTTACAAGGAATCCCACAAAGAGAGATGGTTTGCATAGGTGGAGATATTAATGGACATGTGGGAAAAGATGTTTCAGGGTATGCAAGTGTGCATGGAGGACATGGTTTTGGGGATAGAAACGAAGAGGGAAAAGTCATTCTGGATTTTGTAACTGCATATGATCTTTTCATAGCAAACACTCTTTTCAAGAAGAGGGAGGAGCATTTAATTACTTATAAGAGTGGCTCAACTAGAACACGGATAGATTACTTTGCGTTGAGGAGAAGAGATCGGTTGTGTTGCAAAGATTGCAAAGTAATCCCTGGAGAGAGTTTGACAACCCAACATCGCTTGTTAGTCTTGGATTTACAAATAAAAGGGCTGGTAAAGAAAATGAAGGTTCCTAAGATCACTAGAACTAGGTGGTGGAATCTTCCGCTGAAGCGATCAAGCTTCAGGGAGAAGGTTTTAGAAGACTTATCTTGGGATTGTAGCGGTAGTGCAAACGAGATGTGGGAGGCAGTAGCATCTTGTATTCGAAAGGTAGCCAAAGAGATGCTAGGCGAGTCAAAAGGAGGAGCTCCGGGTCAAAAGGAGGCTTGGTGGTGGAGTGAAGGGGTGCAATAGAAGCTAAAAATTAAAAGAGCTTGCTTTAAAGCTATGTCTAAGGATAGAACAGAGGAAACTGTCGCAGACTATAAAATAGCGAAGAAGGAAGCAAAGAAGGCTGTAAGCGAAGCTAAGTCAAAAGCTTATGAGGTTTTGTATAAAAATCTCAACTCTAAGGAGGGCCAGAAGGATATATTCAGGTTGGCCAAAGCAAGAGAAAGAAAGACCAAAGACCTTTCTCAAGTGAGATGCATAAAGGACGAGGAAGGTCACGTGCTTGTTACTCAGAAGGATATAGAGACTAGATGGGAGCAGTACTTCCATAAACTTTTCATTGGAGAAGGAAGTAGAGAGATCACTTTGGGTGATCTAGCTAGTAGTGAAAGTTACTTGAATTGTGCATGCTATAGACGAATACAAAGAAAAGAAGTAGAGGAGGCTTTGAAGGTTATGAGACCTGGGAAAGGTGTTGGACCGGATGACATCCCTGTAGAAGTATGGAAAGTTTTAGGTGAGCGTGGTTTGACTTGGCTTACGAATCTATTCAATGTTATTTGGCGAAGCAAGAAAATACCTGAAGATTGGAGGAGTATCGTGGTGCCTCTTTATAAGAACAAAGGAGACATTCAAAATTGTTCAAATTACAGAGGTATCAAGCTGATGAGTCACACTATGAAAATTTGGGAACGTGTGATCGAAAGAAGGTTAAGGCAAGTTTCCCAAGTAAAAGAAAACCAATTCGGATTCATGCCAGGTCGCTCAACTATTGAAGCCATACATTTGCTGAGGAGAACAATGGAGATATATAGAGCTAAAAGGAAGAATATCCATGTGATCTTTATTCATTTGGAGAAGGCTTATGATTCCGTCCCACGAGAGATACTATGGAGAGTTTTGGAGAAGAGACAAATACCTGTCCTATACATTAATCTCATAAAGGATATGTATGATAGGGCTTTATCTTGTGTAAGGACCCCGACGGGGAAGACTGACTATTTTGATATCAACATTGGTTTACATCAAGGTTCAACTTTGAGTCAATTTCTTTTTACTTTGATTATGGACGAGTTGACAAGTCACATTCAGGATGAGTTACCTTGGTGTATGTTATTTGTTGATGATATTGTGTTGATTGACGAGACTAGAGATGGAGTAAATGAGAAGCTTGAGGTTTGGAGACATGCATTGGAGACTAAAGGCTTTCGTATAAGTAGGGCTAAGACGGAATATATGGAATGCACCTTTGATGGAAGCAATGGTGAAGGAATCGAGGTGAAGATTGGTGACGATAACATTCAGAAGAGAGATTCTTTTAGATATCTGGGATCTATTTTGCAACATGATGGGGAAATTGATGGAGATGTTACTAATAGAATAAATGCAGGCTGGCTAAAGTGGAGAGGAGCCTCCGTTGTTCTTTGTGATAAGAAAATTCCTTTAAAAATTAAAGGAAAGTTTTACAAAGCAGCCGTGAGACCTGCTATGCTTTATGGTTCTGAATGTTGGCCTGTGAACCATAGACATGTGCAGAGAATGGTTGTAGCAGAAATGAAAATGCTAAGATGGATGTGTGGACATACACGTAAAGATCGGATTCGGAATGATGCAATTAGAAAGAAAGTTGGTGTAGCTCCGATCGAGGATAAGATGCGAGAAAACCGCTTAAGATGGTTTGGTCATTTGCAAAGAAGGTCAAATGATGCACCGGTTAGGAGATGCGAGTGTTGGGATGTTGAGCCGGCTAAGAGAGGGCGAGGATGGCCCAAGAAGTGTTGGAAAGAGACTATACGAAGGGATCTTAGCTTTTTGGATATAAGTCCGAGATTGACCCAAGATAGATCTGAGTGGAGGCGAAGAATCCATGTAGCCGACCCTACTTAATTGTGGGAAAAGGCTTTGTTGTTGTTGTTGTTGCTTTATATATTTTACCCAACAGGTTACCCTCCTATATAAAAGAACCTAGGGCCTCATAAATAAATAACTTATTCTTTTCTCTCCACATGGTATCAGAGCGACGGTCCTAGACCGGAGTTCTCGTACCACATGCCCCAACCCCACCTGCAGCCCCATCTTCATTGTCTCGCACACCAACGGGGACCTTCCCGGGAATGTGCGTCATCGCCGCCACTGCCGCAACTCCTTGGGTTGTTGCACATCTGCCTGTGGGGACATTGTGCGCTACTGTAGGGCCACCATAGGGCCTCACGCACCATCGCCCAACCCTACCAAGGTTGCTACAACCACCGCAGGCCCCTATGGAGCCATCTAGCGTCGTCGTAGGGCAATTCTAGCCCTTCCACAGCACCCCCAGCCTACCTTTGGGCAACTGCGCCTCTGCCAACCCCCCCTACAGTGCATCTTAGCCATCCATAGGCCCCCAAGGGCCCTTATCCTCTCCCATGCTGCCCAGAGTTGCTGAACGGCATGATTTTGATTGGAAAACATGATTTCAAGCCTATAAATCATGTTTTCCAGCTCTAGTGCGCACCGAGGATTGACGAGGATGGTTGTATGAGGCTACACGTACAATGAATCCTCCATATGATCGTGTAGACTCGCTCGAATCGGTCTACTTCCCAGTCGAGTTCTGTTTTTCAACCTTCTTTCATCATGTCAGAGAACAAAGGTGATGTCTTCTCTTCGTCCGATGCCTTCAAGGGCCCGACTCCCATCGTGAAGATAGAAGGGACCAATTATGAGTTGTGGTCCATGCAGTTTTTGAACCTTATGCAGTGCAATAACAAGGAGACATTCTGACAAAGCCAGAGCCGACAGACAAGATTGGAGACAATGCTTCGTAGAAGCAAGATGGCGTGTATGCGCGTGTTTGGCTCTCTGGGACCCTCACCATAGAGATTGCCAACGATATTGTGAACCAGTGCACTGCCAAGGTGATGTGGGATATTTTGGCAATAGGGACAATGTTGGATCGTCGACATGCATGCCTTTGAAGTCAAAGGAAGTTAATTAATGGAAATTTTCTTTATGGAAAATTAGGAAAGGGAAGGAACATGCGTCTGGGGAACACGGACATGGAAGAGTTAGCTGGATGGGACTAGAATATGATGTTTTTAAAAAATGCATTTTATTTAAAAACTTGGAAATTATTTTTGTCAAATGTAGGTGGTTGAACCATGGTTGGTTCAATGCATTCAACCGGTCAAGTGGTCCAACTTGATTTTGATCGATTTTGACTAGCTTCTATTTTCTTGGCAAAAACCAGTTGGGTTTGACCATTTTCCTCCTGTTCTTATTTTAACTGGTTGAACCATCCAATTTGGTTTGAATTTTCAAAATCATGTCAAGTATACAATTGATCTAATGCATAAGGTTGGCATATTGATGCCATTTCTGCTCAAATTGCTATGATCCAAAGGATTGTCTAGATGAGGAGGACTAGCTGGTCTTAAATATTCTCGTAAGTAATCTTCCTCTCATCGTCCATCTTACGCTTGTTCAAATTCTTGTTTGTGTCTCTCTTTTATAGGATGTTTTTCAAAGGGAAGCTCGCAACAAAAATCAATGTTGCGATGTGGCCAGTACTCTTTTAAGAATCCAAAGGCTCATTATCCAGCTTAGGATGCCATCCATATTTCATTTAAAAAATAAAATGAAGAACCAAATAGATACAGCGCCTTTAATACATCTATCACTCTCTCTTTATAACAACGCACACTCGCAATTGCACCCATGATGCATGTAGTAGCTTTTAGCTATGTACCACATTTGGAGACCATAGAATTGTGCTTCTTCCTAATATCCCTCAGAATCACAGGATGTAATTTCCTCTCATGTTTCCTTCTATACACTCAATCCCCCATGCATACCATCCCAACCGTGAAGCTCGCCCAAAAACGCCTCTGCTCCACTCATGCAGATCCATTTGATTGCCACTACACTCCAAACCGTCAAATCAGGGTTGTACGTGGATAACAAGTGGATTGTATCCTCCTCCCCTTTGCTATAAATCAGGAAACTATTTTATTTTTTTTTTTGAAATCAGAACGATTCGGGGGAGACACATGGTGGTGTACGCCCCAAATTTTATTAAAAACCAGAAGAGGGAGTGGAGAAGAGAGGTACAAAGTGATACAAACATCAGGGATCGAGAGGATCCCTGTCAATACCCCAGTCCACAACCCAAACACCAACACGCGGCAACAGCATTACCGGAGCATCCAGTCACTCAGAAGTAAATCCACATGCGCTAAAACGTTCTCCCTGTAGAACCTTTGGCCCCTGAAAATCTTCGCGTTCCTAGCGAGCCATAAAGCCCAGATGCAAGCGAGGGGGCGGAGCAACTCCCTCCTTGGCCGATCAGCACGAGAGCGCAAAGTGATCCAGAACGAGTCGGCCGAAGAAGCGTCCACCCAAGTCACATTGAGGCCCTCCCAAATGGTGGCAGAGCACGGACAACAGAAGAAAAGATGTTGCAAAGTCTCCAGATCGCCGGTACACAGCACACACTCCATGGAACCAACCCCCGATAGAAACTTAGCACATCTATCGCGGGTCAATACCCTACCACGGCGCAAAAGCCACGGGAAAAAAGCCACCTTCTCCGGCAATTTTAAACTCCACAGCCACCCCAAATCATTGCAAAGGGGGGTACGATCAGAGATTGGTTGATGTGAGATCACCTTGAAGGCCCGCCTCGACGAGAAGGCGCCGTCACGCCAGACCCAGTGATCCCTGCCATTGGATGGCGTTGGCGCATTCCTAAGCTGCTGCAGGAGGCTTAAGAAGTCATCGAAGCGCTCGTCGGAGAGGTTGGCCGCAAAGGAAGGGAACCAGTTGCCCCCGCCCCAAGCGGAAGCCACCGAAGCACCAGAGTCAGACGCCAAGGCACAGAGACGAGGGAAGGAATTACCGAGAGTGGCGTCCCCCGCCCATGCGTCGTGCCAAAAAAGAAACGAGTTGCCATCACCCAGAACCTGTTTGAACAGATGAGAGAACCGCCTAGCTGCCGAGGCGATCCCCCTCCAAAAAGGCGTCCCAGAACGCGAAGCGTCGGCGTCCCGCAGCATGTCCACTCCGATGGAGAGAATATCACGCAGCATAGAGGGAAAAAAGCCGGAGGCGCTACCCCAAAGCTTGTTGACCCATTTAAGCATCAGTGCATCGTTGACCAGATCCAGGCTACGAATGCCGAGCCCACCATCGCACTTCCTTTTCGCCACATCCTTCCAGGCCACCAGATGGATGCCCCGCGATGCGGAGCCCCTTCTTCCCCATAGAAATGTCCGCATAAGGCCGTCAAGCCTCCTCTTAATCCCCACCGGAATAGCCCAGTTCGACAAAAAATAGATTGGAATAGCTGCCAAAACCGACCTGATGAGCACAAGACGCCCACCCCTGGATAGCATCGCCGCACTCCACCCAGCAAGCCTTCTTTCCGCCTTTTCCATGACCTTGTTCCAATGGGACAATCTCGACCTTCTCGCGCCCAGCGGTAGACCCAGGTAATCGATTGGAAGAGCAGAGGGGGAGCACCCCAGAATCACGCCACAAGCCACCGCAGACCGATCATCCCAAGCGAAAGGGATCAACTTGGACTTGGAATGGTTGATTCGTAGCCCCGAGAGCTCGCTAAAGATGGCGAAAGTGACAGCCATCCCTCTGACCTCCTCCAGACCCCCCTCTATGAAGGCGATTGTGTCGTCCGCATACTGGAGGGTTGGAGAGTTGTTGTAGTTACACGAGAATCCCGATGAGAAGCCCCTCGCGATCACCCTATCCGCCATTCTCGGGAGCACATCAGCGGCAATGACGAAGAGCATGGGTGCCAGAGGGCACCCCTGTCGAACACCCCTCCTTGGCTGAAACCGGCTACCTACGATACGGCCATTCAACATGATTGATAAGGATGCCGTAGAAACGCATCGGCGCATCCAGGAGATCCAAATATTTGGGAACCCGCGAGCACGCAACACAGACCAGAGGAAGCTCCAGTCCAAGGAGTCATACGCCTTTGCGAAGTCCACCTTCCAAAGAAAGCCCTGCTTCCCCCGCCTCACCCAGCTGGCAACCATCTCAGAGGCAAGAGCTGACACATCGGAGATCGAACGGCCGGGGATGAAGGCCACCTGTGAGGGATGGATCAGAACATCCAAAACCACCGCCAGCCTCCTCGCAAGCACTTTCGCAACAATCAAGTACAAAGCATTTGAGATAGCAATAGGGCGAAAGTCATCAATAGCAATTGGAGATTGAGATTTCGGGATAAGAACGATAAGAGCCCTATTAATCCCATCGAAGCCCAAGTTCCCCGTAGAGAATTCCACGACAACCTCCCAAACCTCTTGTCCCACCACATCCCAAAAATCCTTGTAGAAAGCTATAGGGAAGCCATCGGGGCCCGGCGAGGCATCGACATTGAGATCCCACACAGCAGCCTTTATCTCAGCGATGTAGAAGCCGCGAGTCAACTCCGCACATTGCGCGGAGGAAAGGTTAGGAACATCCTCCCCCAGCCAGCGCCAGCGCCGAGGCAAACGAACCGAAGAGAAGTCCCTGAAGTAGCCCGCCACCGCATTCCCAATCGCCTCGTCGCCCACCACCTCGCGCCCCCCAAACGACATCGAGCGAACCAAATTTGACCGCCTCCTGTTTGAAGCCGCTCTGTGAAAGAAGGAGGAATTTGCGTCTCCTTCTTTGATCCACCTCAACTTTGCTCGCTGGCGCCATTCCGTGACCCTCTTCCTTTCCTCCTCAACCGCAGCCACCGCCGCCGACCTGGAAGCCAGCTCGTCAGCACAGAGCTCCTACTCTGCTCTGCTTGTTCCCAAGCAGCATGGTGACGAGTTGTTCCCTCTTTACTAGCCGAACATGTAACCTCACCTTCAAAGGTGCATTAACCATCCAAAGCACTTGTAGTCCAAAACAAAAAGAACAAGAGATGGCAAAATCATCCTCTACTACCTATCTCCACATGTCCCACTTGAAGCCCTGTAGCTCCCTCCCAGCAACATGATTATCACCAAGTTAGTGATCCACTCTTTTTTTTTTTTGAAAATTAGTGATCCACTCATTCGAGAGTGATGTTGCAAACCTGAGTAGCCAAACCCATCCCAACATCTAGTTGTCACCACTTGCTTGTTCTTGACATCTACGCGGTGTATCCAATCTTGCAATAAGTGTGTCCCTCACTATTTTATTTCCAAGAATAGGTGTACTTACACAAAACATCCAGGTGAAGTTTCACATCATCAAGGGTATCAATGGGAGAAAAGTTTCACTACTAACCTCTACTTCTCAATTCAATCAAATAGTATACACCTTATGTTGTACAAAATCACCATCCTTTGGTTTTAAAAAAAATTGAATGGTTGAATATGGGTAAGGTTGAATGTGCTCATACATAACAAAGGCGTATTTTTGTTAAAATTATTTGGGAAAGTTGGTTTAAGACCAAGAAAATGTTAAACGATAATGTGCAAGGTAGCTTTAATATTTTGCAAAGAAAATCAAAGAATTCCCTGCTTCAAACAGTATATGCCCCGCCATTAAGGTTAAAAAGAAGAAACCCAAAATTTGCACTATAAACATCCTATACATAACGAAGGAAATATCAAATCATAAAAATACGGAACCTTGACCTCGAGTTCCGTCAGATTTTTCGTGTCCATGGAGGTGCTTGAGATGTTTCTTTTAGCTGGGGCATGGGCCCTGCCCAGGGCTCATTCTGATCACACGTCGTTGCTTTGGTTTTCAGAGGAGGACATACATCCTTGTACCTTCTTCCGCTTTGAGACTGCTTGGTTGTTGGAGGATGGTTTCCACGAGATTGTTGCAGAATTCTGAGAGAGGTGCAATCTCAAGGAGTCCGTGATGTGCAGATTCGTGAGCAAGTTGGCCTCGCTCAGGAGGCATCTGATGGAGTTCAACAGATCAAACCGGATGCAGCGCAAAGCAAGGAGGGAGAGGGCGCAAGAGGAGCTGAGCAGGCTTGACCAGTTGGAGGATGACAGGGTTCTGACAGCAGAAGAGATGGTTGAGAGGAGTAGTCACCTAGATGAGATTTGTCGGGAAGACAAAAAGGAGGTATCTTGGAGGTAGCGATCCATGCAGCGGTGGTTGACGGAAGGAGATGTTAATATGAGATTCTTCCATGCAATGGCCAGTGGGAGGAGGCGCGGAAATATGATATATTCAATTGCAGTAGGTGGGGAGGTGGTGGAGGGGGATCGAGCGGTGGGGCAGCTTTGCGGACCTATTTTCAATCTTTCAGTAGGATACGTACCCGGGCTAGGTGGGGTTGGCAGAGGAGAGGGATCCCACAGATTTCTGAGGCAGATGCATTGGTGAGGGGATTTACGGAAGCCGAGACCAAGCAAGCACTTTTTCAGTTGAACATGGATGGGGCTCCGAGCCCGAACAGGTTCTCGGTGACTTTTTATCGTGAGTTCTAGGAAGTGGTCAAGCAATACGTGATGGAGGTAGTGGAGGAATTTTGGAAGGGGAATCTGGGCTTCAAGAGGCTGAACAAGACCTCATCTTTTTGTTGCCGAAGAAAGACACGCCGATCAAGGTGGACTATAGACCTATTGCGTTATCTAATGCTTAATATCTCAGTGTGACAAAAATTCTTGCTAAACGATTAAGAAATGTTTTAGACCGGATCATTTCGTCGGAGCAGACAGCTTTTGTTCTTGGGAGAGCTATGGCGGACGGTTTGGTGATGGTTGCGGAAATGGTGATTGTTGAATCGCTAAATGCATGGATTAATACGTTTCCGTTGTAGCTCGGGTACTTAGCGTATAATGTAGAACCGAATGAAAGATCTCCACGAAGATTCGGCTTAAATTTATAACTTGGGAAGTCCAGTGTCGAACATAAGGACGCGAGCAATTTGGTGAATGAGTTTTAAGTGTCAAATATTTAATAGAGCAATTTATGAGATGATTATATTGAGCGGATGCACATATCATCACAAAATAAAATTTTAATACATTTTTATGCAATTAAATTAGATGAAGACAATAATGCACAAACGATACGATTATGGCAGACATAATACGATGAAACACACAATAGGCAACTTAGATTAATCACAAAAATACCCAGAATCCTTTCAATATTAATTAAGGCATGAAAACGGGTTCAATGGTGACTTTAAGTCTTAATCGGTCTCAATTCAATGCAATTTTAACTTTTAATTTCACGTTGATGCTTAATAGTTTCAGCAAGCAATTAAACCATTTAATAACTTAATGACAATGATTAAAAATAACTAACAATTAGTCATTAAGATTCGATGTGATTAACATGTTCAATACCTCACAAAAAGTGCATTTTCAATTTCATTTAAAGATGAAAATAAGCACATAGAATAAAGAATAATTCAAGCATGATTATTAAAATCAAAAGTAGTAACAAAGCACGCTAAGAGATAGAGCATCAAACGAGCTTTCAAACGAGACCAAAATCACATCATTTGGATTATAGATGAAGAGATATTCAATATTCAATCCATGGGCATTTTTTAAATAAAAACTACAAGTTTTTATTACAAAACAGGACAAAATGGGACTGAAAAACAATTAAAATATCTTGCAAAGGCTAATATGCAATTTACACAGAGCAGGAGGACTTATCTGCAATTATGGGAAAGTAGAGGGTCGCCGCTGCAAATTTCCCAGTCACATGCACGTTACAAGTGACCTGTCTAGGCTCGGGCGGTGAGGTTTGGGTCTACGTGGCTGCTTATGGTGCTCCGCTCGAGGCTCAGACACAGGCTCGGATACCGAGCCTTAGGGATGAACTGTTGCTTCGGTTGGGCAACGTGGATCAATCTGGACCGTTGAATCTCACCCAATTTGGGGAGATCAAGGGTATCTTCTCTTCGCATATTCTTTAAATCTGTCGCGAACGACGGCGCTTGGGATGGGCTCCGGCAATGAAGCTTTAGCTCCTCCTTACTCCTCTGCCACCGCTTAAGATCAGATGACCTTCTTGAAGGCTTCACGAAGTAGGGGATGAACAGACAATAACAATGAAGCCCTTAAAATGACATGTCAATGAAGATCTGTCTTAAGAGAAAGTGGAGATAGGAGCTCATCTCCATTCTCCGATAAGTAAAGTCCTTCATCCCTATAACGTTAATACAGCAAACATACGAAACATAGGCTATCCAACTAGTGAGAATGTGAGGCAAAATGAGAGGTTTTTCGATCGTGGAGGATCAAGCCCGGATGGGTTCTCGTTCATGCAGAACAAGAACATGGGTCGACGGGGATACAAAGATGGAGAAGCGAGTAAAGCACTAGGAGAAGAACGTGTGGATGATGGAGATGTGGCGATGATTTTTGAGTCTTCATATCAGAGTCTAGAGGTGATACTCAGGTGGGATAAATTGGTAAAGGTTTGAGAAAATAAAGATAAGGAAATTTACCTGGAAATGGAATTTGAAGATGATGGTGAATCGGAACCAAAACGAAGCTCAAAAGCCTCGTTGATCTTCACTTACAACCCAGGCAAGGGATTGAAGCTCGAGCAAGTGCCTAAAGCACTACAGCTTGGTATTCACACCAAGGATCTCGCCGGAGTTGATTTCTTGTCTTCGCTCAATCTCAATCCCTCTCCCTGTCACCGATAGATTAGAATAGCTTGAGGAAAGCTCTTGCTAATGGCGGATGTAATTGATGGAGGTCGAAGGAAGAGTTTTGATGGGGAGGAAGTTCGGTGATTGGTGACGAAAGGTGGTGGTTTCAACCACCGCCGCTGATTGTACAAGAGGGATTTGATTGATTCTAAGTGGTTGCGAGGATCAGGATCGAAGGGTGATCAACTGGGTGGTGGTTGCGAGGGAAGATAATGTCAGAAGGAGTTGTGAGAATTAGGAGAAGTTAGGCGTAAATGAAGAGTTGTCTGTTGAAGGAGGTGGGCGGATGTTGAAGACAAAATCTGGGTCGTTGGATCAAGATCCAACGGTCCAGATTGAAGGCGATCTGGACGAAGGGTGTGGCCATGTGGGCAGCAGTGGAGGCGCCATGTGGCCTAATAGGAATTAAGAGAAATAGAAAAATCAAAAAAATTACAAATAAATTAGTTAGGAGTCGAATTAGAAAAAATGATGAACATGAAAGTTGTATATCTCGATGACATCTACAGCTTTCATTAGAAGTCAAAGAGATCAGAGGTCATTTGTACATAGATAAAATTAAATACACATTAAAACAATATAAAATAATTTTCCTTTATTTTTCTTTTGTTATTTTTATGGGTTTTTATTTTATATAAATTTATGTATTTACAAAATTATTCTAAGTTTTATTTGGTTTTTTAATAATAAAAAAATACATGAAATATTAGCACAATAATAGAACTATATAGTGTAATTAGTGTCAATTATATACAACAAATAAAATAAGATTTAGTGTTAATTGTCAGTGAATCTGGTTATTTTACTTAAGCAAGAGAGATAATAAAGGTGATTAGTGATGATATATCCATCATGTTATTGCAGTATGCCGACAACAGTGTTATGTTTTTTAGGGCGGAAAATGAGATGCTTCAGCGGGCGTCACACATCTTGGATATTTTAGGGGACATATTAGAGCTCCAGAACAATAGGGAGAAGTCGGTTGTGGTCCCCTTTGGCCTTAGCGAAGAGGCACGGAGCGAGTCTACAGTTGTGGGATGCCCAATTATTGCCATGTCGATCACTTACTTGGGCCTACCGTTGGTGGTGAGGAGACCAAAGAATAAGGACTGGAGAGCATTACTGGAGAGGCTGGAGGAGAGGCCGGCGGGTTGGAAGGCACTGATGCTTTCAAAAGGAGGAAAGTTGATTCTTCTGAAGCATGTTTTTCGGCCAGCGTAGGTAATATCCGTATCGTGCCGATACGATATATTGTCAATATATTGACGTCATATCATCGATATCGGACCAAATTTGTGAAGAAAATAGCATTGGAAGGGTAAATATCGACGATATATAGGTCACTTGTCGATATCATATATCGCAATAAGACTTACTATGCGTTTGATCATACCAATATTTTTTTGCTCCACGAGATTGTTGCATGTTGAGGTACACACGAAGATTGAAACTCTAATGAGAAGGTTTTCTGATCAGATGGGAGGGAGGATCGGAGGGGTTTCCATTTAGTCAATTGGGGTAAGGTGACGAAGGCTAAGAAGAGGGGTGGCTTGGGAGTTCTGTGGGTAGAGGAGATGAATAAGGCATTCATGGAAAAGTGGGTAGTGCGTCTCTGAGGAAAATCTAAGGACATGGTATGTCGGTTGTTGAGGAAGATCTATAGGATATCCATGTCGTTGGAGGCGGTACTTGGGCATCTACCATCCTCGTTGTGGAACGGAATTATTACGATCATCCCTGAAATGGTGAGTAAGATGAGGCCAATTCTCGAAAGCGGGGCGGGCTTTCGTTTTTGGTTGGATGACTAGACGGGAGATGGGATCGTGGGGGAACGTTACCCGCGCGGCCGCGCCTAATGCAGTTGGCCTATAATAGGAAGGAAAAGGTGGAATAGGTTTGAGACCATAAGGCGTGGTCGTTGGTGTTCTCTTCAATGCTATGGCAGGCTCTCGTGGCAGAGGGAATATTTCGCAGTTCCGTGGTCGAGGACGATGTGGTCGAGGAGCAGGTCGTCAGCGAGGTCCATGTTCACATTGCCAACGTCCAGGTCATTCTGAAGAGACATGCTATCAGAAGCATGGGTATCCAGCCTCACCTGCACCGGCTCATGATGCACGCTTTGATGATATTGTTTCCAAGCTACGGGAGATGATGACTATTCCAACTACTTCGCCTGCAGGTTCTTCAGATGTCGCACATATTGCTAGAGCCTCTTCGAGCTCGTCAGATATTGCTTATGCCCTTACTAATAGCAGCAATTCAGATTTATCTGACTGGATCATAGACTCTGGCGCATCTCATCATGTGTGTGGCGATCGAGCGCGGTTTACTTCTTAAAGATATATATCTCCGGGTAGATCAGTGGTTATTGCCAATGGGGTTCATCTACCCATTGTTGAACAGGGGGAAATTGTTTTAGCTCCCTTGATGCATCTGCAAAATGTCTTACATGCTCCAGCATTTCAAATGAATCTTTTTTCTATTTGCCAGATTTTTTTTTGAAAGTCTGCAAGGCAGGGGGAAACACTCGATGGTGTCCGCCCCATCAAAATTTATTCATAAACCAAAAGGAGAACTACAAAAGGATAGAACTGCGACACCCAAAAAATGCACCACAAAGAGCATTACAACACCCAGTCGTCTACCAGCCTCTTTGCCAAAAACCCCACGTTCTCCTTATAAAACCTTTGACCCGAGAACAGCAGGTCGTTCCTTCCATGCCAGATCGCCCAAAGAATAGCCATGGGATACAGCCGCTCCCTCCTTGGTCTGGCTCTATTAGCGTGAATCGAATTCCAGAAGGTCTGAAATTCATCAAAGCAACACCAAGCAACATCAGCCTCCTGCCAAACTTGTGATACCACGGGACAAGAAAAAAATAGATGTTCTACAGTTTCAATCGCGCTATCACAAAGCAGGCATCTGTTCGCAACGAAGCCCAGGAGTCTGGCGCACCGATCACGCGTCATCAACCTCTTCCTCCGAAGAAGCCACAAGAAGATCCCAATTCTCTCAGGAGGGTTAGTGGCCCAAATAGATGGACAATCCCTGCTCAGCAGCTCCGAGTTTGCCGGTGGCAGCCTGGAGATGGCCCCGTAAGCCCTCCTGACCGAGAACGAGCCATCCTTCCAGCACCAATGATCTCTTCCCCCACTGGGATCCCCCACCTCCCTCATGGCGTCAAGTAGTTCCAAAAAATCCTCAAGTCTCTGATCCGAGAAGTTTGCGGAGAAAGTAGGCCACCAAGTTCCATCCACCCAGCACTCCATCACCGAGCAAAGCTTGTTGTCCGCCAAGGCATATAACCGTGGGAAACGAGAGCAAAGAGCCCCCGTCCCGGTCCAGTTATCCACCCAAAACAAGAAGTTGTCCCCCCTCCCAAAAACTGGTCTGAAGAGAGCAAGATTTTCCACGAAGGTCTTCACCACTCCCCTCCAAAAAGGCGTCATGGTTGCCAGATTAGTAAGCTGCGGATGAGGCGCGCCCTTCACTCCATAAATGTTGTGAATCACCATGCATACAAGATCCTCCCCCGGACCCCAGACCCTACCTGCCCATTTAAGCAGAAACGCCTCATTCATCTGTTCAAGAGATTTCACCCCCAGACCGCCCCGATCCTTGCCACGCGTGACATCCTCCCATCCCACAAGATGAATCCCCCCACAACCATTCGAATTATTCTCCCACAAAAACGCGCGCATCCTCTTCTCCAACCTCTCACGAATCCCCTTCGGGAGCTTGCGATTGGCAATAAAATAAGTTGGTATGGAAGATAAAACAGCCTTGAGCAGAACCAATCTACCCCCCCCCCCCTCGACAGGATAGCAGCTCTCCAACCCGCCAATCTCATCTCCACTTTCTCCACCACCCTCAGCCAGTCACGGAGCCTCGTCCTCCCCAGAGCCAGAGGCCATGGAAGGCTGTATCCCGATATATCGGCGATATATCGGTATCGACAGGTCACCTATATATCGCCGATATGTCTGATATCGGGCATCGACACGCAAAAAAGGCGAGCTGAATCCCGATGTCGGCGATATGGCGTCGATATATCGCCGATATATCGGCGATATATCGGTATCGACATGGTACCTATATCGATACCGATATCGATATGTCCTTCCATGCCAGAGGCATGCCGAGGTACTCAAGAGGCAAAGAGACACGAACAGACTCACGGATTTGCCAGATTACAAAAGATTTGCCAGATTTGCCATATTACAAAAGATTTACATTGGCGTGCCATATTTGATCCTTCTTCTCTTGTGTTTCAAGACATGCTCACGGACAGAGTGATTGGATGTGGTCGTGAGCAGAGGGGACTTTACAGACTTGTCCAGCCTCCTTGTGTAGGGGCTGCTACTATCCCTTTTGGACATGTCTCTCATTTTCTGTAGCATCTTCGGTTTGGACACCTTCCTCTTAAGAAGCGGTATCATGTCTGTTGGAGTATAAGTTGTATGCGTCTATTGAGTTGTAGCAGGGTAAATGGATCCTGGAGGAGATCCATTTACCCCATCCAGTGTTTAGTCCCACATCGTCCAGCGGTGGGACTTGGAGGCTGTGGAGAGGCTATATAAGGAGCCCCAGACCTCCTGTATCCATTGAGAAAAAGCAATGCATAACATGCCCCGTTGAGGGCTTCTCTCGTGGTTTCATCCCGCTCCTCACGGAGTAGGGTTCCACGTAAAATCCCGCTGTTCTTCGGTGTTCTTTATCTTTTTCCATGATATGCTTCCGCATGTTTATTTTCTAACATGGTATCAAAGCGGGTTCGATTCTCGAGGATTTCGTGTTCTTATTTTATTCGAGATACGAGTTGATGCTGAAGATGTATTTCTGAAGATCTGCGTACTGTTTATATTTATATTTTGTTCGAGAGAATTTTTGTTGGGTTCTTTGAAACCCTAGATGATGATCTAGAACCCTAGGCAGCTCAGCTACGCGCTTCTTCCAACAACTCTGTGGGCACGATCTCCTGGCAGTGCCCCTTGACGCATATTGCATCTTCAAGCATAGGCTGTCCTCGCGGCAAAGAGCCAAGGCCCAAACTTGTAAGGTCACCGGGTGCCCTATCAGTATCTCAGCACGCAGCCTGCAGATCCTACGATTCAAGGCAGCGATCTCACGGGGAAGATGACAACAATACACGGTAATACTCTATGCCGCGAAGAAGTTTCAGGCGACAAACTCCAGTTTATGCCACGAAGATGACAACAATCCCGCTCCTCCTGGCGACGGTGAAAGACCAGGCGGAGTCGCAAGCCCTCTCGTGCGATCTCTCCAGAGGCGAGACCCCATCATGCGGCAAGCCCGCAGCGCAACACCCTCCTGCGTCGCATCTCCCCCGCGGCTCGGTGAGGGGTTCCCCGGAACCCTTGCGACGATGCTCGATCGCCACCCACCAGCAACGCCTAGCGGCGCTCCAGCAGCTCTTCTCCCGGGTGAGGGGTTCCCCGATGGAACCCTTGCAGCGGCCAGAAGCCCTCCATTCACCTCACGGGCGGCGGCTTTGAAGGAGGGTTCCAGGAAATGCAAAAAAAAGAGGAAAGACGGCTTAAAAAAAGGAAAAGTCGTAAGAAATGTTTCGAGGATATTCATATTTTATGTACCCCCTATTTATCTTGTCTTCTCCCAACTTGGTCAATTTCATTTTCCGACAAGTATGGGAGAAAGGGGGAGTATATATGTAGAGTCACATGTCTTGTATTCCAGATCCAGATTCAGATACCAGTTTCCAGCATTCAGATTCCAGACTCTACAGTTGTTCAGACTCGACGATTGATCCGAGTCCAGTTTCAGACACGCACGAGTTTATGGTCATTTTTCAGATGAGCATAAGTTGCCATCATTTGTTTCGCGGTCCCCATCATTCGTGTTGTTGTTCGGCCAGAGTTTTCATGTGAATAGGGACTCCAGAACAGAAGACCATTCCCTTGAGGGTAAGGGTTTTCATGTGGTATCATATGTACACCAGAGCAGTGCACCATTCTCTGAGCCAGATGGGAGAGGCCCAGTTCTCCGATGAGGAGACTTCAGGCGCAGTTTCAGACTCGGTGGTCAGATTCCGAGTCTTCCGTTGACTCACACTCCAGCCCGTTCGTCCTCCTCACCTGCACGGCATGAGAAGCAACGTCCTCGACTGCAGCATGTGCGCGTTGGGTTGATATTGTCCGTAGTGTCTTGTTGCGTTGAGTTGAGTTTATTTCTGTTTGTCCAAGCTGAGCATTGCATGCTCCAGCTTGAGGGGGAGTGTTGGAGTATAAGTTGTATGCGCCTATTGAGTTGTAGCAAGGTAAATGGATCCTGGAGGAGATCCATTTACCCCATCCAGTGTTTAGTCCCACATCGTCCAGCGGTGGGACTTGGAGGCTCTAGAGAGGCTATATAAGGAGCCCCAGACCTCCTGTATCCATTGAGAAAAAGCAATGCATAACATGCCCCGTTGAGAGCTTCTCCCGTGGTTTCATCCCGCTCCTCACGGAGTAGGGTTCCACGTAAAATCCCGTTGTTCTTCGTTGTTCTTTATCTTTTTCCATGATATGCTTTTGCATGTTTATTTTCTAACAATGTCCTCCTACAGATCTCTACTCGTACTAATCTGGAGTGTGAGGCGTGTCAGCTTGGGAAGCACCATCGTTCATCATTTCCAAATTGTCAGAGTCGTCACAGTGGTCAATTGTTTGAGTTGGTTCACTTTGATGTATGGGGTCCTAGTCACGTTCATGATCATCAGGGACATCGCTTTTGTATAATCACGGTAGATGATTATTCTAGATTATATTGGGTATTTCTGATGAAGAATAAGTCGGAAGCTGGTCCTATTATCAAATCTTTCCTTATTGAGATTAAAAGTATTTTTCTGCTAATGTGAAATTTATTCGCACTGACAATGCCTTGGAGTTTTCTACTTTACAGTTATCAAACTTCCTCAGATCTATTGATGTTGTTCATCAAACTTCATGTACTTACACTTCATAACAGAACGGTATTGTTGAACGCAAACACCATCATCTTTTGGATGTCACAAGGACTCTTTTGATTCAAAGTCGAGTTTTTTATTCTTTCTGGATGATGCGGTTCTTACGGCATGTTACTTGGTGAACCGCATGCCTTCCACTATGCTTGGAGAAAAAGTTCCTTTCTTGAATTGTTTCCTGAGAAAGACTTGTTCTCACTTACCCCCAAAGTCTTTGGATCTGTGGTGTTTGTCCACAATTTTACTCCTGGTCGTGATAAGCTCTCTCCTAGGGTTGTCAAATGTGTGTTCATTAGCTATTCGCGTACCCAAAAGGAGTATCGGTGTTTTGATCATATTGAAGGAAAATATTATGTGAGTGCAGATGTCACATTTTTTGAGTCTATTATGTATTTTTCTCCTACAGGTGACAGGTTGTCTAATGCTGACTCTAGTGAGGATATCTCCGTTCCTCCACCACCGATATCTCCACCAATAAATCCCCATGATGAGTCTCAATCATCTCCACCTCCTCCACCACCTCCGTCTACCATGACTCAGTTCCTAACTTCCTACCTCGTTTTTATTTTCACAAGTCCTCTACTCGCCCCTCTGCTCATGCGCCTTCCCAGTCATCCAGCACGCCCAAGGTATGTAATGACTAATGAACACATTGTTTCTACTGATGGCACTAGTGATATGCTTGACAGGATATTACACAAGAGAATATGATAGCAGAAAACAGAGAGGTTGAAGACCTTGATGTATCTATTGCCTTGAGGAAGCCACGTCACAATTGTGCTAAGTACCCTCTAGGTGCACATACTTCCTTGGACCATCTTTCAGAGGAATACAGGAAGTTTGTTATGAGCCTCTCAACCATTACTATACCACGAACATATCAGGAGGCCATACAAGATAGTAGTTGGCGACTTGCCATGGAAGAGGAGATGGCCACTTTGCAGTCTCGTGGTAACTGGAGTATTGTTTCTGCCCCTCCAGGTGCATCTGTTGTGGGGTGCAAATGGATATTTACGATGAAGCAGCGAACGGATGGCAGTGTGGATCGCTACAAGGCAAGGCTTGTAGCACATGGTTTCACCCAGACTTATGGCATGGATTATCAGGATATATTTTCTCCAGTGACCAGACACTCAACATTACGTTTTCTCCTGTTTGTTGTTGTTTCACGTGAATGGCCTCTTTATCAGCTTGATGTGAAGAATGCATTTCTATATGGAGATATACATGAGGAAGTTTATATGCAGCAGCCACCAGGGTTTGCCGTTGAGGGGGAGTCTCAGAAGGTTTGTAGGCTCCACAAGGCGATTTACGGTCTGAAGCAGAGTCCTAGAGCTTGGTACCAGAAGCTATCAGAGTTGATAGAGCATCAGGGATTTGTTCGGTCTATTGCGGATCACTCACTTTTTGTTCAGATGACACGGAGAAGTATAGTTGTTATTCTTGTCTATGTTGATGATATTATTATCACTGGTGATGATAAGCAGGGCATTCAGGTAGCCAAGGAGTTCCTAGGTCAACAGTTTGTGATCAAGGATCTTGGCAATCTTAGATACTTCCTTGGATTAGAATTCTCCAGGAACCAGCATGGTCTTGTGATGACCCAAAGGAAGTTTGTTACTGATCTTCTATTAGAGACGGGTATGACAGAGTGCAAGCGTGCTACTACTCCTATGGATCCAAGCATGAGATTATATGATGATGATACTGAGGAGATAGATAAAAGGAGATACAAGGAACAAGTAGGGAAGATCCTATATGCTACCATCACCAGGCCAGATATATGCTTTGTTGTTAGCAAGATGAGTCAATTCATGGAGCAGCCAGGAAGGTGCATATGGATGCTATGTATATGATTTTGATATATCTGAAGTCTTCACAGGTATCGGTCTCTTATCCAACAGAGGCACGTCTCTTGACATCACAGCATGTGCAAACGCAGATTATGCACAATGCCCCAGGGACAAGAAGTCCACTTCTGGATTTGCTATATTTGTTGGCAAATCACTCGTGTCATGGAAAAGTAAAAGGCAAACTGTAGTTGCCAGATCTAGTGCAGAGTCCGAATACAGGGCCATGGCTCAAGGATGCACAGAGATGATGTAGATTAGGTCAGTTCTGACTGATCTTGTCGTTGATGTACCCCTTCCTATGCAGCTTCTATGTGATAATCATGCAGCACTATTTCTTGCAATTAATCATGCATTTCATGAGCATACAAAGCATATAGAAGTGGACTGTCACTATACAAGAGATATGATTCAAAAGGGTCTCATATCTACCTCTCATGTTTCTACTGAAGATCAAACTGCAGATATATTCACCAAAGCACTTACGGGAGGCCCTTTCCAAAGATGTTCCAAGTTGAGCATGATAGACATATATGCTCCAGCTTGAGGGGGAGTGTTGAGTTTATTCTTATCTTTAGTGTTATTTATGTATTTTCATTTAGTTCATGTACCTATCGTGTTATTTACCCAAGGGTTTTTCTCCTATATAAGAGAGCCCAGGAGTCCAATGAATATCAGGTCATTGATTTTTCCCAACAGCCTGCTCACGTAATGGGCGAACCGGACCAGGCCGGCCCATATTTCAAATTTCCTAGCCCAAGCATGGCCCGTGATAAGGTTGGGCGGATGAGCCCTCAACCCATTGGCTAGGTTCATATATTACCACCAAAAACATTTGGAGATGCGTAAGATTGCAATCATGTTCCTTGTACCATGACAAATACACTTCCTTCCAATAGGAGATGCCTTGAAAATGCAAAGAGATTAAAAATGGCAAATCCTTCTCTACTATTGTGGAAAGAGGCGTAGAGAGTTTTCTTATTCATCAAGAATGCCCTAAGACTCTCTTATATAGAGGGGAGAAACCCTAATGGGCAAATTACATAGTACATATAGAAAGATAAATAAATTGAAAAGAATAACATAAAACATAAGCATCTCAACATTCCCCCTCAAGAGGAGCACATATGTTTGTCATGCTCGGCTTGGAACGGCATCTCTGGAATGGTCCCTGACTAGGGCCTTGGCGAATACGTCCGTCGTCTGATCTCTTGAGCTAACATGGGAAGTGACGATGAAACCTTTATGTATCATATCACATGCATAGTAGCAATCTACCTCAATATGTTTAGTCCTTTCATGGAGGCTGGATTGTTGGCAATAAAGAGAGCTGCTTGATTATCGCATGGTAGCAGCATAGGAAGAGGTACATCAATGCCAAGATCAGTTAGGACTAATCTTACTCACATCATCTCAGTGTTTCCTTGTGTCATAGCTCTATATTCAGATGCAGCATTAGCTTTCGCGACCATTGTCTGTTTCTTGCTCTTCCATGAGACTAATGAGTTTCCCAGCCTGAAGTGGACTTTCTATCCTTGGGACAACCAGCATAATCAGCATATGCACAAGCTGTAACAACAAGGGAAGTCCCTTTTCTGAACAATAGACCCGTACCGAGAGAGGACTTTAGATATCTCAGGATCATATATACAGCATCCATGTGTACATGCCATGGTTGCTCCATAAATTAACTGACCTTGCTTACGGCAAATGATATGCTTGTCATGGTAATTGTAACATAGAGAAGCTTTCCTACCAGCTCCATGTACCTTTGTTTATCTACCTCCTCAAAGGCCTCGTCATTTAACTTCATGCTTGGATCCAAAGGAGTTGAGGTCGGTCTATTCCCATTTCCCTCATCGGAGCGCTGCCGAAGCTCGACGGTTGATAAGTAATGAATTCGGGTCACAAATTGTTTGACCCGAGTTCTAGTCCCTTTCCTCCTCCATTTCCCTCGTCGGAGCACCGTCGAAGCTCGCCGGAGTGTGTCGGGTCGACGATCCGAAGCTGCCCCCGCATAGAGAAGATCCAGTTCATCCTCGTGTGCGGCTTTGCACCGCAAACTGAGCATCGAATCCGTCGTTCTTCGCAGGTGAAGAAACCGAGGTAGCGAGAAATTTTGAGGTACGATGTTTTCCCTTCCTCTTGTTGTCGGATTCATATGTTTTAGCCGAACATAGATGATCTCAAACCTTGTACAGATGTTGTGTTTCTCATGACCCGTTTCCCTTTGAATATCGGATTCGGGGCTGGTTGTGAACCTTAAACCAGGAAATCGATTAGCGTATTAAGGGACGAGTTAGTTGGTATGCACATGGGCTGCAACCTGCAAGAGCCTCGACAATGCATCCTAGAGAGTCAGTTCTATCGTGATTTTGTGTAGGCAATCGACGTAAAGGTCATCGATGGCACTCTTCGTAGGAGTTCAATTCAAATTATTGGTTTTGTCCAAACCTGATCGTGTAACCTCATTAGTGTGTTAGAGTAATTATGTTATTTGTTTCTTTTAATTGTCCCTTTTTCTGTAATTTACCCATAGAGCTTTTCTCCTATATAAGAGAGCTCTAGGGTTTGATTAAATCTATCTAATTCATTCCCTTCAACATGGTATCAGAGCGACGGTCCTAGGCCGGAGTTCTTGAACCCTAACCCTACCCCACCCGCCGCCCTTCTCTCTCTCCTTCCATCTCGAGATTGGCGCCAAACCACGCTCCTGTGCGCCATCGCCATCGCGCCCTGTGCGCGAGCCCTGTGCGCCCTGTGCGCCTGCGCCATCGCCATCGCGCGCGAGCCCTCTGCGCCCATGTGCCCATCGCCTGGCGATCAACGCGAGTCGCTCGCTATCGCCCGAAGTCTGTCTGCATCGGTCTCGCGCCTGCATCGGCCTGTCTGCATCGCTATCTCAATCGCTATCGCTATCCCTGTAGCGCATCGGCCTGTAGAGCATCGCATCGCCGAAGTCTCTCCCGAAGTCGCTATCGCTATCGGTCTGCATCGCCTGTAGCGCCATCGCATGAAGCCAGTAGCGCCTTTCGCCTGAAGCCTGTAGCGCATGAAGCCTGAAGTATATGCCCTGTAGCGTGCCTGTATGCCCTAGCCGCAAGTCCTGTGCACGCAAGTCATGTGCCTGTAGCGTGCCTGTAGCGTGCCTTCCTCTGCAAGTCCTGTGCACACAAGTCATGTGCATGTGCACTATATGCCCTAGCCGTGCCTCCTTCAATGCATATGTTCTGTGTGCATGCCCGCGTTGAGTCTATGTACGCGTAGACATTGTCATCTGATTGTGTAACCCCAGTTACAGGTTATTGTTGTCGTCATGTCAGACAACAAGGTAGACTTTCCATCTCTGGGTGCCTTCAAAGGTCCAGCACCCGTTGTGAAGATGGATGGCACGAACTATGAACTGTGGGACATGCAGTTCATGAGTCTGATGCAGTGCAATGGCAAGAAGCATATCCTCACACAAGAGGAACCTGTTGACAAGACTGGGGTTAACGCCTCATGGGAGGCTGACGATGCTTATGCGCGTGTTTGGCTATCCGGTACTGTGTCCATGGAAATAGCCAACGACATTCTGAGTCAACCCACTGCGAAGGCTATGTGGGATATCCTGGCAGCCACATATTCTCCGGCGAAGAACGAGTCCAAGATCTTACAACTCCAGCATGATATCTTTACCTCAAAGCAGAACGGGCGTCCTCTTCATACCCTGTACACCTCTCTGACGGGTATGTTTGAGAAGCTACACGGATACATTCCATTGATAGCTACACCGGAGCAGCTCAAAGCGTACAGGGACTCGGTGATGACTGGAGTGTTTTTAGCAGCCCTTGATCCGGAGTATGATGCCGCTCGAGCACAGATTCTTACAGATGCCACCATACCACCTATGGAAGAGGCCTATCGTAGGTTGAGTAGACTCTCCATATCGCATGGTGGAGTTCCGACACCTTCAGCCATGGCTTCTTCTCGCGGCAGAGGACGCTACTCCCATTTCAGAGGTAGAGGTGGTCGTGGTCGAGGAGGAGGTAACAGACCTCCTAGACAGCCGTGCACCTACTGTCGTAGGACTGGACACACTGAGGAAACATGCTATTCTAAGCATGGGTTTCCTACTACTACGGCACGTGTGGCGGAGCAGGCTTAGCAGGAAGGGGGTCCTTCCCTAGTCGCGGATCAGAGGTTTGAGGAGTTAGTATCGAGACTCCGGGAGATCATGCCTAGCCAGGGACCAGCTGGTACTTCAGGATCTTCAGAGATAGCCGGCTCAGCATCAGCATCCTCTTCAGGTACAACGTATGCACTTACTAGTTGTTACAGAGCAGATCTATCAGAATGGATTATGGACTCAGGAGCATCTCACCATTTATGTGGTGACAAAAAGCAATTGGATGATTTTACTGCGACTCAGACAGGACGCTCAGTGGTAATTGCTGACGGAACACACTCTCCCATTACTGGTCAGGGGGAGGTGCAATTGACCCCTGGGATACGACTTCAGAACGTTCTTTATGCTCCTGATTTTTCCATGAATCTACTATCCATTAGTCAAATCACTAAAGATTTACATTGTCGTGCCATATTTGACCCATCTGCTCTTGTGTTTCAGGACATACTAACGGGCAAAGTGATTGGAACTGTCTGTGAGCAAGGGGGTCTTTATAGACTGGTGCAATCTCCTTATGCTAGTGTCTCTTCTATGAAGGCTGGATCGGTGTCACCCTACACTTGGCATCTTCGATTTGGCCATCTTCCATTGCAAAAGATGGTCCATCTTCTTCCACAGATTTCTCCCAAGTCTAATTTTCAGTGTGAGGCATGCCAACTTGGCAAACATCACAGGTCGTCATTTCCGAGTCGTATAGGTCCAAGTCGTCATGGTCTGTTTGAGCTGCTACATTTTGATATTTGGGGTCCCAGTCGTGTCCCTGATCTTCAAGGACACAGGTTTTATCTTGTTGCTGTTGATGAATTTTCTAGGTTATGTTGGGTTTTTCTACTTAAAAATAAGTCTGATGCTGCGTCTGTTATCCAGTCTTTCATTATTGAAATAAAAATTATTTATTCTGCTCGAGTGAAGTTCATACGGTCTGATAATGCTCTTGAATTATGTAGTTCTCATATCTCAAAATTCCTTATGTCTCAAGGAATTGTGCATCAGAAGTCATGTGCTTACACTTCCCAACAAAATGGGGTAGCTGAGCGGAAACATCGTCATTTGTTGGACATCACCAGGATCCTTTTGATTCAGAGTCGTGCCCCTCACTCCTATTGGGGGGATGCGGTTCTAACTGCTTGCTATCTGGTCAACCGTATGCCTTCATCAGTGTTAGGAGAGAAGATCCCATTCTTGACTGCGTTTCCCGAGAATGATCTTTTCTCACTAACACCTCGCGTCTTTGGCTCCGTTGCATTTGTTCATCTCTTCTCTCATGGTCTTGACAAGCTCTCTCCCAGAGCTGTCAAATGTGTTTTTGTGGGTTATTCCAAAATCCAAAAAGGGTATCGGTGTTTTGATCCAGTTAGACGACGGTACCACGTTAGTGATGATGTCACCTTCTTTGAGTCCATTATGTATTTCTCTCCTACAAGTGACAGCCTCACTCATTCAGGCGAAGGAGATGATATCTATGTCCCCTCTCCACCATCTATTCCATGCTCTACTCTGCCACCACCACCACAGCCTATACCACCACCACCCCCACCACCACCTTCTATTTTTTATCCTCAGGTCTATCAGCGTCGACCCTCTGCTCATGTGCCTCCTCCATCATCCAGCACGCCCGAGGTATGTAATGAACATTTGAGTACTACTAATGGCACGGGTGATTTGCATGCGCAGATAGATGTACAGGGCACAGATAATACTACCACTACTCCAGTTGATGATCTTGATCTTCCTATTGCCCATAGAAGGCAAAAGCGTGCGCGGACAATGAATCCCAAATATGGGATGGACTTTGCATCACAGGCATGTTTGGAGCGGTTGTCCCCGGAGTTTCGCAAGTTCGTCCTTGGGTTATCAGCAGTGGAAATCCCAAGGTCATATCAGGAGGCACTACAGAGCAGTCCATCGCGTTTGGCTATGGAAGAGGAGATGACGGCATTGCAGTCACGTGGTACGTGGAGTGTTGTGCATCCTCCACCAGGTGCGTCCATAGTCGAAAGCAAATGGGTTTTTACTGTTAAGCATAGGGCTGATGGTACGGTTGATAGATACAAAGCCATGTTGGTTGCTCGTGGCTTCACCCAAACATATGGGGTGGACTATCAGGAGACGTTTTATCCAGTAGCCCGCCATTCTGCCTTACGGATTCTCATTGCAGTTGCTATTGTCCGTGACTGGCCCCTGTTTCAGTTAGATGTCAAGAACGCTTTCTTGTATGGTAACTTGCAGGAAGAGGTCTATATGCAGCAGCCATCAGGGTTTGCTGCTGAGGGGGAGTCCAGTATGGTGTGCCGTCTTCATAAGGCCATATATGGCCTGAAGCAGAGTCCACGGGCTTGGTTTCAGAAGCTCTCGGAGTTGATTGAACAGAAGGGCTTCGTCAAATCTACAGCAGATCATACTCTCTTTGTAAAGAGAGACCAGCAAGGTATTGTGATCATCTTAGTGTATGTGGATGATATTGTTATCACTGGTAGTAATAAGCAGGGCATTCAAGCGGCCAAGGATTTTCTTAGTGAGCAGTTTGTTACGAAGGATCTGGGTACACTTCGTTACTTTTTGGGATTGGAGTTTGCAAGAAATGAGCAAGGCATGGTAATGACACAGCGGAAGTATGTTACTGATCTGTTATCTGAGACAGGAATGGCAGGATGTAGACCAGCTACTACTCCTATGGATCCTAATGTCAAACTCTATGATGATGACTCTGAGGAGGTGGACAAGAGATGGTATAGAGAGCTCGTGGGGAAGTTGTTATATGTCACTATTACCCGACCAGATATATCCTTTGCTGTCAGTAGGGTAAGTCAATTTATGGAGCAACCCAGACAGGCTCACATGAATACTGTTTTTATGATCTTGAGATATCTGAAGTCGACTCCAGGTGCTGGTCTTCTGTTTAGGAAAGATACCTCTATATCTGTCACAGGTTGTGCTGATGCAGACTACGCTGGGTGCCCTAATGATAGAAATTCTACTTCAGGCTTTATTGTATTTGTTGGCAGCTCACCAGTAGCATGGAAGAGTAAAAAACAAATTGTCGTGGCTCGATCCAGTGCAGAGTCAGAATATAGGGCAATGGCCCAAGGTAGTGCTGAGATGATGTGGGTTAAATCGGTCTTGACTGATTTAACTATTGAAGTACCTCTTCCCATGCATCTTAAATGTGATAATCAGGCAGCCTTGTTCATAGCCAATAATACAGCCTTCCATGAAAGGACAAAGCACATTGAAGTGGATTGTCATTATACACGGGACTTAATTCAAAAGGGGCTTATTTCAACTTCTTATGTATCATCAGGAGAGCAGATTGCCGACATGTTCACCAAGGCTCTTGCTAGAGGTCCTTTTCATCTGTGTTGTTCCAAGCTGAGCATGATAGATATATATGCTCCAGCTTGAGGGGGAGTGTTAGAGTAATTATGTTATTTGTTTTTTTTAATTGTCCCTTTTCTGTAATTTACCCATAGAGCTTTTCTCCTATATAAGAGAGCTCCAGGGTTTGATTAAATCTATCTAATTCATTCCCTTCAACATAGTGGGCTTTTTCTCTCAACAAAATTAGATCCGAGTCCTTGTTGTATGCGTTGGTATTTAACAAAACTCTTTAGAGTTCTGGTTTGAGTTCTATGATTTAGTATATGATCTTATTGTTGATGTCCTATGCCGGACCTTGTTTCGTATTAATATAATATCAGCAAGAAATATGATTCTGGACTTATGTTTTTTAAATGGCAGGGCCAAAAGTTTGTAGTTAAAGGGAAGGAATATATCCCATATCGACCTATAAAAATGATGAAGGGAACTGCAAGTAAACACTATAGTAAAAGACTCGAAATTTATGCATAATATCACAGGAAATTCAAAAATCTGTAGAAGGTGGCTGCCCCTGCTTGCCCCCCCCCAATCGTTCCCTTTAAGTATTCTATACGTGCATGATTTCATCTTTCTCCTATTCCAGAGGTTGTTTTTTTTCTCAATGATAATGGAACCTTATAATCCTAGTGGAATAATGTCCTTAGAGACACAAATTTCTGCTTAAATTGTGAGGTCCCTGTTTAAAAAAAGGTCTTGTTTTCCCTCTTGATGAGTGGACAGTTGGGCATCTATTGAACATAGTTGTGATCTGAGTTTGGATCTTGAGCATTGCACTGTTAATTTGGATGTGAATTCGGGCAGATTCTCCATGCACAGTTGGGGTTATGGGTTTGAGCATGATCAGATCCTTTGTGGGTCCTCTCTTCCTTGTTGTGATGAGATTTACAGACTAATGATGTAGATGAGATTACATTTAAACTTCTCCAGGAACTTACCTAGCTGTCTTTTGGAGTTGCTTTGAAGAAATTAGCTTGTTTTAAAATAAGAATTACTTGAACTGCATCCTAATCTCATCTAGACTTTTAGCAAAGTCTTCTTTATGTTTTTCTTATAAATTACACGGTTGAAAGAATTTCTTGGTCTTTCATACAGTGAGAGTAGGATGGAAAAGAAAAGGATTTTTTTGACACACCCAGAAATGATTTGCTTATGTTTGGAACTGAATAAGAATATAGGAATATCCCCAAAAAATGGTTACCTCTGCTAATTTGGGTTAAGAGTGGAATTGAGCTCCTTTTATAGTTATGAACATATGTTTGAGTTTTGTTTACGGGGTGGTCAGGTGGGTTGGTTTTTGCATCCATGATAAATGCAACGTACCATTGAACGTCCCTAATTGATATAGAACTGGTTGTAAGGTAAAATGTAGCCACAACTCGTATGCAAGGATCGTCGGTATAATCAATTCGAATACCCAAACAGCCAACTAGCATCGGTTGGATTCACAATAATTATCAAATTTGGTTGATCTTTCACGGTGTTCGGGTAGATGGAGTAGGTGCTTCAAGGGATTGAGGATGCACCCTTGGAGTCCCGGGTAAAAGCCTAGAGAGTCACGATCCAACCGCTACTACATAGCTGCGACGGTCGGAGGACATGTTGCTTGGCACACCGCGGACTCACCACGTGGTTTTCAGCCTCAGCACTTGCATGCCTTTAGCCTGGTGCTTCGAGTACGGGCCAAGTAATCATGGTTGGTGGCCTAGTATTTCGCTTGTTCACTTAGAGCTAACACTCGTGTACTGGCTGGTGTAGGCCATATTGGTTAGTATTCCAAGTGGGAGCGCTAAGAGGGGAGTTTCGGGAAATTTGGTGAAATGAAGTTGGGAATAAAATATAAATCTCATCACTCATGTGCATAATGAGGATTTAAGTTAGTCGTGGTGATTCGGACTGCGGTAATAGTGATCTTGTAATCTATGTTCTGACTCGTACCCTACGCAACCATGGACTCTTGCATGTGGGTAGTGGACCTAGGCGGTTCGCGATGATTTGCAGGTTAGAATTTGCTTTGGGAATCGGAGTTACAATCTTATAAGTAAAGCCAAGTGGACGTGTTGGGAACTTCACTAGGATGCATTGTACTCCACCGCATGCCTACGGAGGCACCTCAACCCTAAGGCCTTCTTCTTGCCTTAGAGTCATAGTGTGAGGTCTCTTCCGGACCAAGACCATAGACTATTCACGAAGCTTGGTTGATCCACATTAAATATAACGATTAAAATATATCTCATTCTGGGATCGGTTCACCTAATTGTTTCTTTTGCACACTTTTTAATTATATTGTTTATTGTGATTTTTATATCGTACTAGGCAACTTTGTTTATAATGTACCAATGTGTTGGATCCGCAGGTTCTCAGAAAAAGGCACAGCAGTGAGCGATACTTGTTTACTTGGGGCTACTTCTTTTTGTGCAGCTACACGGGATCTTTTGTGGTACAGTTACTTGTATCTTTTCCTGCTTTTCTTTACTTGTACTATTTTGAGAGACATGCCATGTACAATATATGTATGGAATATACTTTTTGAATGCATACATGTAATGATTTATGGACATGAATTGGATTGTAATGGAATGTAATAGTGAACATGTTATGAATGAAAAGAAATTTTAAATTCCAATATTTGTGCTATTTTCTCATGCTTATATGTATATCATGTGATTCGAATGTGCAATGTATGTACGTGGAATCGGTTTGCCGAGCATCCGAATCTGAGCACTCAAAATTTATTATAAGTATATAGGACTACTTGAGTAATTGATTTTAAATGTTATGCTAATGTACGATTGGAATGTACAGGCATGGACTAAGACTCCCACGAGATATGAGCTCAGCAGTCCGTTTATGAATAGAAGGACAGATTTGGGGAGGGAATCAGGTACATATTGTTGGGATGGTTGTTGGGACCTCAAAGTTCATCAAAAAGATTCAAGGACATAGCAATGGCATGCAATGTGAGCCTGTAACATAGGGATTTATACTTGGATGCTACAGAAATCACTGCTCGGATTTGGAGGGCTTACAGGTAGGCCCTATATATGGCTGTTCTAAGCAAAGCAAGGGCACAAGATAAGACAGTGAGTCCTGAGAGCCTAGAAATCTCCAGCTAAAAAAGGTTTTCATCTTGAAGACAAGGAAGAAAAGAGCCCGGACACCAAATAGAAGCAAAAAAGGAGATAATGTTGCGCCAATGGATCCACAATTTTACTTAAACTTTTTTCTTCTTACTTAAACATAAATTGCTTCTAGATCATGCAGTTTTTTGAAAGCCTACAAAAGTCCCGATTTCTCAAACGTAATTAACCGCAGTTTTTGCAACTCTCTTCCCTCCATGGACAAAGCCCGCTTTCTTTTCTTAGCTCCTTTGTCCCAACCCAAGAGGCCCCTTCTGAAGTAAACTCGCCTGAGGGGTACCTTTGGAATCTTATTCCACAGGACCCCCAGGCGAACATATATTTTGTTAAGTGCCCCAAGGAAGCCGTGACCTCAAGTCACGGCTTCCATACAAGGAAGTCGTTACTTGAAGTCACGGCTTCCACTCAAGGAAGCTGTGACTTGAAGTCATGGCTTCGGGTCGAATATAGCCGCAGCGGAGCGGCCGTCCCCCCCACGCGCACAGAACCCCCCTCCCGTGCGAGCTCCCTCCTCCGCCCTTCTCCAGCGGCGGCAAGCCCCCGCCCTCCTCCATTTGCGAGCTCCCCCCGCCGCTACACCCCGCCCCTGACGCTCTCTATGCGTGCACGCCCCTCCCGTGCCGACACGTCCTCTCATTCCTCTTCTAGAGGTGCTTCATCTCACCCACTGTGAGTGAACCCTAGCATTGTGTGTTTTATTTTTTTTCGGTTTTGTGTAAGTTACATAGTTTAATTACTCATTTTTTACAATATAGTCGAAGCAATGGAAGTGTTGTGCATGTGCCATGTTGGTGGAAAGATTTGTAAGGTGGACAAAGAAGTCCGATACGAGGGTGGTCGGGTGAAACCCACAAAAATTGGGATGGGTTTGACATTCAATGGATTGGTCGAGATGATTGCAAAATCATTTCGTCTTGACCTAACCAATGGTTCAGAGTTACGTGTGTTTCACCATATGACAGAGAATAATGAGACTTTTTTGGTTGATGTGGAGTATGATGGTGACATTGCCGATATTTTGAACTACGTTGAGATGATGGGAAGCTCGTACAGACCAGTTCTATTTATTGACCTTGTATGAACAAGAGATCCTATATGTATACGCCAAGCTGCTGCGATGGCTCCAAGAGCACATGTTGTTCCCCAACCTTTGGGGCCCTCTCTGAATGACCCCATGTACACTATAGGGGAGGATCACGATCCCGAGATTGATCGTATGATGGAGGATACCCCACAGAATACTGATGATGAAATGGAAAATGATGATGGAGAAATGTTGGACGATGAGAACGAGACGGTGCTTGTTGAGTCTGGCATTCCCTTTTATAACACACGAGGCGATTATGGTTACATCCGTAATGGTGATGACGTGATGGGAATTCACGTTGGAATGGGAAGTTCAGATGAGCTAAGAAATGGGATGACCTTCAAGTGCAAAGAAGACTTGATTTATTCGGTCAAGTTGTTTCACATCAAGCATCATTACAATTTTGAGGTGCACGAATCTGATCGTCATCTATGGTTATTTATTGTATCGAGAAGAGCAGGGGTTGTCTTTGGCGGTTGCGTGGACATCGTCGCCCACTTGATTTGTGATTTCAAAATTAGATGCACCACATACCTGCTTGCACCGCGTAGCAAACCAAGACCACCCTCAACTTGATTGCAACTTCATGGCACATAAATTCCTGAACCAAATCAAGGTTTCACCGGCTGTGAAGGTTTCGTACCTGCAGCAATCTATTTCTGACGAGTTCGGGTACATGGTGAGTCGTCGGAGGATATGGGATGCTAGAAGAAAGGGAATAGAGACAGTATATGGTGATTGGGCGGCTTCCTACAATGAGTTGTCGTACTTGTTTCGTGCGTTGGAGACATCAATTCCAGGAACCGTTACCTATATCTGTGGGAAACCTCTTGCTGGATATGAGAAGGTATTCAAGTAGGCTTTCTGGGCATTTGGTCCACGTATCAGTGTATAGAGACACTGCAGACCTATTGTTAGCATTGATGGTACTCATATGTATGGTCGGTACAAGCAGAAGGTGCTAATTGCGTGTGGCGTTGATGCAGCAAATCGCATCCTTCCTCTTGTGTTTGCCTTCGTGAACGAGGAGGACGAAGACAATTGGTGTTGGTTTCTCGAGAGAGTTCGGCTTCATATTTTTGGGGATCGTATTGGTCCAATTTGTGCTATATCTGATCGTGCACTAGGAATTCGAGCTGTCATGCGGCGCCAAGAAGTGCAATTTCAACCGCCCTATGTGTATTGGCGTTTCTGTCTACGTCACGTTGCTAGTAACTTCAATGATGTCTTGAAGAATCAGACGATGGAGAGTCTGGTGATGAGGGCTGGGAGGGCTTACACTCAAAGAAAGTGGACCACTTACATGGACAAGTTGAAGAAAATGGACGAGAACGCATGGTACTGGTTTGACACACACAATTGCCCTCGTGATCAATGGATCTTGGCATTTGATGGCGGACATCGTTTTGGGTACATGACATCTAACTTCTCTAAAAGTTATAATGATGTTTTGAAAGATGCAAGATCACTTCCCGTGGCAGCTTTGGTGCAGAAGACGTACTACAATTGCATTAAATATTTCTACGACCGTCATAGTGAGGCAATGTCTCATCTTTCTCGTGGTGACCGGTTCACCAAATACGCCGCTGACATGCTGAAAAAATGAATGGATAGGAGCAACAGCCATCGAATCACTCGAATCAGGGGTACTCCACTACACTTATATGAAGTCATCACAGGGCAACGGATGGCACAGTTTGAGTTAAAGGGCAGACGGAAACATTCAGTCCTACTTAGTGATTTGTCTTGCACATGTCAAAAATGGCAGGTTCACAGAATCCCTTGCTCCCATGCATGCGTTGTGTTAGCACATCTAAATGTTGATGTTGACGAGTATATGGGTCCGTGGTATACATGGCAGTGCCAGCAAGACATCTACGAAGGTGTATTATACCCCATTGGCGATAGGGAGGTATGGCTAACATTCACCACGGAGAAAATAATTCCAGATCCAACAAGAGTTCGGTCGAAGGGTCGGCCTAAATCAAAGCGTATTCATAATGAAATGGACATGCGTGAGGATACAGTCCAACAACAGTGTGGGGCATGTCGTCAACTTGGCCATAATCGTCGACATAGGAGCCACGGGCCTTCAAGTTCTAACAAATGTGGGTTATGTCGGGAGAGCGGCCACAATAGGAGGAAATGTCCAAATCGTCGTACCCAAGGTTGTTTACTTCTTGATAATTGTTTCTAATTTTTTGATAATTCATGTATCTTGTTTAAATTGTTTCTAATCATTTAGTGATTTCTTTAAATACTCAACTTTTTAATTGTTGCAGATGGAGCCGGGTCCCATTGATCGATCTGTTTTACATCTACAGGGCTCCCACAGATCTGGAGCTGTTTGGCAGGGCGATGTATGTGCAAAAAAAATTATACTATAAGTTTTTAACATAACATTTTATTTTGTTATCTGATCCATTTTTTTTCAATTACCATAGGTTGCGAGATGGTTGAGATGTCGACGACGAGAGGGAATACTGCGACATGCCCCCATTGATGAACGGATAGTGGAACATGTTTATGCTGCGGGTTTTGCAGGAGTGATGCACCTGGACTTCATATCACTTGATTGGCATTTGATTACTGCACTGGTTGAGAGATAGCGCACGGAGACTCATACCTTCCACATGCGTCATGTAGAGATGACGATTACTTTGCACAACGTGGCTTACATTTTTGGATTGAAGATCGATGGGCATCCTGTGATTGGCTATACAGCATCTCCTAGTTGGCCAGGACTATACGAGACTTCTTGGAGTGAGGCCTGAGAAGCCAAATATTGATGGTGCACGTATCCGCATGACATGGCTTGTTGACCATTTCTCCGTGCTTCTAGAGTTTGCTGATGAGGTCACCATCCTGCAGCACACCCATGCATATATACTACAGCTCTTGGGCGGAGTTGTCTTTCCGGACAAGTCTGGGAACGAGGTTTCTCTGATTTATCTTCCTTTGCTCGAAGACTTGGAGGCCTGTGGACAGTTTTCTTGGGGATCTGCTTGCCTCGCTTTTCTGTACAGACAGTTGTGCATAGCATCCAAGGCAGAAGCAATAGAGATATGTGGGCCTTTCGTCCTACTACAGGTATGGGCATGGGAATATTTTCCTCACATAGCCCCTACTGTTCACCGAAGGCCTGAGTGGGGGGGAAGCCCCTTAGGATGCCGTTGGCGAGCTCAGTTTGATGTCACTACAGAGCCAACACATGTCGTGTGTCCATATCGAGATGCATTTGACCTTCAGACTGCTTCATAGGTAAGAGTTTAAATACTTGAAATTCAGATGTATTTGCCCTAGATATCTAATAAAATTCTACCTATTTTGGCAGGTTGTTTGGAGGTCGTACACCGCAGAGGTGATACACATGCTTCCTCTGTACTGCTTGGAAGCACTGAATCTTCATGTCGCACGAGTACCGCTGATTCATTTCTGTTTGGTTGAGTTATACACCCCGGATCGTGTGTTACGACAGTTTGGAGTAGTTCAGGGGATCCCAGGCCCATGCAACACATGTACAAAGCTCCACTCGATAGATCTGCGAGGGAAGATCAACGTCGATTGGATCCAATTCCACGCCAACTTCTTGGGGATGTGGGAGCGCAGGCGAGATTACATTGTGGAGACGGTACCCATAGTGCCAGGAGGAGATGGGGTGACAGATGAATACATGAGTTGGTACAACCGTATCACCCGACGGTTTATTGGTAGACACGGGTGCATGATGGATTTTGTTGTGAGTAATAATTACATTAACATTTCATTCTCAGCATAGAAGAAATATGACTCGAACATGTCTCATTTTGCAGGTGTCGAGGTTTGGAGACATCCATCTAGCAAGGGATGATCCAGAACGTGTGGCATTTTTGGCGGTTGATTCTGAGCGGCGACTACTAGAGGCCATAGAGCGACAATTCAGAGATGGGCCAGATGATGATGACGAAGCTGCCGGAAATGAAGAAGGGGTTTCCGAGGACCCCACTCCTACCAGCAGGGCCCGTGGACGAGGACGCGAAAGATCAGGAGCTAGAGGTGGTCCGAGGCGACAAGTCAGAGCATCTACTATTGACGATTTTCAGACTCCTTTCCAAGACCATGCCATCCCTACTAGCCCATCCACACCAGCCGCCCCGGTGAAGGAGAGGGGTCCTTCTGACGCCGGCCCTTCACAATGTTCTCCGCTTCCAGTGCTTCATATGTACGATGAGGGGGCACACGATGGATCTATGATCTCACAGATTGATGAAGCTAGCCAGATCATGCCCTCAAGCCAACTGCAGCCTGAGGCGCTACCCAGGAATCTGACGAGAGGCCACCAAAACTTAGAGTATTTCGTAGAAGGAAACAAGTGTAATGTATTTGTAAATTAGTGGACCTTATTTTTATCACAATGTATATTCACTAGTATATGGAATGAAAACATTCTTATGTCCTATGTATCTCTTCTTTGGATCAATGGATATGCGTTATGTTTGATATATGTGTTTATGTTATGTTTTAAGCTGAAACAAAACATCCACAATCAATTTTTTTGTATGTCCTATTTAGACAAGTCTCCACCACAATGAGTGGAGACTTGTCTATTCTGGTAGCAGAGGAAGCCGTGACTTCAAGTGACGGCTTCCTTGTATGGAACTGGGACAATTAACAAAATATATGTTCGCCTGAGGGTCACCCCTCAGGCGAATTTACTTCGACCCCTTCTGCTAACAAAATATCCACCCTCTTATGGAAACAAGCTAATCCATACCGGATACAGAAAGGAATATACTCAACAATATCGAGCGAGGCGTATCAAATCCAAACGACACTAGATCTTCTCACTCCGCTACCATTTCAAGAAGATAGCACACGATATCCACAACAAAAACAAAGAAGAAACCAAGACGAGCGCCAAGTTCGCACCTTCCATGTTCGCGAGAACCCTAGCGAACGGGTGGAAGACGAGCATCACCCACAGGAACCCCGCCGCCCATTCCATCCCTCGAGAAGGTCCTCAAAGCTCCACGGGGCCCCTCGGAAGCATCCAAAACCCAAGCAATCGCCCGAGTTGGCGAAATCCGAGGGAGAACTCCAGCTGCAGGGTCGTCGATCGACGGCGCGACGAGATGATCGGCAAATCGGGATGGATCCTGCAGGAAATCGCCTCGAAATCTCGAGAAGGCGCTCGTGAAGGGCGTGAGCTTCGTGGTCTATCGAGAGAGATGTGGGTGTGTGTGGAGGGCAGAAGGGTGGGGGAGAGACGGCCTGCAGTGGTGTTGGAGCTGACCGCTGACCGGGGTGGCTGCCCGCTGCCCGGGGCCGTTCTGGTCAAAGGCGCGGAACGGCGTTTTGGATATGGCGAGAACGGGGGAGGATAGAGGGTCAAAGATGCCACGTAGGACGATGTTGCCTTCGTCCTTGTGCGCATCGTGGGGGAGACGGGGATCCGTTCGATGGGAATCGGCGGCTGGGATCTGGTAACTTTGACTGGCAAGATGTGTGCATGGACCAAGTCATGCTATGAAGAGGTCTTTATAAATGGAAATCACCTGATTTAATTTCCGCGATGGTTGCCTCCAGAAGGGATCAGTGATGGAATCTTTGGGTTATTAGGAAATGTTTTGGGGGAATATGATTCGGTTGCGCTGAAAGATAGACCTTAGATCATCACTCCAATCGACGGACAGGAGATGAAAGAATATCTTCCTTCCGCGACTGGACTCGTGAGATAATAAATAGATTATTAAATTAAATTAATGGGCAGTTTTCTCACTATAACACTGTGTTTCTCTTTACCGAGGGTTCGCATATAACTACCGTAACTCCAATATATTCGATATTTCGTAGTGCCAAAGAAAGCTATGTCGCTTTGGACGTATTGACGAAAAGTGGATAACCAAATTGGTTTTCCATCTTATAGATTTCTTGGTTTGATGCAGAATTCTGTCTCCTTGGTTTCAAGATAAGTTCTTGTATCATGGTTGCATTATTCGTTATGTTTCTGTTTACAATATTTCTATCTTATTTAGTCAAATCAGCCAAATAAGAAGCAATGATAAATCCCGTCGATTTGTTATCTACCTTATTCATCATCCATCACTTGAAGAGACCCCTATGGGTTAAATGATATCCTTCGAGTGGGTTATAGATCAGCATGTGGAACAAGTAGAAGGGCCCACATTAATGTGAGAAATACGATTGTAGAACATCTTTTATCGAATTCGTGAGTTGTTCTTCTCCATCTTGTCTTGTAATTGAATAAAAGTGCTTCCATCATATCTGAAAGTATGTGCTTTTATATTATTTTTTTACAAAAAAAAATTATCACATTATTCCAAACCCGAGGATGATGTACCAGTTAGCATATGAGAGATTTGAGATATTTTGCCTCCTAAGAGAGCATGAGGAAGTTCCATGAAATGTTGGAGACTATCCGTAAGTAATTTAGTTATTTGAAACTAAATCCGAGAATGATCCAAAATAGATCTGAATTGAGGCAAAGAATCCACTAAGCTAACCTTATTTAATGTGGGAGAAGACGTTGTTGTTGTTGATGATGTTGATGTATTCCAGACTCAAAGATGATGTCAACATATTTTCGGAGGATATATTGAGTATTTGGATCATGAAGATTCAATTTTTCCTTAGTGTTCAGACCCAAATTCATAGCTTCAAAACTCCCAGCAGTCCCATCAATCAACAATTTTTGGAGACTAACCTTGAGGCCATGTTCGTTTGGAGAAAGGGGGTCAATTCCCCGCTTGGCGCTATTTTCAAGAGTATGCCTATTCACATCCACACCCCATTAGTTCACCTTATTTTGCTATTATTTTTATCTTTATTTCACCTTACCTACCTTATTTCATCTTATTCTCCTTATTCCTATCTTACCAGCTGAACAGAGAATACATCAGTATTCTTCTTATTCTCCATCATTATTCATGCTTATTCCCGAATCGAATGCCCCCTAAGGGGACGGAAGTGGCGTAGGTGTAATATTGTCAAGCAAACCATACAAGTGAATAAATTACACAAATTGTGATTCATTTTCTTAAAGTATAATTGGGATTTTACTTGGTTACCAATTCAACCAAAAATCTGCAGTTGCTTAGAATCTAGTGAGTAATTGTGTTGTACTAAAAGAGACACGTACTTGATTCCAGCTCTATCCATGCACATATCGTATGGAATTCAAAGTCTAATCAAGCATGTGCAACCACAAGCTATGTATCCTAAAATGTCACTTCTGATGTTCTTTCTCAATTTTAATATTTATTTTTGTTATATGATCTCAATGATGAATCTAAGTTATAAGCAATCAACAAAGTTTGAGAAAGGGTTTAAGGAAGGAGGGAGAGTTAGAGGACTATTGCATCAAATAATTGAATCCTCTCGCTAAACAATATACATATCTCTTAAAGGTTAATAAATATAAAAGATGAAAGAGGTTGTCTCCTCCTTGCAACTAATCTAACGATCATCCCTTCATGGTTACCCAGCCAAAACTCCTTGAAAAGGAAGTACCTAAAATATAAGATGAAGATTAGACCACATGTAGATGTAATCAACCACAGAAAAAGATAAAACAAATTATGCAAAAGCAGTTACCAGAAAATAAAGAAAGGATATTAAACTCATTGGTTTTAAGTCATCATTATGAAACACACAAAATATTTATCAAGAAAATAATATTATATTCTAATATTTACAAAATATAATTTACTGCGAGGGAGCAACAGTGTTATAGCAAGTCTACAGCTAATGGCTAAAGCAAACAATAATGTGTATTCACGTCAATTGGGCCAAAATCATATCGGAGAATACATTAATTCATGATGCAAATGTCAGACATGAGTGATAATATCCTACTCAACCTATTACAATTTTTCATAAAAAACGAATGAGTGAATCGAAAATCTCTTTCTTCAAAGTTGTGAAATCATGTATTTTCATCCTAAAATCTGGAGTATTTTTACATCCAAAAAAAAACCATTCCATAGATCTCCTTAGACCTTTTCAACGAGCCCAAGAACATCGAATTCCGACATTCCAAGCTCAAGATATTGTTGTTTTAAGATGGATGACAAAGATCTATATACGGATCCGAACCGAATCGGAATTGGATCCATATTTCACTTTTTCTTATATAAATATGAGATGGTAGGCTACCCTATCAAATATTTATCCATCAACATCTCTTATCCACCAAAGCACCACCATATTGGCTTGATGATTGGATTAGTCGTCAGAGGGCCGTTGCCGACATTAGAGAAGGAGTTCCGATCGAAGATCTGCGACCACCATCATGAAGGGGAGCTCAAGATCACCATTATGCGTACATTTACGCTGCGATCTAGTGATGGAAATACTGTTTCCGCATGAGAGGAGATCCTTAGAGAACATCCTCGGAGGTAACAAAGTTTTATCCCTCCTTGTTATTGGCTTTCACATGATTTTGGATCATATTTTTTAACATCCATAAAGCCTTAGACATCTATGTACCATGGTCTTAAATTGTTGATGATAACTTCATTCATTTTTTGGATCTATATGTTGATGGTTAAATATGATTCTTGTCTTCGTGATACATATAGGTTGTCATGTTGGAGTCCTTAATTTAGTGGTTAGTTGCCATACATGTATTCTGCCCATCAATTTTTTTTACCAAAGCTCCCTATCACATCTAGACCAATATGTCATCATTCTATCTGTATAATAGTCTCATTCGCATGGTTGATTTGGAATTTTATATTCTTTAGAAGCATGGTATTGTTCATCCAAGCTCAACCATCAATAGTCATGTAATGTGTAAGTTCCCATTAGAAACAAAATTTCATCCTGATGCTTTGATCATCCTATCAACCATATTAATAAATCGATTCATATGAACATCTGGATTCAGATTCTTTTACGTAATTGTAAAATCATGTCGATTAGTTATATGAAATACACCATGTGTTATGGAATCCTTTGATAGAAATTTCATTGATGGCAGTAACACATGTACGAGCACTAATTAATTGGATACATTATGGATTAGTAATAATGAAAATAAAATCTTTGAACATTAGTGAGAATATAAGTAAGATGTAATGCCTTTGGATATTAAGGGGCACACATGCAGCAGTTTGTATTTTGTACACGAGACATGTAATAAACAGTTCTTATTACAACTTACGACATTCTGAATGGTACTCGACCTTAAATAGTTTGAGCCTAATACATAACTATACATTTAAAAATGTTGAATAGTATATGATCTTGAAATACTATTTTCAATCTAGACAGTGTTCATTAGGTGTTGTGTAAATATGCAATTGTGCTAGTTTTTTTATTTGAACTCAGAATGTGATGTCGTTATTAGTTTTAATCACATGTCACTAGTTCTGTGTATAAAAGATCCACTTGTTGAAAATATTGCAAAAAGTTTTGTTCCCCCATAACATTAGATAAAGATAAACTAACGTAAAGATGTTTCGTACCCACAACAATGAATTTATCGTGAACGCTTTAGTTGAACAATAAAATTGTTTGAAGCATAGGGAAGGATCTAATGATATTTTCCCTTAGTATTTATAAATATCTTTTTTATATAACGTTATGGAATTAGACTCACAAAATATATATTCACATAATAAGTAACTAATTTGTTATGGATACTGATGTGATGGAGTTATGGTTGGGTCATGATTGATGCACATGGATTTTCCGTCCATGCAACTCAAGGTTCATATCATTGGCATTGTTACATCGTAGTGATTGTCATCCCACGAGTGACATTCTATGGTGATCAAGTAGATGGAGTTAGATGTCGTAAGGGATTGAGCATGCACACTTAGACCCTAGGAAGATGCTATGAAGGCCACGATCCCAAAGGACGCGTTGGGTGGCATTGCACCTTGCAGCTCAGTTGTATCCAGAGTCGCTCAATGGAGTACGCAGATGGCGCGATTGTCGTTCTTGATTTCGTACTTATATAGATACTAAGACTCGATTTAAAATTAGATGTCGCTGCACCGAATTTTACTTTGAGCATTATTATTGTGAGGAGTGTTCCGGGATGTAGTTTGAAGTTGGAGAAATCGGGTTATGATCTTTTCATGTTCTGCTTGAACAAAGGTCTTTGGGGTTCAACCCAAGATGACTATCAAGTTCCCGTGTAGCCGGAGGCATGTGAGTCGTGTATTTGTATGTGCTAAATTAATACGAGAAATGATCCATCATCGCATATCAAAAAATTGCAACTGTATACCATCGTGACTCTAATCAATAGATGAAGATATCAAGATCAACGCGGTAGTCCTCGAATGTTAATTAATTTAATAAATAAAAGCAATGACCATGTGATCCACTGTAAATTAGAATAACTTGGTTTATTTCACTTTCTACAGCACATGCATATATCACTAAATAGAGTTGAATATGTGTTTCTTGCTTACCCCCTACATTAGTTATTATAGTGTCTATCTTGTTATTGGGCAATTGCTCATAACGTTACCATCATGTGAACCCAATAGATGTAGCTGAGCAGTAGCCGCACCAATAGCGGATTTGAGGAGATCAAACTTTCTATCACCACACTTGCACCAATAGGGTGCGTAATACGTAGAGTAATTTATTTGCTTCCGCCTTATTTTATATTCTATTTGATAGACACTATAATGAGATATTTGGAGAGCTTCTGCTACACATTTTATATTCATATGGTATATCTCATTTTATGAACATAGACTTGATGAGTACTATGAATGCGAATGAATGAATGTTGTAGTTACATTTCATTTTATATTATTCTTTTGATGTTATATATATATATATATATATATATATATATATATATATATATATATCAATTATTAATCTAATGTGTATTAGTCAGTTCGTTGAGTATTAGATATCATGGGCGTATTTGGACCGTAGGTCCGGCGCTCTTGTCCCATCGGTTCCGATAGCCGGAGGGGCAGGGCATCACAGCTACCACCTTTTCACAACCTCCATCCGCATGTCTTCCCACTTCTCTTTCTCATCACGGACCCTAGCGAGAGGATTTTTTTCGATCCAACGTCACTCACATGTCTCCTCCATCTTCATGCATGGTGGGGCACCACTTCCTTGACAAGATCCACATCCTTTGTGAAAGCGTGGAGAAAACCTCGTCCCTTGACTTTGCTCTCGACTCCGCCAGTGTCTGCATATCCATCGAAAGTGTCACAACTCTCCCATTCTCACATCGCCTCTATCATATTCGTGAGAATGGAGAGGACTGGATGTGCTCAAAGGAAAATTTCCTCATTTTTTTCTTAGTTGGCCAAACTACTAAAGGTTAAAGGGAAAACAAAGATTAACAAAATAAAATAAAAGAAGATTCTTTAAATAAAAAGGTTGTCGAAATAAACCTTGTAGTCTCGATGACATCTAATAGTTCCATTAAGACCTCATAGTCAAAATCAAATAATTGTACAAGATATAATTTTTTGAGGTAAAATTATAAAATGTTATAGTTATATTTTTCTTTGATTTTTATATTTTTTGGTGTTTGATATTTATATACTTTATTTAAAAAAATAAAGAAATTAAATTAAAAAGAAATAAAAAAAGCTATGTATGTATGTAAAATCACAGATAAAGTAATTAAATACATATAATATAAAATTTGATCCCAAAATCGAAGTTTCGCATATGAGCCTCCATTTCTTTGAATTTAATCTTGTTTATAGAGCGTTAATGTTTAATTAATTCAAATATGAGTTTGGGTTCATAGAATACTATATGAGGAAGAATATGTGACTTTACAAATTTTTATGTCCAAATTAGGTTTAGGTTTATTTGACACATATACAAGTTAGTATTTTTTAGTATTTTCTACTTATTAAGATTAGTGATATATATACAAGGGAGTTAAATTCTTTTTTATTGGAGTTAACATGAATTTATTAAAAATATCCAAAGTTTGAGCTATTTACATATGAATATATACAAAATTCCACTCCTTATTTTTACAATTTTTATTCTAAATTATTTCTTGAACTTATTTATAGGATAATATACATATTTAGTCCATTTTTTATTTGAACTTATTTATAGGATAATATACATATTTAGTCCATTTTTTATTTCCAACATGTATTTATTAAGTTATTGATATAAAGGATACATTGAGTGTTTTAACAAGGTTTCAACCCAACTTGTCATATAACCGTCCCCGATCATTATTATAGGGGACGGTCGTACGACCATTCCCGATAATTTTATATCCTCTCAGTCTGAATCCTTTCCTCATTCCACTCAATCCAATCCTTCGACCTCCCCTCGCAAGCCCGCCGTTGCCCCGACCTCCTCCTCCCCTAGCGTCGATGCCCGCCCTCCCCGTTGAAGCCTCCATCGCCGCCTCCCCGGTCTCCTCCTCCCCTAGCCCGCCGCCCCGACCTCCTCCTCCCCTAGCGCCGCCCCAGCCTCCTCCTCCCCTAGCGCCGCCGCCGATCTCCTCTCTCTCGTTGAAGCCTCCATCGTCGTTGCCTCGGTCTCCTCCTCCCCTAGCCTGCCGCCCTGATCTCCTCCTCCTCTAGCGCCGCCGCCCGACCTCCTCTCCTCTTCTTCGGTTGTGAGTTTCTTCAACTATTTTTACTTTTATTAAATTATTACTTGAAATATGCTTGTTTTTATGATTGTTTAGATTTTTAAACTAATAGGTTAGTATTTAGGAATAATGAAAAGAATGTAATATATTTGTCTATAGGCCTAATAGCTTACTCTTTAGGACTAACAACTTAGTCTTTAGGACTAATAATGTAATACATTAATTTTCCATGTGTATGCTTGTCTTTAATTATGGTCTCTGGGATATACATTAACTTAGTATAGGATGTATACATTAACTTAGCATACATTAATATTTGAATTATACATTAACTTAGTATGTGGATAGTGCACCAGATCAAATAGGATGTTAATATTAAAACTTTCACGGTATAGGAAAGATGGTGTACAAGAGAGTCGTAATAGATATTAACATTGTTATTATCTTTAGATCTTTACTTTTAGGAAATGGACAAAAGTTGGATGAACAAAAGGTTCGACGATTATCAGACATATAACAAAGGTGTTATCGGGTTCTTAGATCGGGCATTTCGGTGTGAGTCACTCTTCATATTGTAGGAGGTGACGGAGATAGGATCCATTGTCCTTGTATAAGATGCAAGAACACGCTGACTCAAAATCGAACCGTAGTTTACGAGCATCTGATATTAAATGGTTTTTGGCTTCATTATACGAATTGAACGTATCATGGTAAAGGAGTCATATTAGCAGAAGTCAATAATGCCTAGTTGATAATGAAAGAGATTTGTCTGAAACAGATGATTGTAGTGGTATGTTTGAGATGTTAGACAATATTCGAGGGCATAACGTTGATGAAAGGATGAAATCGATTCTGGATACTTTACATGAAAAGATAAGAGATGCAGAAAAGCCTATATGCTCGGGAATCAAAATGTCTCGTTTACGTTTTCTTTTGGAGTTGTTTAAGATAAAAGTGAAGAATCGATGTACAGCGGTTACGATGACAGATGTCTTGCAGTTAATTAGGACATTATTAAATAATCCTGAAGGTTTTTTAAAGGATTGGAAGGATTCTAAGTCAAGATTCCGCTCACTTGGACTATATTACGAAAAAATTGATGCATGTCCAAACGACTGCATTTTATATTGGAAGGAATATTTAAATTTAGATACATGTCTTGACTGTAAAACTAGCAGATATAAGACTATGGGTCATGATACGAAGAGGAAAAAATCAGAGAAGATTTTATGGTTCTTTCCTTTGATTCCCCGATTACAACGATTATGTTCATATGAAAGAACAGCTAGAATGATGATATGGCACAGTAATATTAAAAAAAGATATAACCGGTGTTATATGACATCTGTTAGATACCGAGGAGTGGACTAAATTCGATGAAAGATATCCGTCGTTCTCTGAAGAAGTAAGAAATGTACGATTAGGTCTCGCTTCCGACGGTTTTAATCCATTCGAAAATATGAGTACGAGTTACTCTATTTGGCATGTGATACTTGTTACATATAATCTGCCACCCTGGATGTCGATGGCATCTTCTTTTATGATGATGTCATTATTGATATCTGGTCCAAAAGGACCAGGTAATGCGATAGACACTTACATGCAACCGTTGATTGATGAACTAAATATTCTGTAGAATTCTGGAGTGAGAATGTATGACGCGGTAAAGAAAGGGTTCTTTACAATGTGTGCTTCTTTATTATGAACAATTAATGACTTTCCGACGTATGCTAATTTATCAGGTTGGAGTACAAAAGGTAAACTCACATGTCCGGTTTGTATGGATAAAACACAATCGACATGGCTAACTGCGAGTATGAAATATTGTTATTTGGGTCATCGTTGTTTCGTACCTGTAAATCATAGATGGTTGAGAAGTGAAAATAATTACAAGTTTGACGGACAGTCATTTAGACGCCGGATAAGTTTGAATCGATGATATAGCGTAGTGTGGACTGAACAAAAAAATTTGGGCAACTACTCTCTAGGTCAATTATTTAAAGGAAGGTATCCGGTGGATGGCAGAAACAAAGTATATTCTTTCAAGAACTACCCTACTGGCATACTTTACAGGTCCGTCATAACTTCGACGTGATGCATATAGAGAAGAATGTTATGGAAAATATTCTTGGAATTTTAAATCCTTCTAGTACTGCAAAAGACAGTTTGCGAGCTAGACGTGGTCTAATACAGTTGGGTATTCGGCCCGAACTACATCCGATAGAGTCAGATAATTCTAGAGTAACAATTCTTGAAGTGATTTATACATTATCCAGTGATGACAAAGATAAGATACTCAATTTTATTAAATCAATTAGAGTATCGGATGGATTCTCCTCTCAAATAAGCAGATGTATAAATCTGGTGGAAAGAAAGATATCATCATTAAAAAGTCATGATTGCCATGTATTGATGCAAGTTCATTTCTCATTAGCCATCAGGAGAGTTGTACATCCTGATGTTATGCAGTCATTAATTGAACTCAATCAATTTTTTAAATTCCTATGTTCGAAGACTTTAGATCTTGAAGTGTTGTTCCGACTAGAGACAGATATTGTTATCACTTTATGTAAGTTGGAGCAGCTCTTTCCACCTACATTTTTTGATATAATGATACATATAATTGTTCATCTTGCTAGCGAAGCTCGAATATGTGGTTATGTACGGTATCGATGGATGTATCCAATTGAAAGATATCTAAGGAAATTAAAAAATATGGTGTTTAATAAAGCTGTACCTGAAGGTTGCATTGTCGAGGGGTATTTATGTGAAGAATGTATTACATTTTGTGACATGTATATGGATGATGGCAAGAGTATCAGATTCGATCGGTTCGAACGAAATAATGATGGTGAGTTGTAGAAAAGGTCTTCTATGTACCAGATAACTCTATTAGTGGATGTACTATACGCATTAGGACAACACCGAGAGACTTCTTCGATGTTAACGAAGAGGAAGATGCATTGGATAATGATGCCGCATATCAGAATAATTCAAATGGTTTTTTCATGAAGTAGTAGACAATGGCATTGCTACTAGCAACGCGAGGTAATGTTATTTTTTATTTTATGTTCAAATAATTGATATCTTCTAATCGATCTAAATGTATTTTTTAAATTATATGCATTTGAAATGTAGATATGGCTCCTAGACCCAGGCGTATTCGTGAAGTTCCTGAACCCGCTCAGTAGCCACAGGGAGGATCTTTTGATGCCGGTAGTGGCAGATCTCAGAGATGACATGAATGATCTTGCACCCGGGCAGACGTTACATGTTTGAATCGTTGGTGGAGATGCAGAGGGGGAGAACTCTACGGAGTTTCAAAGCTATATTTGGCAGGTTGCTCGTGCACGTGTTCCCATCACGACGCATGACTTTCGACAGCTTCCTTATACTGTCAAGGCTGTCATACTATCTGATTTGAAGGTATTCTACAATCGAATTTATATTTGCACTATTTTATTATACTAAACTTTTTTATTGTTCTTATACAAGGCTATTTTTACATGGGAACGAAATGTCCATGTCGATTCCTAGATTCTTTCTCATGCGGCTGAGATGTTGCGTCGATATAAGGGATGCATAAAGGCGAAGGTAACAAGATCTTTATATATACCTAAAGGAAGATTTGAATGCTAATGATATTTATTTTCTCATTATTACTATTACAACCTCCAGATTCCATATGAGCAGCTTGTGCAGAACGTCCCACCAGGTGTTACACCAGATCAGTGGAGGGAGTTGATCAATTTTTGGTCCAGTGAGGAGTTCTCGGTATGTAAATTTTTTCCTAATTAATTTTTTTATGTTTGTACTAACTTTATTTAATTATAGGCGATATCTACAAAAAATACATCGAACCGCTCCAAAGGTTTTAGGTCCACCCACAAGATGGGGAGAAAGAACACAAATCAATTGAAGGATGACTTTGTAAGCATTCAAAAAAATTTAAATGTGACTAGTTTTGGAAGCAAATTTTAAAAATATCTTCTATTATGTTTTTTTATTGAGGTATAATGATAGGGAAATGATCCGAATAGAAGTTTTTGCTGGATCAAAGAACAGAGATGTAGGAGGAGAAGTGTAGTGGGTTGATGACGTCTACGCACCAATTCATGTAAGCAATATATATTATTAATTTTTAGAATGCCTTATATTAAATTTATAAAATAATATATGTATCTATGCATGCATGAAGAAATGATTAGGCTCTCCACCACCACCTCACTAGATAGCAAGGGGACGAGCACTCTCCCTTTATCCACCGATGAAGCCTTCCTCCAAGCCACATGTCTAGAACTCAGTGGACGCATACGTTGCGGAGGATATGGAGAAACAATCGTACATGGTACGAAATAGGTTGTGCAAGTGGGTCTCGGACCTCCTCGCAAGGGAGACAGAGGGAGAGAGAGATGGAGAGGGAGTTGTACGACATCAAGGCAAAGATGTCTGCATAGGATGAAGAGATGGCTAAGATGCGTATGGACATGGCGAATGTCAAGGTATAAATTAGCCGTCTTCAAATCTAGGCCGAGCCACCAGTGGAACCTGCACAACTCGACGATGATGAGGAAAGTGATGAAGAGAGCGAGGAAAGTGATGAATCGGAATAGTTTACGATGGATGTAGAATATTTATGTAATATATTTTAGTTCTATCTTGAACATTAGTTGTTGTAATTTAAGATTAGTGGTTATGATGATGTAGAACTGGAAAACTGTTTTTTTAAGTAGTAAGTACGAAATTTGGTTTCTTTTAAGTGTCTTGTATTGTCTTTGTGGTTTTGCAACAGGAGCAGGATAAAAATACCAAAAAATTCATTATTTTTTTGCTTTCAGAGGGTATCGGGGATGGTTGTAACCGTCTCCTCTTGTACTCGAGAAACGTCCCCTCTGTATCAAAATAGCTCACGATCTCTATATTTGGCTTTCAGGGACTAAAGGGGATAGTTTAGACCGTCCCTGAATCTTTTCTGTTGGCATCATGAAAGGTCCTTTGTACATAGGAGATGGTCGTAACTGTCCCTGTTGATTATATAAGGGGGACGATTTCAACCGTCGCTTCCGCTTGATAGGGCCTCGCTGACTCCGGCTTGGACCCATACGACTTAAAAGGGACGATTTCAATCGTCCCTGAAATGCTTCGGTGGGCGTCGCGAAAGGTCAATTGAGCGTAGGGGATGGCCACAACCGTCCCCTTTGATACTCGAAGGGGACGGTGATGAACGTGAAATTTACCTCTTTAATAATGCTGAATTGTAGTATAGGAGGCGAATTTTGGTCGATCAAAAACCACACTCTTTGAATGTTGTGGAGTATTTATACTTGGCAAGTCTACCAAGGTTAAACACATGGACACGAGCTACTCTTCTTATTTATTGATTTTTGATCAATTAAGAGCAGTGTGAATAAATTCTCAATTTCAGGTCTTCATGAAAATTCAGGATGCACTATGCATATTACAATGTAATAAAATTGAGCATGCAATTTTTATTTGATGTTTATGCAATTATAGGATGAGGCACGAGTAATGCAAGGGAACTTATATGCATAACAAAAGATTACAAATATACCTTAAAAATATCACTGAAAATGTGCAACATAATAGAGATTGAAATCAGGGTCATTTTGATCACAACATAAAGATCAGTCTTCAAATCAGAGCAAGGACAAGTAGAGCAGGGTCATCATCTAGCACAAAAATCTACTTCATTTAAAATGGTGGCAGATGAGAAAATTAAACATGCCATGATGTAGATGAGGAAACAAGGATCAAAACGACACTAAAATCATGCAATTTGGATCTACGATGCTCATGTTATGTTGAAAACAATGCATGGGCATAATTGTAAATAAAATGTAAAAAATAAAAGGATAAATATTACATTTAGGTCCCTAGAGGAACCTAACTGCAAATACCAAAAACCGCTTGGGGTCCTCTGTAATTTTTCCATGCGCGCAAGAACCTTTTTGCAATTCTGAAAACATGAGAGGGCCTCCCTGTAAATTACCCAGGCAGCACGTGAGGCACGTGCTTGGGGACCATTCTGCAAATAAAAAAAAGTACTGGGTCTTTCGTGTATATTGCCCAATCCCTCACGTGTTATGCATGTGAGGAGCCTAGGCACGGGAGGTGCTGCTGGCTCGGGACACGTGGTGACATATGGACGCTCGGATCTTGGCTTGGGTCACCCGAGGCTGTTGGGCTGGATTCAGGCTTGGTCCTCCACGTGTCGTCATCTGAGCTGTCCAATCCGGATAATCGGACGGCAATTGTTCTTCGTCCTCCGCCGCGGGCCACCGGAGGAGGCTGCGCTCCAGCATACCCTCTATAGCTCCTCGATGCTCCAACGGCTAGTCTGGAAGTCGGAGAAGGTTGCTGAATGGCTGGTGGAGGTGGTGGGGACCCGGCGAAGCTCCGGGAATGATCAGAGCTTGAGGTCGACGAAGCTTCGTCGGAGGATATTAGCTCGAAGGAGCTCCGATGCGAACATCGGTCATTGAAGAGATTTGTACCTGTAGAAGTTAGATTCGAATAGCCGAAGCATGCGATAGTGTTTTGTGGGCTGGAGGTCGTGGGGTGTCGGGAAGTGGAGGCCCAAGTACCTCTTCTTCGGCGAAGGGGAGAAGAAGGGGAGTCGGAGCGGAGGAGGGTCTGGAGAAAGGAGTGGTGGTCGATGAAGATGAGGGTGGAGTTGCGAAGCTCGTGGGATGGTCAGGCAGCGGTGGGGGTTATCATGTTCGGTGAGATAATTGCGAGAAGATGAAGGTAAACCAAGTGAGAGGGTACCTGATCGGAGTTTAACTACGGTGGAGGTCGTGGTCTATGCTGAGTGTCTATTCGACCCTCCGATCATGGGTCAACCTGGCCGACCCCTCTAGGGAGCTTGGCTACCTCCGGTGAGGCGGAGCTACACGGTGAGTTACCGTGGGTCGACACCTGGGTCTTTGGCCATAATTGCCAGCCGATTGTGCCTCCTCCTGTCACAAGGAGGGATTGGTAGCTAGGCCTTTGGCCCGTGAATGGTGGACGAGGGTGCTTGGAGCGGAGGGAGGTGTTTTATAGGAGGGGGTCGGTTACTGGCATGGGGAATGAAGGTTTTGAAATGGTGGGATTGATTGCGTGGAGTGACGGAGAGGGTCGATGGGCGTTACGCGAGGAAGAAGGAGCGAAGGGCTATGTGAGGGAGGTATTATGAGAGGAAGAGGTGGACGGAGGTGATGGCTAAAAATGGAAAGGGACAGCTGTCTTCCGGGGTGTAACGGACGAGCTGGAGGAAGACGATGATCGGGCGTTGTTGGATCTAATGATCCAATGGCTTGAATGGAGGCGCGTTCGAAGGGACAGGATCAGATCCTTAGTATATGATCTAACGGCGGAGATCAAGGCGTTGATGGGTGGTTTAGATGGAGAGGAGGTGAAGATCCAACGACCTGTGGGGCGGGAATGATGGGGAGAGACGAGCGATGTAGGATAAGGGCCGATCGAGCGGCTATGGATGATGGACAACATGGCCCGCGAAGAACTGTAGGATATGGGGTGGAATCTAACGGCTGTGGATGAGGCGCTAGGTAACGACGGGGATTTGATCTGGGAGCTAGATCCAAAAGGTTGGAAATGAAGCAGCAATGGAGGGCTGAGATGGAGGTGGGGAAGAGCAAATCCGACGGTCAGGAGCGGTGACGGGTGGCGGAAGGAGGAGCGGCCGCGTGACGGCTCCATAGAGCGCCACGTGGCTGCTCCAGAAAATTCAAAAACGTAAAACAAATAAAAATACAAAAGAAATAGTTAGAGACAAAATCAGGAAAAAGTCAAAACATGAAAGTTGCTCGTCGCAACAATTCCTACAAGTTTCATGTTGGACGAAATGCCAAAAGATGTCATTTGTATAAAAACTATTTTTGGGGGGTATTTTTAAGGGGCTAAAAACACCGAATTTTATCTTTTGATTTGTTTTTGTATTTTTAGTCTTTTTAAGGGTTAGTGATGTTATGGACAATTGATCTACCTAATTTTTAGGAGGTTTTGATGAGAAAATAAATACAAAGAAAATAATAATAATTAAATACAATTAGTTAAGGGTTAATTATACACTATATATTACGAGATAAAAAATAAAGAATTAATGATGATTTTTATTGGATTAGTTAAGCCAGGGGTTTAATATGTGGTTTTTAGCATGATGAATACGAGATTCATCGTACCCCTATACTTAAACCATGCTCGTCCTCGAGCATCTAAAGAATGAAGGAGTCAGATTAATTCCTGACAGTGAAAGTGAAGATTTCAAGGCTCGATCTTTCGAAGACCCTTAATTTAAGAGATCTTAAAATTCTGGGTTTATCCAAGCCTTAGTCAGAAGGAATCCAACTTCTCTAATTATCAGACTCTCTTTTTGTACATATAATATAAGGATATGAAATTAGGTGTACTGCATTTCATGAGAGTCGAGTCAATGCATCATTCAAAGTTCCAGTCTCAAAGACTCTCCTCTAGACCTCATCATCAATATTAGGGAATAAGTATATTCTTGCTTCAGTCAACCGTCTCTTTAGTTTGTCAGACTTGAAATGTGGATGGACGGCCAGATGATGGAGGGCACGGGATTGTGTCTATTTTTCTCTCCCTCACATTGGAACAAGGGGCCTCTCAAGTGCCTTTTTACTCAAAACATGTAATTTTTTTAGATTGTTGATCAATGTGTCCATCAAGAGAGTTGGAGTCGTCTACACTTGTTTTTCTGGGAGTACACCAGGGTGTGTCTTTTCTGAGTATCTAAGATACCTTTGACACCTAGACTTGTATCGCTTATGATGCAGAGCCCTTTTTATGGTGTCAACCCGACTCCTTGGTCCTAATTAGAGCTTGGTCCAAGTAGACACTTTGAAAATATTTGGGAGCGCTCACCTTTGGTGGAAGCTCATTTGTAATTTGACTTTGGATGGTAGAGCTTTTCTATTTCCTTTTCTTTTCTTTTGTTGGCTAGCTCCACTACTTTTACCAAAAGTTGGTGCACACTGATCAACAATTTTCATTAAGTTTCATCACATCCTGGCACATAGGTAGATATCAAAGAGATATCATATGAATCTTGTTCACATACTGGCTAGGGTTTTGCTGACACTCAGATTTTCTGAAGCCTTCATTAACTTTATCCCATGCTCGAATATCATTAGATCGGGTCTAAACTCAAATCTCTACTCCTAGTTCCTCAAGTGATATCTCAACTCATCTCATCAATCATGCAGTTATGGAAGTGACTGTGCTGATCATATTCAGTAGAGATGAAGAGTGCAATATAGCGCTCAAATCTTTCAAACTAGGGAAGTGTGGATAATTAAGCTTTAAAAACCCTAATGACTAAGGCATGTTAACTCAGATTCTTTAGATCACAGAAATCCAATGTCCTCAAAATCCTCAAGCCTTGAGTGAATGTGATTATGTCAGGAACGCACCAACTCCTTAGTTAGTGATTTTTGTGTTATTTTTGATTTTGCAGATTTTTATGGATTTTATTTTTTTTCAATTTTTTTATTAATTCTTTGGAGAGACAATGGCTGGCCCAGGCTCAAATAAATAAAAGTATCTACTCTCAGCTAGTATGGGTGTAAGTACGAGCCGTTAGACGGACCCATGTTACTTGAGGACGGAGCCATATACAGTGTCCTCTAAACCACCCACTCTGCTAAGGGAGACCGAAGTTCCCTCACTAAAAGTGTCCACTAAGCCTAGTAGTCAGAGTCTAATTCAAAGAAAGGTTTTCAATTTTCATTTTTTTGAAAAGGAGTATTTACACAAATTAATCCCTCAATTTTTAAGAAAACAAATTTATAAGGTTTTTACAAAACTTAATTCACAGGTTTAATAAAACCAAGCCCGAGAAAGAATTTTCAAAAAGTTTTTTTAAAAAAACGAGCTATGGCTAAAGTAAATATATAGTAATATACGGTATACCCCCCTATACTTAAATTTTGCTATGTCCTCATAGCACAAGTGTCATGAAGTCATGACTCAATAAAATGTAGGGTGATATAGCAGAACTGAGAAGGAGGGTCCCCCTATACTTAGATCAAAAATTGACCTAAGTATTAAGAAGATAATGTGAGGGATGGATGATTAGGCAGGCCCCCCTATACTTAGTCTACAAATAGCCTAAGTAAGGTCCTGAGTTAGGGGGTATGTATCTGGAGAAGTATTCACACTACGATACAGGGGCGGAGGGGGGTGTTGTAATTTTACAAAATGCTGGGGGGTAGATGGGGAGGGGAAATGGTGAAATATACACACAGAGAGAGAGATTGTGAAATATACAGAGGGGAGGGAGAAGGGGGGAGGAGTGTATATGTGAAAGTGTGTGTGTGGGGGGTAGATCATCAAGTGATCTACTTCCTTTTTTTTACAACATGCAAGTCCTGAGGAAAAATAAATATGCACATGCAAGTTTTTTTATAGCATGCAAATGCAAACTGACCGATAAAAGATCCTAAAATTTCTTTGCAAATTCTTTTGTGGCCTCTTCAGCGGAAGCTCCTGACTTCACGCCTCCACGAAGATCAAGCTCCTCGATTTTCATGGACCCTGCCACAAAAGAGAAAAATTAGAAAAATACGAAGGAAACTAATCAGCAGACAAGAAGCAAGAAATGATGCATGAAATGAGGATCTGTAAATCTTGAAAATATTCAACAAAGATAATTCAAAATTCAACAAAATAAATTAAGTTAAGTCGTATCCTCAGCAACGGCACCATTTGATGAAGATGAAATTTACCTCTTTAATAATGCTGAATTGTAGTATAGGAGGCGAATTTTGGTCAATCAGAAACCACACTCTTTGAATGTTGTGGAGTATTTATACTTGGCAAGTCTACCGAAGTCGAACACAGGACACGAGCTGCTCTTCTTATTTATTGAGTTTTGATCAATTAAGAGCATTGTGAATAAATTCTCAATTTCAGGTCTTCATGAAAATTCAGGATGCACGATGCAGATTACAATGCATTAAAATTGAGCATGCAATTTTTAGTCGATTTTATGCAATTATAGGATGATGCATGAGAGTAATGCAAGGGAACTTATATGCAGAACAAAAGATTACAAATATACCCTAAAAATATCACTGAAAATGAGCAACATAATAGAGATTGAAATCAGGGTCATTTTGATCACAACATAAAGATCAGTCATCAAATCAGAGCAAGGACAAGTAGAGTAGGGTCATCTTCTAACACAAAAATTCACTTCATTTAAAATAGTGGCAGATGAGAAAATTAAACATGCCATGATATAGATGAGGAAACAAGGATCAAAACGACACTAAAATCATGCAATTTGGACCTACGATGCTCAAGTTATGCTAAAAACAATGTAGGGGTATAATTGTAAATAAAATGCAAAAATAAAAGGATAAATATTACATTTAGGTCCCTGGAGGGACCTAAATGCAAATACCAAAAACCTCTTGGGGTCCTCTGTAATTTTTCCATGCACACAGGGACCTTTTTGCATTTTTGAAAACATGAGAGGGCCTCTCTGTAAATTACCCAGGCACACACGTGAGGCACGTGCCTGGGGACCATTCTGAAAATATAAAAAAGTTCTGGGTCTTTCGTGTAAATTACCCAAGCCCTCACGAGCTATGCACGTGAGGAGCCTAGGCTCGGGAGGCGTTGCTGGCTCAAGGACACGTGGCAGCATATGGACGCTCGGATCTTGGCTCGGGTTACCCGAAGCTGTTGGGTTGGATTCAGGCTTGGTCCTCCACATGTCATCATCTGAGCCGTATGATCCAGATAATCGGACGACAATTGTTCTTCGTCCTCCGTCGCGGACCACCGGAAGAGGCTACGCTCCGACGTACCCTCTATAGCTCCTCCATGCTCCAACGGCTAGTCTGGAAGTCGGAGAAGGTTGTTGAATGGCTGGTGGAGGTGGTGGGGACCCGACGAAGCTCCGGGAATGATCAGACCTTGAGGTCGACGAAGATTCACCGGAGGATATTAGCTCGAAGGAGCTCCGATGCGGACTCCAGTCATTGAAGAGATTTGTACGTGCATAAGTTAGATTCGAATAGCCGAAGCATGCGATAGTGTTTTGTGAGTGGGCTGGGGGTCGTGGGGTGTCGGGAAGTCGAGGCCCAAGTGCCTCTTCTCCGGCAAAGGGAAGAAGAAGGGGAGTCGGAGTGGAGGAGGGTCTGGAGAAGGGAGTGGTGGTTGGTGAAGATGAGGGTGGAGTTGCGAAGCTCGTGATATGGTCAGGCAGTGGTGGGGGTTATCGTGTATGGTGAGATAATTGCGAGAAGATGAAGGTAAACCAACTGAGGGTACCTGATCGGAGTTTAACTACGGTGGAGGTCGTGGTCTATGCTGAGGGTCTATTCGACCCTCCGATCATGGCTCAACCTGGTCAACCCCTCCAGGGAGCTTGGCTACCGCCGGTGAGGCGGGGCTACACGGTGAGTTACCATGGGTCGACACATGGGTCTTTGGCCATAATCGCCAGCCGATTGTGCCTCCTCCTGTCACAAGGAGGGATTGGTAACTAGGCCTTAGGCCCGTGAATGGTGGACGAGGGTGCTTGGAGCGGAGGGAGGTGTTTTATAGGAGGGGGTCGGTTACTGGTGCGGTGAGATTGATTGCGTGGAGTGATGGAGAGGGTCGATGGGGGTTACGTGAGGAAGAAGGAGCGAAGGGCTACGTGAGGGAGGCATTATGAGAGGAAGGGGTGGATGGAGGTGATGGCCAAAAATGGAAGGGGACGGCTGTCTTCCGGGGTGTAACAGATGAGCTGGAGGAAGACGATGATCGGGCACCGTTGGATCTAATGATCCAACGGCTTGAATGGAGGCACGCCCGAAGGGACAGGATCATATCCTTAGGATATGATCTAACGGTGGAGATCAAGGCGCTGATGGGTGGTTTAGATGGAGTGGAGATGAAGATCCAACGGCCTGTGTGGCGGGAATGACGTGGCGAGATGAGAGACGCAGGGTAAGGGGCGATTGAGCGGCTATGGATGAGGGACGACGTGGCCCGCGGAGAACTGTAGGATATGGGGTGGAATCTAACGGTTGTGGATGAGGCCCTAGGTAACGTCGGGGATTTGATCTGGGAGCTAGATCCAAAGGTTGGAAATGAAGCAGCAATGGAGGGCTGAGATGGAGGCGGGGAAGAGCATATCCGACGGTCAGGAGCGGTGACGGGTGGCAGAAGGAGGAGCGGCCGCGTGGCGGCTCCAGAGAGCGCTACGTGGCTGCTCTAGAAAATTAAGAAATGTAAAACAAAGAAAAATATAAAAGAAATATATAGAGATAAAATCAGGAAAAAGTCAAAACATGAAAGTTGCTCGTCTCGACGAGATCTACAAGTTTCATGTTGGACAAAAAGCCAAAAAAGGTCATTTGTATAAAAAAAAATATTTTTAGAGGATATTTTTAAGGGGCTAAAAACACCGAATTTTATCTTTTGATTTGTTTTTGTATTTATAGTCTTTTTAAGGGTTAGTGATATTATGGATAATTGATCTACCTAATTTTTAGGGGGTTTTTGATGAGAAAATAAATTCAAAGAAAATAATGATATTTAAATACAATTAGCTAAGAGTTAATTATACACAATATATTATAAGATAAAAAATAAAGAATTAATGATGATTTTTATTGGATTAGTTAAGCCAGGGGATTAATATGTGATTTTTAGCATGATGAATACGAGATTCATTAGACGGTTTCGACCATCGCGTCCGTTTGATAGCATCTCGCTGTCTCCGGTTTCGACCCATGGGACCTAAAGGGGACGATTTGGACCGTCCCAGAAAGGCTTCTATGACCGTCCCGAAAGGTGATTTGAGCGTGGGGGACGGTTGTGACCGTCCCCGTTGATCTTATGAAGGGGATGGTTAGGACCTTCGCCTATTATTCATTGTAGAAGGGACGGTCATCCCCGTCCCTATTATTCAAAGCAGAAGGGACGGTTACAACCGTCCCCAATGGTTGGATAAATGGGACGTTCGTAATTAGCGTCCCTTCTGGTCAAATGAGACGGTGGTAAAGGGGACAGTTCTGCGACCGTCCCATCTGAGCAGAAGGGACGGTTTTCATAGCGAAGAGGCCAGTCCTTGACCGTCCCCTTTGGGTCATCTGCTTGTAGTGATTTCTTCTCTATTATGCATTTTCAAGTGTATTTAAAAGATAAATCCTATTTTTCTTAAAATTTTCTGTCTATAAAGGTGATATTTAGGTAGAATGCCCATGAGACAATCAATACTACATGGTTTGCGACCATGTTGAAGTTGAAAAGACTTGGCATGCTTCATACGATGAAGACAACTCTTCCTCCCATGTGTACTCTATCTAAATAGGAAACCATATGTAGGAAAATCATTAATGACCTGGAGCCGGAAAACCTTTATATCTAAAGGTCTTCTGATAACACACATAATACGTATTTATGTCATTTATCTAAAGTGGTTTAAATTCATCCACAAGAGGACGTAGATGTAAGTTGAGGTATTTTCTAGGATGTGTTAACACAAGTACTACCAGAGATAAAAGCACGAATAGTTGCTTATTATACAATCATGGAGGCATATTTTAAGGAGTTGCCTTTATTAGCCAATGAGAATAGTCCTTACTATGGTCAAAAATCCCGCAAATTCACTTGGGTTACGGGTGTAGTTCTGGGTGTATTGATTGCATCTTTTGGTGTAACTGGTTATTCCTGATTGGTCACGTGGATTGCAACACCCAGTACAATGACGTGTGATGTAGTTACAATTCTCAACAATAAATAGTGAAAATGAAATTAGCAATACTTTCCAACAATCTGAATCAGAAGAATGTTCTAGATATTTGTTTCAAACATGATCTGAAGACAATTCCATCTCTTTTGAGGTCTCCTTAAAATAATATAACCTCTTCAATCTCGGCATCTATGGAAAATAACACAATACCTTGTACGACATATCCTTACCACTTGTAACTAATCGCTCAATTCAAGACTTGTGACGTTAGAACGTTCAATTTTATCCTTGATCTCTCGGTAATATTAAATGTGGTGATTGACATTAGCATCAGTTTTCACCTTTGTCAATCCCATCTTTCTCATCATCTTTTTTGTCTTGTTAACAATTTGAAGGTAACTAATAATATTCATGCAACATCTTCCTGAAAATAACTAGCATTGCATCGAAATTCTGATATGTCATATTATACTCCATTTTCATGGATAAATCTAAAACTATCAAGAGTTTGGAATATATCTTACAATCAAACCATAATAGTTACTCTACCTTCTCCAATAACTCGTAAAACTTTTCTAATTCGTCTTACATCTCCTCATCATCATAAAGATTGAGATTAAAATCTGGACCAAGGACATCCATCACCATTTTAACAATATGGTCTTCAAATAAGGTGTGGAATCTTGATTTGTAATTTTCTTCTACAACTTCTTTATATCACCACTAGATATCATATGCAATCATGAATCAATTTCAATAAAGATGCAAATAAACTTCATCCTTACCCTTCTTTTTTAAGAAGACTAGATTTAGTACATGGACATATGATAGTATTAACCAAATTCCTAACAATTGCATCATGAGATTATGCAAATGTGACAAATTCATGAGCAACTCGTTGAAAAGACTCTACTATAGCAACTCGTTGAAAAGACTCTACTATCTGACCATTTTTCTATGATTATACATTTGCTCCAGGTGACTATTCATGATTTCTTAAAGAATATATATATATATATATATATATATATGTGGAAAAAGGGAGTATGCTCCCTGGTTGTAGCCAACTTACATGCTCCCACCTCCTTTTCCCTGTATTTTTTTATTTTTCTGAAATGAAACCTATTGGAATTTAGATCACAATATGTCACCATGGTGTCAATCAAAATTCCACTTAATTCGAGACTTCTATTCCCTCCATCAAGACTGTCAAATTTTAACGGTCTCAGAATTGCTGAAATTGACCCCCTTCAGATGGAGGGTATATGAGTCTCCGTTTCTGACGAAATTGTAATGACATGTTAGGGGAATATAGTGATGAATATACATATTTTTATTTCCAAAAAAATAAAAAATAGAGAGAAAATAGGGGGTGAGAGTAGCCAATTGGCTACTCCCAGGAAGTAGCCTCCTTTAACCCTATATATATAGGATTTTTATCCAATACGCACAGGGCTCATTAACGTTTCGGTAAGCACCATTTGTAGGCCACACATGTGTATTGCCAATTGAGTGGTTACCTATTTCAAAAGATGTTATTTTTGGAAGGAGATTAATATGCAAAGTGATTTAACAATAAGTGGTATTCCAATTATATCGCGTATTAAAAAATAGGAAGATCGTTTTGGAAAGAAAACATTCGAATCGATGATTTCTTGCAGAAAATCGAGATCCAAATGCTAGGTCAGTAATATATATACAATAATCAAGTAAATGGTTGTTGAGAGATCAGTAATATCTAAAACAACGGTCAGTAACTTACATTCATTTTATTATATGGTGTAGAATTCAGTAATATATACACAATGGTCAAGTAGGTGCTTGTTGTGAAGTCAGTAAAACCATAACAAATGGTATGTAATTTTTATATGTATTATTACTTTGAATAGTATTCAGTAATTTAAACACAATACTCACGTAAATGGTTGTTGCGAGATCAGTAATATCCAAACAACTGTCAGTAATTTACATTCATTTTATTACATGGTGCAGAATTCAGTAATATATACACAATGGACAAGTAAGTGCTTGTTGTGAAGTCAGTAGTATCCAAACAACGGTCAGTAATTTACATTCATTTTATTACATTGTGCAGATTTGAGTAATTTATACACAATGGACAAGTAAGTGCTTGTTGTGAAGTCGGTAAAACCATAACAAATGGTCAGTAACATGTGTTATATCACATGTTCAGTAATATGTGTACGATTCCCAAGTAATATCTACTATGAGATCAGTAATAACAAAGTAATGGTCAGTAAGTCATGGGCTTGCTCAAGTAAGAAAGTAACTATTTGCTAATGCAATGCACATTACATAGACAATGGTATTACTAACCATTTGTTATGTTATTACTGATCTCACAACACACATTTACTTGATCATTTTATACATATTACTAAATTCTGTACAATGTAACTATTTGATGTAAATTACTGATCATTGTCTTGATATTACCGATCTCACAATAAGCATTTACTTGACCGAATTATATTTATTACTATCATAGCATTTGGATCCTTAATTATCTGCGTGGAATCATTTATTTGAATCGTTTCTTTCCAAAACCGTCTTCCAATTTTTAAGGACGTTGTATAATAGGAAATATAGGATTTGTTTAAATACGTGGTAGCCTATAATTAAAAATATAGTTATTGCTAATACATGTGTATGGCCCAGAATGGGTGCTCATTGAAACGTTAATGGGCACAGAGCTCATTGGATAAGCCCTCTCTCTCTCTCTCTATATATATAACACTCCAGGGTTAGGCCATGATGTATTTATTAAGAGTGGTAGATTCTAACAGTAAATATTGAAATTGGATGGCTTAAACTTATTTAACTACGTATAAGAGATGAGAGAAGAATTTATTTATTTTTTTGTTATCACACTATATTATTGCATGCACGCTTATGTTTGGCAAATGCCAATGCATCTCCACTGGCCCCTTGAATATTATCCATTAATCAAGCTTATTCAAGTTCCATATGATGTCATAAAGGTGATACCAATGAAGTCTGATTAAAATCGATTTGGTATATCAAAGAAGAAAGATGGCTCAGAAACCTGATGAAGGTTACGGGTTGATCGACTGGATGTCATGGATCACTGCAAACAATAATCCCAAACAATCATAGCGCCACATAGTACTTTTCATCAAAATAGATAAGTAAACCACAAGTACACAAATATTTAATGTGGAAACTCTCTTGGGTAAAAACCACAACCTGAGTCTCCTGACTTGGGCTTTCAACCTAACCCACATTGGTCTTACCATTAAACCGAGTTGGTTATGCGAGCAACCTAATCGTTTACAACCTGAGCCATTTATGCGGAAAACTCACAACAGTATACAAATTAAACAATCCTAACAACCTCAATATCAAAGTAAATATGCAATAAATAATATGAGGCAAACTAAAACAATCTTACAGAGTGAGGAGCTTGCTCGTAAGAATCAATCGCAGAGAACTAGAGCTTGTCAGAATGAAGAACACAACAGAAAATAATTCTTTGATATTTCTCTCAGAGTATAGAGTGGAAAGCAGAGAGTAGAGAGCTTATTGCTCTCGGTGTGTGTTGTAGAATGAGGTGTGGGGTTCTTATTTATAGGTGTAGAGACTCCATAGACATTGGCCCTCAAAAAGTAGTTGTTGTGAACAAGTCAGGAATGAAGTCATCTTCAAAAACTTTCTGAAATGGAATATGATCGATCGATATGCCTAAGACGATCGACCAAAATCAAATGATCGATCATGAAGATCTAGGTAATCGATCAGAATAAAGAGATGCTCGATCAATGATTAAAATTGATTGATCAACGATATAGCTGTTGTAATTCGAGTAATGATCGATCATAAAAGGAGAGTGATTGAACAGAGGTGATTGATCATGTGTATATGGTTGATCGGTCAGTTTGACTCTTTGATCTGAAAGTCAATGTCAAACGACTGAAATGCAATATGCATGATTTGAGGTCATTTACATTCTAAGACAACTATAAAAAGCTGGACTTAATAAAAGAAAAGACTTCGTCTTCTTGAGCTTGAGTTGGAGTTCGGTATCCTTGAACTCCTTCGAGCTTCTTAGCTTCTTCTTCTTCACTTAATCTTGAGATCCTCAACTTGAGCTACTTCCTGGTCTAATAGCTTTCCTGCTCTTGACCTAGCTACAAGCTTTGCTTACAAGTTTTGTTATCATCAAAATATGCATTCTTATGTACTAAAAATTTCCCCACTGATGCATGCACTCACAATTTATTCTGTACGACCATACAATCACATTTAATGATTTGTACCTAATTAACTATAAAGTAATGAGAATGATATTTATTGGATTTCATTGGTTGTATAGTTGATTGGCACTAGTATTTACAAGCGATTTTTATAAAATACCCATGTAAACTTGTTATTTCACATAAATATTGCTACAAACATTGCATTGACAAAAAGATCCTCACACAATTATTCATTTGACAGAAATACACTGTTATTAATTTGATGTTAAATTATTCCATTGAATCTAACATTTTAAATTAGTAATACCGTGCTATGATTTGTGGCAATCCATATTCATATACACCATAAAAATACGTAGCCATATCTTTTTCCATATCTTAAAAAATGGTAATGGTATTTGTATCCATATCTGTATCTGCAAATAAATACAAACTCATATTTTATAATTGTTCGTAATTACCAAATAAAAATGCATATCCATATCGACTTAAAAATGGATATGATGACAGATATACACATATATTTATATGTAATTACGTAAAACATACGCATTCTAATACTTAAGTGTATGAGATTTTTACACCCATAATCCTGAGTAATTTCATAATTACAATCATGGCCCTGCATAATAGCGAATTACATGATAAATCTCGAGTAATGCTTAACTCTTACACGACATAACCCTATGTTATGTTCCGATTGAGATGCCTGTTATATTTGACGGTTTCCGTTAAAAAAAGACAAAGTTTCCCTTAATACTCTTTCTTATTTGCAAATCATGCCATCTCATTATATCTCCATCATCTGGGAGGGGTTGGAAGGCAGAGGCGACGAGGGCTGCTGGAGGAGGTGGTTGGTGCGGAGGGTAGGGTCGTAGGGAGAGGGGGCTGCTGGAGGTGGTGGTCTGCGCAGGGGGGTGTTGGGACTGTTGCATGCAAGCTCGAAATGCCCATGTGGTAAGAAGGCTCTGCTCCCACAACCAAAGAAGGAGTCGTGGGGCTTGCAGGTGCGCGCAGGGCGGGCGGAGGGCTCCTGGGACAGTGGGGGGTCGGGGCTTAGGGAGGAGGGGGCCTTCAGGCACGCGTGGGGCAGGCGGGACAGGGGGGTGGAGGGTGCTCCTGGGGGGGTCGGGCTTGGGTAGGAGGGGGCCTTCAGGCGCACGCGGGACAGGCAGGGAGGGGGGTGCTCCTAGGGTCGAGGCTTGAGGAGGAGGGGGCCTTCAGGCACATGCAGGGCGGGCGGGGAGGGGGTGCTCCTGTAGGTGCGCACGGGGGGCTCTTGGGGCAGGGGGGTCGGGGCTTGGGGAGGAGGGGGCTTGCAGGCGCACGAGGCATGGGCGGGGGACTCTTGGGGCAAGGGGGTCGGGGCTTGGGGAGGAGGGGGCCTTCAGGCGCGCGTAGGGCGGGTGGGGAGGGGGATGCTCCGGGGATCGGGGCTTGGGGAGGAGAGGGATTGCAGGTGCAGGGGGTGGGGGAGGGGGAGGGGCTCCTGTTGTCGGGGGGTGGCGAGGGGAAGAAGGGGAGGATGAGAGAGGTGGGTGGGGGTGCCTGCAGGCGGAGGGGAGGGGAGGAGGTTGTGGCTGCAGGAGGAGGGGCGAAGTGGGTGGCTGCAGGCGGAGTGGGTGGCTGCAGGATGGAGGAAGAAGAAGGGGAGGGGGTCAGGACGAAGAAGGTTTTTTTATTTTTATTTTTTTGAAAAATTAGCAGCCATTGGATAGGCTAAGTGTTGGATTAACCCAATGATATGGTTGGGTTAAGGAGAAAACTAACGGAGGGTCATGAGTGTGAGACGGGATGACTATTCGAGGTTTAACATGTAATTCGCTATTATGCAATGTCATGATTGTAATTGCAAAATTACTCAGGATTATGGGTGTAAAAATCCCTAAGTGTATTTAGATCATATAAAGGGGTGGGGGAGGGGAAGGAGATATACAACATATAAATGTGCGTAATTAAATATTGTATTTAGAACATATGCTTTTATATGGAGATATAATATCAAGCATTAATTGGGAGACAGGGGTCTCCCACCCCCTTTCTCCGTCAGTGCATATGCATGCATAAATATGACACTCACTCACTCCTATATGCACATACATAGACATTGATTTGCTTACATATATACACATATGTTTACTTACATAATACATTACGTTTACTTACATAATACACACTTACATATATAAATATATACACATACATACACATAAATACACATTCAGACACTTACATGCATATAAATATGCTCACACACTCTCACATTTACATACATACATACAGAGCGATGATCCTATGAGAGCCAAAAACGGTGAGAGCATTAGAGCAGTGAATCTCGATCACTAGATTCTGCTCATCTCTCTCCTCCTCCAATCAATCAGGAGAGAGATGACAGAATCTAATGGTCCAGAATTATTGCTCTCATGCTCTCACAGTTTTGGCTCTCACAGGATCAACCATCCATCCATACATGCATGCATACATACATACATACATATTACTTTCATAGTAAAAACATAAACATGTTATGCAGAACGTAATAATAATAATAAAGAAGGAGTTTGTAATTTTGATTCGTTTAGTAGTAAATAAAAAACACAGGATCAGTAACAATACCTGTATAATAATAAAATAACATCGGTGACAATACTGCAGTAAATAGTAACACAATGTCAGTCATTTGATTTGCTCAGCAATAAATAACAACAGAATGTCAGTTATTTACCTATATAATAACAACACAACATCGATAATATTACAATAGTAAATAATAGCATAATATAAGTAATTTTGATTCGTTCAATAGTAAATAACAACACATAACTTTACCTCTATAATAACTCTACCTCTATACTTTTTTCCATAAGAGTACATAATCAAGATCTTCAGAAAAACATGTTTTCTATTATTTATTAGTAAAATCATAAATATAGAATAATATAATTTCTATATTCGTAAGACCATTGAGTGGTTTTCGTATAATAAATGACCATGACCGATAAAAAATGGACGGTCCAGATTGCATGCTCATTAGTTTTCTATGAACTCATGGCTCATTGATACAGATGCCAAAATCTGTATAAAACAGATACGGTAGCGGATCGAATACAAATGTATACAAATATGTTTGCATCCTAAGATACAACGATCGAGCACATTAAATACTGCAAGGAAGAAATTGCACTTTTTTACACCAGAAAAGTAAGATGAAGATCGTTTGTAGAAGGATCAATGATTTTGCAAAAGGCCGAAGCCTTCGTACCTCAAGAAGGGGGCAAACTTGACCCCAACTAGGGGAGCCGATTACAAGTGACTTATGAATAAGCAATAATGGAATGTGAACCGATCTCAAGGACTTGATACGCCATCAATCTTCTCTAATATCTAAGGACTTAGTTTTCTTCTATTCCTTTTCAAGGACTCCTCCTCGTGGATGGGAATCCCTTGTTTTAAAAAAGGTGGAGAGATCAAATTCAAGGTTGAAAAACGGATAATGGGAAACACACTAGAAATTTATGGAAGGATGGAAATGCAATAGCAGCTATCCCATGTGTACCATTTTCGCTAGCCATGTTCGTACTACGGGTGCAAAAAAAATGAATATACATATATCCGTATCTGATCCGTCACTTTATCTATCTTATGCAAATTCTGATATGTGTGTGTGTATCTATTTTAAAATAGACACGGATATGAATATCACTTTGATATCTTAAAACATCTCTATCTGTATATTCATTTTCACATACAAAAGTAGATTTATTTTTAATCATAAATAACATAATTTTATACATTCTTTCACGATATTTTTATAATTATTATGATATAAGCACATTTAGTGTATTTACTACGTAATCCAACCAATACATTATATTTAAGTAAATTTATAGAGTATTTATGGTATTACGATCATGCGATTAGTACCCATTTTACATCCGTATCCGTTTTTTAATATAATAATATAATTTTAATATCCGTCAATATCCGAATCAATTTTCATATTTAAAAATAGAAAAAAAGACATATATCCGTTTGCATCTATGGTTACGTTGTCAATCACCACAACTTTGTTTGAAAACCTAAAATATATGATGTCTCTTCCTGCTACTGAGGTGCCCCAATCACAATAATTTGTACTCATTAGACGCAATACGAGCAGATCACATCACTCCCCCATCTCCGCAGTATACAACCAATAAGCAAATGATATGATTAACAGACACGAGCAAACCCCATATTCCATGTGAATAGATCGCCCTCTGACATAACAACAAAACCCAACTCATGTACATATATTTCTACATAAAAAACAAACAAATAGAATAGTCACGTACTACAGGGTTAGAAAAACCGAATCTGTCAAAATGTCGCTCTTAACAGTTAAGCACAGTAATTATAAGCAAACCCCTTTTCTCATATACTCCAACATGTTTTTTCTTTCTTTTTTTCTTTTCTTTTTGTGTTTTCCCATTTCTTTTTGTCCTACCATCAGTTGCCGTTATGACCAAAGAACTTCAAGATCACTTCGAGTTATATGTTTCATCCCTGCTGTATCAGTCATTAAAACAATGAAGAATTTACCGAACTAATACCTGGAAGTTTTAACTTCTGACCCAACAACTGATCGCAAAAAGAGATTCGGAGGATAATTTGCTGAACTGTGCAGTCTACTGAAAGCAAAGCATTCACCGTACAGAAAGTTTGTTATTCTACATTCCTTCCGTTGATCAGTTAGCATTTATTTTTCATCACTTTCTGGTTGCATCATTGTAGGTCTTCAACAATCTTCACGAGCAGCAGCTACAGGTGTTTGCATTGAGATGAAGGTAAATATTACCTTATTTTCGTAGGTTAATTACGACAATATCTTTTCCTGATTATGGAGGCATGCATTTGACCTTGCTTTGGATGAAGAACAAATCTTGAAATTCATTCAAGCCATCAAGGTTTCCAGATGCACCCTCTTTGTATTTGGCCTCAGTACCCAAAAAATTGATAAGACGGTTCTCGAGCTTACTCAAGTTTCCCATATACATGTCACCACCAAAATGTACCATAGGTAGGGATTGCCTTACGACTCAAGTGAGAAAGGAATAGGAGGAAAGGCAGGCATTCTTCTCAAGTAACTTGACATGCATTGCAACTAAAGAAGGTAAGAAGAGAGAAATTTCTATTCAATAGTAACCCTAGATCTATACATACAAGATAGGAGAATAGGGACAGAGACGAAAAAGTACAAGAAAGGAAAATAGGACAAGTCATTCCTATTCATTTTACTATCATATATTCTAACACTTCCTTCAAACTGGAGCCTGTATCTCTATCATGCTCAACTTGTTACATCTCTCAAATGCAGCTTGAGAATGTGCTTGCGTAAACACGATGGCTATCAACTCTATCGAGGGAAGACCGGTGTGTGAAAAAGGCCCTTCCAGATCAGAACTTGGATAAAGCAACAATCAACCTCCACATGTTTGGTATGCTCATGTAAAATGAGGTTGTTGGCAATATGCATAGCAACTTGGCGATCACAAGATTTCTCCATGCAAGATGTCTGCCACATGTCAATAATAAGTCTATCATTATGCACATCATCTCCATGGTTGCATGTGCCATGCCCCAGCTCTCTCTCTCTCTCTCTCTCTCTCCTGTACTTAAGCAGGATATCACAACCTTCTTCTTGCTCTTCTATGTGACGAGACTTCCACAGAGGTAGGTATAGAAACCCATAGTGCACTTCCTGGTGCGACCTTGATGTTTCCCACAATCATCATAATTACTTGGTCCTAGTGAGAATGTGTCAGTTTGTCCTTGAACAAGGGAGATGTTAAGAGACCTCGCTGAAGAATAGCCCCTTTCTTGGTGCAGCCTTGATGTTATCAACAATTATCATGGTTGCATCCCAGTAAGCCTGTGAAGGTCTGCCCTTGAACTGATTAAATTTCCCAACTGGGGAAATGTTAGGCTTAGTAATGGTGAGGTATAATAGTTCCCCATAAGTCTTTGGTACTGACTATTATCAAAAAGCTACTCCTTTCCCTTACATAGGTATGCATTGTGGTCCATAGGTACTTATGTTGGTTTGGTCCCAAGCGCGTATGTTTCCAGTAGGAAATAATGGCATGATTCCTTTGAGAGGGAGAGGCATTTCCTGTTGTGAGCAACCTTTGTCCCAAGAAAGCATCTTTGTGAACTCAGATCCTTGATTATAAAGTGATCAATAAGGAGATGCAACACTTCCATAATTCCATGTAAATCGTCTCGGGTAAATACAATATCATCAATATAAACAAACATATCAACAACTTCTCTCCTTATTTTCTAATAAGCGAGGAGTCGTCTAAGGAGGACCAGACAAACCACAACTTTCCAATACCTGTGACAGTTTCTAAAACTAGGCATGTGAACTGTGCTTGAGACTGTAGATGGTTTTCTTCATCAATCATACTTTTTGAGCTCCCCGTGAACATCAAGCCAATGGGGTTGCTGCAAATTGGCCATGTACAACAACAACAAAGTCTTTTCCCACATTAAGTAGGGTCGGCTACATGGATTCTTTGCCTCCATTCAGATCTATCTTGGATCATTCTCGGGCTTAGATCCAAAAACTAAGATCCCTTCATATAGTCTCATTCCAACACTTCTTGGGCCTTCCCCGCCCTCTCTTAGCCAGCTCAACATCCCAAAACTCGCATCTCCTAACCGGTGCATCATTTGACCTCCTTTGCAAATGACCAAACCACCTTAAGTAGTTTTCTCGCATCTTATCATCGATCGGAGCTACACCAATTTTCATTCTGATTGCATCATTCCAAATCCGATCTTTACGTGTCTGTCCATACATCCACCTTAGCATTTTCATTTTTGCTACTGCCATTCTCTGCACATGTCTATGGTTCACAGGCCAACATTCATATCTGTTGGAAGAAATGAGATAATTGTTTATTCCAAAGAACCCTAGGCTCTCTTATATAGAGAAGGCCTATGGGTAAATTACATAAGACGGAAGAAAGAAAAAAAATATAACGAGTACATAAAGTCCGAAAATATCTCTACACTCCCCCTCAAGATGGAGCATAGATGTCAAGAACACTCCCCCTCAAGATAGAGCAATGGTTTGGTAAAAATGTCTGCAGTCTGCTCTCCTGAACTGACATGGGAGGTAGAAATCAAGCCCTTTTGAATCATATCTCTAGTGTAGTGGCAGTATACCTCAATATGCTTTGTCCTTTCATGAAATGCAGGATTATTAGCAATGAATTGTGTTGCTTGATTATCACATTGTAGCTGCATGGGTAGAGGTACATCTATATGCAGATCTTATAACACAGCTCGAACCCACATGATCTCTGTACTTGCTTGTGTCATAGCCCTGTATTCAGATTCAACACTAGATCTAAGTCACCACTGTTTGTTTCTTGCTTTTCCAAGAAACCAAAGAATTGCCAACAAATACTGCAAAGCCTGAAGTATACTTCCGATCCTTAGGGCATCCTGCATAATCTGCATCAGCACATGCCAAAACTGAGACATTTGTTTCTTTTCTGAACAGTAGTCCTGCACCTGGAGACGACTTTAGGTATCTCAGTATCATGTATATGGCATCCATGTGTACCTGTCTGGGTTGTTCCATGAACTGACTCACCCGACTCACTGCAAAAGCGATGTCAGGTCTGATGATAGTAATATAGAGAAGTTTTCCCACCATCTCTCTATATCTTCTCCTGTCAACCTCATCTGTATCATCATCATATAACTTCATGCTAGGATCCATGGGAGTAGTCGAGGGTCGACAACCAATCATGCCTGTCTCAACAAGCATGTCTGTAATATACTTCCTTTGGGTCATCACGAGACCCTGAGCATTCCTAGCAAATTCCAACCCCGGAAAATATCGTAGGGTACCAAGATCCTTGGTAACAAACTGATGACCTAGAAATGCTTTTGCCATCTTCATTCCCTGCACATCATCTCCCGTAACAAGTATATCATCAACATAAACCATGATAACAACAGTACCTCAGGGAGCCTTCTGAACAAACAAAGAATGATCTGCATTTGATCTTTTGAACCCTTCCTTTTGAATTAGGTCAGAAAGCTTCTGAAACCATGCCCGTGGCCTTTGTTTAAGGCCATATATTGCCTTGTGAAGTCTACACACCATCTGACTCTCCCCCTCAGCAGTAAACCTCGGAGGTTACTGCATGTAGACTTCTTCCTGCAGACTGCAGATCCTCATACAAAAATACATTTTTAACGTCAAGCTGAAATAAGGGCCAATCACGTACCACAGCAACTGAAAGAAAGACACATAGAGTGGAGTGATGCGCAACTAGAGAAAATGTGTCCATATAATCCACACCGTAGGTTTGAGTAAACCCACATGCCACTATCTTTGCTTTGTAACGAACAAGGTTGCCATCTGCATGATATTTGACAGTAAATACCCATTTACAACTGACAACAGAGGCTCCTGGAGGAGCAGTCACCAAGCTCCATATACCCCGTAAACTCAAAGCAGCCATTTCTTCTTCCATGGCAGAATGCCAGCAGCTCTCCTTTAATGCGTCCTGATAATTCCGTGGTATTTCCATGGTAGATAAGGCCATAGCAACTCGCTGAAAATCTCTAGTGAGGCGATGGAAAGAAACATGTGAAGCAAGTGGATAGGATGCACATGTACGCTTCTGCTTCCTCAAGGCAATAGGTACATTCAAATCATCAATAATCGTACTCGCCGGTATGCTATGCTCCTGCAGAGATCCCTACACATGCACATCGTTAGACCCATCGTTAATAATGTTACCTGGACAATCCTGAGGTGTGGTGGATGATTGACGAGTTCCGTGAGCAGGGACATGACGTCGGGTATAGAATCGTGGTAAAGGTGGCACAGGTGGATGTGGAGGTAGAGGTGGTGGTAGTGGTGATGGTGGTGGAACAATAGGAACTGGTATGGGAACAAACGGACGCATAGGAGGAGGTGGCACATAAATCTCATCATCAGTAGCGGAGGGACTTAACCTATTACCTGCAGTGGAGAAATACATCACAAACTCAAAGAATGTCACATCGGCACTGACATAATATTTCCTATTCAAAGGATCATAGCATCGGTAACCCTTATACATACGAGAGTACCCAACAAAGACATACTTGACAGCCCTAGGTGAGAGCTTGTCAAGTCCTGTAGAGAGCTGATGGACAAAAGCAACCGAACCAAAGACACGAGGAGTAAGCGAGAATAATTCCTTATCATGGAAGACAAGTAAAAGAGGAACTTTCTTACCTAAGACAGAGGATGGCATATGATTCACCAGATAACATGTCATAAGCACATCATCACCCCAATAGGAAATGGGTGCACAACTCTTAATAAGAAGAGCCCGAGTGATATCAAGGAGATGTCGATATTTTCTTTTTGCAACGCCATTTTGTTGAGATGTGTAAGTACAGGTTGTTTGATGAATAATGCCTCTAGACAAGAAAAATGAGAAAGAGCACGAGTACAGAATTCCAAAGCATTATCCGTAAGCACAATTTTCACAGTAGACGAAAAAACATTGTGCACTTCATTTATAAGATTTTTGATAGCATCCCCTTCTTCAGATTTATTCTTCAACAAAAACACCCAAGACAAACGAGAGAAATCATCAACCACAACTAGATAAAGCATGTGTCCCTGGTGATGAGGGACACGATTCGGACCCCAAATATCAACATGAAATAATTCAAAAGGGGGGCTACTGCTCCGAGACTGATGACTAGGGAAAGTAGATTTGTGATGCTTTCCCAACTGACACGCTTCATACTAGAAGGAAGAAGCCCGTGGAATCTGGAGCAGGATTTTTTTTTGAATAAAAACAAGGGGGAGCACTCCCAAGATGGGAGTCACCACACCACAAATTTCATTGATATGCAAAAAGTTACATCATCCGGATACCCAGAAATTGTACAAAGCGTTACACTGTGCCACCGCATTTTCACAGTAAAAACGCTGCCCTTTGAAAATGACATCATTTCTACCAAGCCATATAGCCCAAAGTACCGCAAAAACTCTGGAAACATCACCGGTGGAGCCGGCCCCCACCGCACGAATAGATCCCCAAAAAAGATCCGCACAGGAAGACTGAACCCATGGCAATCCCAAGGACTCCCACACATCCACCGACAGCCTGCAACCGAAGAAGATGTGATTCGCGTCTTCCGCGCCATCAATGCATCTGTCACAATAAACGTCCGTCGCGCCCAACAATCTACCCCTTCTGACCTTGTCACACAGACGACCCTGCCACAGACACCAGAGGAACACCTTAACCCTGGTAGGAATCTTTGCCGCCCAAATAATCTTCAGATCCACACATAGATCCTCGTCATGCTTCATCCCTCCACCACACAACCTCCGGTACGCCTTCTTAACCGAGAACTTACCCTCCACCCACTCAAAACAGTCCGGCTCCCCCGACAACTCCCCGACCGAGGGAATCTCCATAAGCAACTGCAAAAAATCCTGCATCCTCTGCTCAGACAGAACCGCAGTGAACCTCGGAGCCCAAGTACCTGAGTCCACAACCTCCGCCACCTGCGCCCCCTTGTCCACAGCCAACGCCACCAATCTAGGGAAACGGAGCGCCAAGGGCCCCTCTCTCGTCCAGTCATCAAGCCAAAATCTGAAAAGAAGGCCATCTCCCAGCCGCGGGCGAAGAAAAGTCCTCATACCCGGCAGGACTACACGGACCCCACTCCACAGCGAAGACTCATGACGCCGCCTCGCCGAGACCCCATAGATCTTCCTCAGCAGCCGCACCACCAGCAAGTCCGATGGGCCCCAGATGCGCACCACCCACTTCGCAAGCAAGGCCCTGTTCATACATTCCACATCCCTGACCCCCAACCCACCCTCGGAAACGGGTAAAGTAAGATCCCTCCAAGCCACCAGGTGCAACCCCTTCTTATCCTGCTTTCCACTAGACCAGAAGAAAGATCTCATCAAAGCCTCCACCTTCTTTCTAACCCCAACAGGCATCAAACGGGTAGAGAAGAAGAAAATCGGAATTGCAGAAAGAACATGGTTGAGCAGGGTAAGCTTCCCGCCCTTGGACAAAGTGACAGCCTTCCACCCCTCCATCCGCTCCTCCAATCTCCAAAGAACACAGTCCCAATCGGACTTCCTCAGTCTGCCGTCGACCAAAGGCAACCCCAAGTAGGAGATGTGCAATGTACCTAGGGGGCAGCCCGCCCACTCAGCTAACCGGATCTTCTCGTCCTCCTGCATCCCAAGAGTTACCAGTACCGACTTCTGCCTGTAGATCTGCAAGCCAGAAAGACATCCAAACACGTCCACCAGGACAACAGCATTGTGGTTCTGTGCCTCCATCCCCCCCCCAAATCAACACGTCGTCTGCATATTGCAAAACCAGGACGGAGATGTCCCCCAACGTGAACCCCTCACACCAGCTTTCCTCAAACTGCCCGCCGGAATAAAACCGCAAGACAATCCGCAACCAAAACAAACAGAAGGGGAGCAAGGGGGCATCCCTGGCGCACCCCCCTCTGCGGTCGGAACCAACCTCCTTCCTGACTTCCATTGACCAGCACCGAGCAAGAGCACGTAGTGACACACCTCTTAACCCAATCCCCCCAAAGAGAGGTGGGAATCCCTTCTTCTCAAGCGACGTCCACAGGAACTTCCAGCTGACACAATCATAGGCCTTCGCATAGTCGATCTTCCAAATCGCACCTTTCTTCCTGGATCTCTTCCATTCACGACAGACCTCCGACGCAGTCACAATACCATCTGCCATACAGCGTCCAGGATTGAATGCGGACTGTGAAGGAAGAACCACGCTCGAGAGAACAACTCTAAGCCTGCTCGCCAAGACCTTGGCCACAATGAGATAGATGCCGTTAGAGATCGATATAGGTCGATAGTCTCCAACTCTGAATCTGGAGCAGGATATGACGCATCTTCTGAATAGGGAGATGACCAAATCTTAAATGCCATGTGAATGGAGAAACTGGACCACTTGTTTGAGACGAGACACCAACATAGGGAGTTCGGACCAAACGATAAAGACCATCATGCTCACAGTCACAACCAATCACCTTGCCTGTAAGAATGTCCTGAAAAACAAGAGACGATGGGTCAAAAATAACTTGACAGTGCAAATCCTTCGTAATCTGACTGATAGATAATAAATTCATCGAAAAATCTGGAGCATGAAAGATATTCTGGAGATGCATAGAGGGTGTCAGACTGATCTCTCCCTGTCCAACAATAGGCGAATGGGTCCCATCTGCTATAACAATAGATCGCCCCGATGGAACCTCTCTGTAGGATGTAAGCTTATCTTTATCTCGACAAAGATGATGTGTCACGTTGGAGTCCATAATCCATTCTGAAACTACATCAGATCCATGACATGAAGTAAGGGCATAAGCACTACCTGAGGTGCTAGCGGTGGCCGATGTACTAGCAGAGGCTGAAGCAGCTACATCCGAGGAGCCTCCCGGAGAATCAGTAGAGGGAGTAGGCATGATATCTCGCAGTCTGGCAACAATGTCCTCAAATCGTTGGTCTGAAGTAGATGGTTGTGGAGATGCAATATGCTCGGCTACCCGCGCCGATGCCGGAAACTCATACTTAGAATAGCATGTCTCCTCTGTATGTCCTGGGCGATGACAGAATGTGCAGGGCTGACGAATGCGGCCACCTCAGCCATGAGGTCCACGACCACGAAAGGAAGAAGAGGCTCCTCTGCCTCTGGAAGCTGCCATCGCCAAAGGAGGCTGAGTAGTAGCAGAAGACGCGACTGTAATTCTGTTGAGCCTGCGGTACACTTCCTCCACTGGAGGAACAGTGGCATCTACAAGAATCTGCGAGCGAGCAGCATCATATTCAGGGTCAAGCGCCGCTAGTAAGACCCCCACCATGGTAGCATTCCGAAACATCTTCTGCTGCTCGGGAGTTGCCGTAAGAGGAATGATACTGTAGAGCTTCTCAAACATCCCTCGCAAGGGCAATATCATGGGCAATCTCCGTTGTGAGTGTCCTGAAGAGCCAAATACGAGCATAGGCATCGTCTTGCTTCCAAGAAGCATTAGCCACAGTTTTGTCCGTCGGCTCTGAATCTGTCAGAATGTGCTCCTTGTTATGGCACTGCACAAGGATGCAGAACTGCATGGACCACAACTCGTAGTTGGTCCCATCTATCTTTACGATGGGATCCATGCCCTTGAAGATACCGGACGAGGAAAAAACATCACCCTTGTTCTCTAACATGGTAACAAGAACGCCGATATTCCTGAACAAAACTGGGGTGTAGACTGATTTGAGTGAATCTACACAATCATATAGAGGATTGGTTGTATCTGTAGACTCATACAACCATCCTCATCACTTGATGTTGTAGTCTAGAGTCGAAGGACGTGATTTATATGTTGAAAATCACGAAAAAAACCCAACAAAATCAGAACCTAGCTCCTTGCGTACTCGGCCAAACTGCAGCGGCCTGCAATGAGGAAAGCGAATTGGCGCTGGGCAAGGCTGATTCACCAACCACGCTCGCCAGCGGGAGGTGGGCTGCTGCAGGGTAGCCACTGGCAGGTGCGGCGGGGGGTGGGCTGTTGTGGGGCAATCGCTGGGCAGGTGCAGCGGGAGGGGCTGCCACTGGAGGAGGGGCGGCGCCGGAGGGGTTGTCGTACAGAGGAGGGAGGGGGAAGGGGGTGGGCGTGTAGGGTTAGGGTTGCTGGGATACGGGAACCCCGGTCTAGGATTGTTGCTCTGATACCATGTTGGTGGAAATGAATTGCTTGCATTAGAAGAGACCCTAGGGCTCTCATATATAGGAGAAAAGCCCTGGGTTAATTACAAGAGTGGTACATAAAGAAAATAGAAATTAGAAATAGATAATAAGAGATACAAATATCTCAACAGATAATATTCATTATTATATATTTAACTACATGTAATATTAAAAAGAATAAAAAGTATCAGTTCCCTTAGGTCTAATTTGTTGTAGTATGGGTGGAGGTTGCATCGTTGAGGATTCATGGATGGAATTTAAGAAAATGATAGTGTAAATGGGCAAGGGGCCTCTACTACCGTTAATATGAGAACCAAACCGAAAAAAGTTTGGCAGCGTGATTGGCTGCCGTAGTTGAAGATAAAATGAAATTCGAATACGACAAGTTTCAGATATGGGGTTAAGAGAACCATATACATGATAATTTAAAATTTTCACGTTCAAAATGATATTTTAAATTGAGGAGGGGGCAGCATGACCCTTACCCGTCATCTCTTCCCTCCACACATGGGTCCAAGGATGGATTAGACGTTGTACTAATGCAACATGAATAGTTTACGACATGTGTCAAACTCAACTATCCTACTTATGACTTGGAACTTGTGGTCGTTATCTTTGCATTGAAAATATGGCATCATTATTTGTAATGGGTTATATTCAAGATATTCACAAATGACAAGGGCTTCAAGTATATCTTTGATCATGAGTTGAAAATAAGGCAACATCATTGATTAGAGCTACTGAAGGATCGATAATGCAATATCTTACCACCCGAGTAGGAAAATGTAGTAGATGGTGCAATAAGTACGCATACTTTCATGGTGTGGACAATATCTTGGTGGCAAACATGGGATGTGCTCACAGCACTTGGTAAGTACCACCTATTTGATGACGAGAAGACAACACGAGGAATTGAAACAATTACGTGACATGAGATTTTGAATGAATAAAATATAAAACATTAGTTTATTCTTCTTTTAGAGTTTTTATGGACTTCATCCTCTTTGAGATTTTAATACCATTGTATGTGTTTGTTCCTTTTAACATTTTTATCCCCCACCTAGGTCTTAGGGATGAGACCTTAAGATTTTTATGATACAAAATCTCATATTTTCCCATCGTTGGAATTTCACAATGACCAAATTACGTCAATCATGGTCTCACCAGAAGCATCTCATAGAAGCCTTTCCAACAAGTCCAAGCATGCATGAATAGAACTTCGGGGTGAAACTTATGCCAATTTAAAGTTCAACTGATTAATTAATCTTTTTTAGAATGGTTAATTAATTAAATTTTCAAAGAGTTACGAGATTAGAACAGCGTCCACTCTAGATTTGGAGTTAAATTGGGATTTTTTAAGCTGTTATTAATACCAACTCTCTATTTTTCCTCCTAAAAATACAAAGGGAAAAACCCTATCATCTCAATTGAAACACTATAAAGGTTTCTGTCCTCTTCTTCTTCTCCAAGTAGAAGATTCATTCGAAACAAAGACAATCACCATATGGAGAATGTTAGTCTTCTCCCTTCTACTGGAGGATTTCTTTAGGAGTCGTTATATTTGGGAGGGGGGCAACGACCCCTACCCACCCTCCCCTCCCTCCACCCATGGGTCCAAGGATGGATTAGACATTGTACTAATGCAGCGTGAATAGTTTACGACATGTGTCAAACTCAAATACCCTACTAAAGACTAGGAACTTGTGGTCATTATCTTTGCATTGAAGATACGACATCATTATTTGTACCGGGTTATATTCAAGATATTCACAAACCACAGGCTTCAAGTATATCTTTGATCAAGAGTTGAATATGAGGCAACAACATCAATTAGCGCTACTAAAGGATCGATAATGCAATATCTTACCACCCGAGTAAGGAAAATGTAGTAGATGATGCAATAAGTAAGCGGACTTGCATGGTGCGGACAATATCTTGGTGGCAAAGCCGCAAAGATGGGATGTGCCCACAACACTTGATAAGTACCACCTATTTGATGACGAGAAGACAATACGGGGAATTGAAACAGTTACATGGCATAAGATTTTCGGCGCATGGTGCTTGAGAGATTGAAAAAGAAACTAGCAGGATGGAAGGCCAGGATCATATCCAAAGGAGGGAAGATGATACTTCTTAAGAATGTGTTACCGGCATTACCACTTTTTTCTATTCTTCTAGAAAATTGCCGAAAGGAATATGTGACCAAATGGAACGGCTAATGAGGAGATTTCTATGGTCGGATGGTAAACAAGAACACAGAGGAATATATCACTTGGGATGGGAAACGGTCACCAGGAGAAAGAAGGACGGTGGCCTTGGCATCTTAAGACTCCGGAGCATGAATAAAGATTTGCTCTCTAAGTGGATCATTAGATTGTGGGGAGCCGAGGAGGACCTCACATCCAGATTACTACGAAGATCTACTCGATTGGCGGGACGCTGCAGTTACCACCTGTTAGTTACCCTTCCTCACTTTGGTTGGGTTTGAGGGACACTCTGCCAGAGTTGAAAGAGGCTTTGCAACCAATGATTGGTAATGGGCAACTTTTTAAGTTATGGATTGATGATTGGGCGAATTTAGGACCTTTGAAGGATCGCTTCCCGCGCTTATTCCAACTATCCGCGGACATATTGGGTACCATTGCGGCTGCCTATTCCGACGGGGTTTGGAACCCCTGTTTCACGGCGTCTTTTTCGGAGCAACAGCTACAGGAGTACCTGCAATTACTCAAACACCTTGAGGAGGTGGATGGTCCAGTTGGTGGTAAAGACCATTTTGCATGGGCATCTGGGGGTTTTAGCGTCAAAAAGGCCTACAAATTTTTGGAGCAGTTACAAGTGGAAAACAAGACAGAGCAAGAGCAAGACTTTTGCTAATATGGAAATCAAAAATCCAACAAAAGATTAAGTTCTTTCTTTGGCTCGTAAGGCATGGTTGCATTATGTCGAAGACAAGGAGGGATAGTATCTTTCATATGGGGGATTGTGTTTGCGCGAGATGCAATGAGGATGACGAGGATTTAAAACATTTATTCTTCAAATGTCGTACCTCATCGCAAATATGGGGTGAGGTTGGGATTCAATGGCTGAAGGTTGATGACTCAATGGCTTTTTGGACATCTATTAGGGTGGTGGACGGCAACTCCCATGACGATATCTCCCAGGCATACCTTCTCATATGGGCAATTTGGTGCGCATGTAATGAGAACATTTTCAAGGGTCAGCGATTTTACACCGAAAACGTCATCAACCACTTCAGAAGATTGACAATGGGAATAGTAATGATCGTATGGGTTGTTGTATGGGATGTATACGACGCTTTCATTTTTCAAATCTCCTCCCTTCTTTCTCTGTAATTTTTTTAACTTTATCAATGAAGTTTTGAGGTGTGCCCCATTAGGGCGTCACCCTATTTATGATAAAAAAGAATGTATAAAATATAAAACATTAGGTTATTCTTCTTTAAGATTTGTATGGGCTTTATCCTCTTTGAGATTTTAATACCATTGTATGTGTTTGTTCCTTTTAACATTTTTATCCCCTACCTAGGTCTTAGGGATGAGACATTCTTTAAGATTTTTATGATACAAAATCTCATATTTTCCCATCGTTGGAATTTCACAATGACCAAATTGTGTCAATCACGGTCTCACTAGAAGCATCTCATAGAAGTCTTTCCAACAAGCCCAAGTGTGCATGAATAGAACTTCGGGGTGAAACTTATGCCAATATAAAGTTCAACTGGTTAATTAATCTTTTTTTAGAATGGTTAATTAATTAAATTCACCCTATCATCTCAATTGAAATACTACAAAGGTTTTCGTCGTCTTCTTCTTCTCCACGTAGAAGATTCATTCGAAACAAAGACAAACATCAGATGGAGAATGGCATAGTCTTCTGCCTTCTCACACAGGATTTCTTTAGTAGTCTTCTCCCTTCTATTGGAGGATTTCTTTAGGAGTCTTTATAGTGCTAGAGACGGGAGAAGATCTCGGGGGAGCACTCATGAAGGTACAAATATTTTTCCTTCCTCTTTTATTGAGGAATTATGGGATGCATACCCAAAAGATGTACTCCATATTTCATATAATCATAAAGCACAATTAAAGTACAAAAGGATTGCATTCATTTGGCATCTTTAAGGGTTTTCTCATACTCAACTGCATTTTCCGTTTAAAAACTTTTATGCTCGAAAATTACACCAATTATTGCTACCCAAATCACCCATATCAAGGTAGCAACTTGGGTTTTGCCAACCCCCAAGCCCCTCAATTGTTGCTGATAAAGTCCCAAAATGAGGCTTCATCATAAATGTTCACACCTATGGGCCATGTAACCTCCCAGAAATGAGTAGATTCTGCACAACGAAAGAACATATGGTTGACATCTTTCGAGCCCTCATCACTTCATGGCCATATACCATCCCTTGACATAACATGACCCTTTGAGCTCCCATCAAAATGCATCCTGAGTAGCCAAACGAAAACCTTAATCCATACAAGGAATTTCCAAAGCCCTATCCAACCCTGCGTAAAGATGCCAAGATCAAAAAACATGGATACAAATAAAACATTTTAGGCTTTCTTGACAGAGAAATGTCCATCCAGCAGATATAAAAATCCATTCCGTCCATAGGTACCTTAGCAAGGTAGCAAGACATTTGCATAAATGTCATTCACTCTCTGATCGGAGAGCCCAACCCAGAAGAGAGGAGTCCATGCACTATTCCACCATGCATCCAAAATACGCACCCCTTGATCATCAGCTAAAGCGAACAAGTGAAGGAAGCAAGTGAACAAAGTTCCTATATATGTCCAGTCGTCCATCTAGAAATATAAACTTCTTCTACCACTCGGCATTAGTCTCAACAAGGGAACAATCTCAAGCAACACAGAGCAAATGCTCTTCCAGAAAGTGGAATGCGCAATGACGACCTCAAGCCATGCATAAAGGCTGGAATTGATCCCATAACGAGATCGAAGCATATTAGTAAGCATGCATACACACACTTTCATCCCAAAAAAACAACACAACCCACTTTGCAATCAAGACCTTATCCATCTCCTCGAAGCTCAGAACCCCAAATCACCATCCCTAATAGGTTGAGTAATAGATTTCCAATCCATCGGCGAGATACTCGATGGCTCCCCAAAAAGATCAAAAAATCAACACATAAAGATGCTTTTGATCCCAGACGGCAAGTGTGATGAAAGGAAGATCAAAAATTGAAAGGATAACCTTCACTAATACCAACCATCCACCTTTGAAAAGGCAAGAGGACTTCCAATCTGCCAACTTCATAAGCTTCTCGATCAAAGGTAACCAATTTGTCTACCTTAATTTACCACAAACCAAAGACATGCCCATCTAAATAATTGGTAAACTCACCCAAGGAGTCTCCAGGATGGTTTCACACGCGTCTACCATATCAGTTGTTAAACGGAATAAGAGCAGACTTTCTGAAGGCCAGACATGTCAACATAGATGTCCATGGCTACCTTAATCCATATGCATTCAGAAAAGCCACCCTCCATAAAAAAGCAATGTATCATCTGCAAACTAAAGATAGGAATCGAGATGTTGTCTCTAGAAAATTCTTTAAAAAAGACCTCATGAGCAACTTGGTTGACCATAACAGATAGAGCATTCGCCACCGGAACAAAGAGGAGCAAGGCATGTGAACATGCATGCTTAATCCCCCCTCTATGGTTGGAAAAAAAACCCACTCTAGCCTGCCATTTATTAACATTGAGGATGATGCAGTAGTAAGGCATCTCTTCATCCATGCAATACACGAGTCTGGAAACCCATTCGAAGGAGAGAGGCCCATGGACCTTCATTCCACACAATCATAAGCTTTGAAGAATTCCACCTTCCAAAGCAATCACGTAATGTTTCTCAAAATGATTGGTTAAAGGAATGATCTATGTTTTCCCAAAAAAGAATGATCTAAGTAGCTTTCAAATTAAGATACATAGTTTGAAAAAGAAAATTGGTGGATTAAGAAGAAATATGAACTTGTTTAATGCTGAAAAAGGAAAAGGAGTAAATAGCTATGCCTCTAGTCCAAAGAAAAAAGAAAGATTTGAGTACCTAAACGTACATCGAAACCTAAGCTTAAAGGACCTGAGAAAGAAAGGGTATAAAAAAACCTTTGCAGGTATCGAAGATCGTGAGAAAAGAAACAATAAATGAAGTCAACAATTAAGACGGACATCACCAATGCCAAATGCTTATCAGATGCAAAATCAAGGGTAGATGTCCACCGCCAAGAACTCTAAATGACAACTTTTTTATTTTGTTTATCATGCATATCGTGCAGTGACGATAAGCCCTCAACTCCTATTTAAGAGGAGAATTTAAGTAAAGATTAAGAGAAAGCACTTACTTCATGAGAGCTCTAATTGAAAAGATTGTTTTCAAAAAAAGGAGAGAAACATCTAAGTTAATATCTCTATTGGTATCGGCAACATCAAAAAAGGGAGAGAAATTTTCTATACAAAATATTTTCATGGAGAGAAGTACTTTCAAAATGTTCTCACGCATACATGTATTTTTTTGCAAACACAAAATGTTTTGTCATCATCGAAAAAGGGGAAAATGTTGAAAACTAGTATCCTAAGTTTAACATGCATAAGCATGCATGTTTTGATGATAACAGAACTTGTGCATTCAGTTTGAAGCTAGGTCAAAAGCAAGGAAGCAAAAGGACCAATAAGAAGCGCAAGCATAGCTCAAGCTTAAAGGAAGAAGAAGCAAATATCAAAGGAGTTCAAGGTAAGAAACCCAAGCTCAAGCTTAAGAAAGGAACCCAAGCTTAAGACAAAGTTGAAGACTTTTCATTGATTGAGTCTTTCTTATACTTGTACCTTTCTTATTGTTGTCAAGAACATCAAAGAATATCTTGCATCATGCATATTAGATACTTTCAAAGTCAAGCTCAATAAAAGATCCAAACTGATTGATCATTTTTGATGATCTGATTGATCGTTTTTTCTCGATGGTTAAAAAGTGATCGGTCAGCCTTTTGTGAGTGATCACTTTTTTTGAATTCTGATTAATCAACTTTTTGATGTGAGAAAACTCCGTAGAGAGTTCATATCCCATTTTTGATATAATAAGATGAGAGAAAAGAATATAAAGAGGAAAAACATGAAGATCTAAGACAATGAATGGAATTGAGAATCAAACTATTATCTAAGATAATGAATGGAAGTAAGAAGCAAACTATGATGCCTATAATGCACATCTTCTAGAATTCAAGCTGCAAGTAAAGCCACTAGAGTGATCATTATGATATAATGATTCTGTTGTTATGCCCCTATTAAAATCATTCATGATCACACGTAATGGAGGTGTGATGCATTCTAGTTCTAAGGTGGAGAATTTTAAAGGAGATAGAGAAGAGTGTGTCGCATGCACGAGGATCAGGAGGACAAGGTGAGGGGATGCACAAAGAGAAGAGGGGTGGAGGAGAGGGGATGGAGAGGACTCCAATTTTGTATTCAACTTCCACTGAACTCGTAGAAGAGCTCCTAGCCCCTTTATATATGAGGGGCATGATTAAAATAAATTGATAAAAATCTTAACAAATCCTAATTAGATGACCCTAATTGGATATAAGTAAACAAAAATAAAAGCAAATCACAGAAGTAATTGAGCCCATTCTTTTCCAATTCCACATTGCATTAGTTCTCTTCCACTTGAAAACTAATCTCCTAGTGAGTTGATTGACCTTCATCACGATGGGTTGATCTTGATTTAACCCCATAACATGTTAACTCTTTTCCCATCTTCTGTGTTTCTTGTATAATTTTTTGGGGGAAGGTAGTTGCAAATTTGGCATTCTTTTAATAAGGAAGTCCCTCCCTATTTCTTTTCATCTATCTTTGCCCTTTAGGCAAAGTACTTTTGGGAAAGGGGCTTCTTTAAAATTATCCTATAAACCCTTTATTCCTTTCTTGAAAAATTGTCCTATAACAAACCCTTTATTCCTTTCTTGAAGTGCATGACTCCCATTGGGAATAGGTGAGGAACCCTCCACATGCAACAACCATCCCTAATTTTACTAGGGTTTCCTTGGCTTCAAAGTGAACGACGGTGGTAATGGGTTTTGCTGCAATGATCCTGGTGACGATGCCTTAAGGGCAACAATGACGAGTGGTTCTTCATTAGGGCGAGCGCGATGTCGATTGTTGCAACGCACACGATGCCGACGTTGGTGGGTACTCGTGTAGCATTGGTGGTGCTTGTGCTAGTGTTGGGGTCGAGAGCCTTCTAACAACATGTAGCGACAGTGAGGGGCCCAAGAAAGCTCCAACGACGATCCTTTTGGGGGTCGCAACGAAGTCTACGATTGTAAGGTGAGGGGTGAAGGTGAGTCGTGGTGGTGAGGGTCAGCGGAGGTTGATGTCGTGGGAAGGTTAGGGTTGTGAGGAAGCGACACATAATAGTTGAGGCGGTTGTGAAGTGGTGGGAGGTGGTAGCAATGCTGGAGACAACTTCAATGATGGTCGTTGTACCAATATCGACGTAGGGGGTAGCGGATGCAGCTGGACAATGACATGGGACGCATCCAGAACATCAATGAAGGCATCTTCTTTGAGTTCTTTGATTTCTTTTTTTTTTGTGTCTACAACGAGTATATCGTTTATAAGATGTTGTACTAGTTGATTCTTCTCCATGGATGAATAGTTCTTTATCGAACAACAGGTCTAACCACCTCTTAACTTTGATGCTCGATAGGAGACGTTGCTTGAACTTTTCCTGTCATGAATGTGAGCCATTGCAGAGATGACTCAACTCGAACCCCATTCGCCAGTAATTAACATGATCATCGAGTCGTTTGAACGGTTCGTTCTCCATGCTCTGATACCAATTGATGCAATTTGGTTCTAGGGTGGAGATTTGGAGGAGGAAGAGCGGAGGAGAAAAGCATGCCATCTACATGGGGTTTGGGGAGGAGAATGCATGGAACGCGCAAAGGGGAGGGGGAGGAGGAGGAGAGGGGACGGAGAGGACTCAGTATTCAACTTCCGTTTAACCCGTACATGACCTCATAACCCCTTTATATAGGAGGGGCAAGATTAAAATGAACAAATTTAACCTTAACAAATCCTAATTAATTGACCTTAATTGGACAAAAGTAAACAGACATAAAAACAAATTACACAAGTAATTTAACCCAGATTTTTTCCAATTCCAAGCTGCATCAGGGCGGGTTTCATTGATTACTAAATGTGTAAGTTGCACCTGAGGTAAAAGGCCCAGGTTAGATGCACGGGCAGATAAACTATATATCTTCAAAATTTAATTCTTGAATTTTGTAGCAAAGATACAGAAAGTTGACTGGTATTACACTGGCATCCCTTTTATACAAGAGGGCGTGAAAAACACAGAAAGTGGTACCATATTGATGTACTACCTAATCTTATCAACGTACTCAAGAGATCAACCTGCTTAGCAGGCCTGTCGCACTGAATCAGGATAGGAATGGCTTAACAGCATTTATCGACTAATTATAGGGGAAACAATAACTGGTACTTCAAATCGTGCCTTCTTATATATGGAAAACAATATAAAGGAAACAAAACCTTCTATCCAAATCCTCAGACGCCAAAGTTGCACAGCTGGAGGTATTCTATGTCAGAATCTACATGCTTCATCCAGAGGTTCTTGTATTGGTTCAAGGCAATGTCGAGCCATGGTTTCATTCTACCGTTGAAATGCACCACGGCTGCCTTGCCAATCTCGTCCATGCTGATGCTGGGGTTGTATCCAAGCCCCATGACATGCCATGTCTTCTCCAAAGCCTTGGTGTTCAAGTAAAACGTCGCAAGTCCTAGAGGAAGTGTTTCCTCCAGTTTCCACAGACTGCCATCTTTATTCTGTATCAACAAAACCGCCAATTTATTCTATGTTGCCATATAGTAGGTATGTGAAAATTGTTAATCATGACAGCCAACTCACCAAGTGGAGAAATTTATGGTACTCATCAGTGCATTTATCCCTCCTCCAGGCATCCAAATCAAAGACATTGACACCGAAAGCCCATGCACAAGCCTTGGAATTGAAGCGTTCCCGTATTAGCGGACTCGACAAGTTCATGTACCGCGAGTAACGCCTGAAAGGCCCGAAGCACACTTCCACGGCCCCATTCACCCTTCCATCCAAATCAACATTCCACAGTCCTGAAAGGTCCCTCTGCACGACAACATCATCCTCCAGGTAAACGATCTTCCTCAATTTCGGATACATCTCCGGCAGGTAAAATTTGAGATGCTCCAGCATCGAAATGTCATATCTCCCCTCCTCAATCACCCGGAAGATAGGGGAGTACGACGAGTTCAGGAATCCGAAGTCCATAGTCGACCGGATCTCAATGCGCACGCCACGCGGAGGGGGCTTCTTCTTGAACCAGACCTGAAATGCAGCCAAGTTCATCGTGTCGGTCACCACATGGAACACCAGCTTCTGCGGCTCCAAGGAGCTCTTGATGGTGGAGTTAATAACAACAGCGACAGCGATGACATTGTCAGAGAAGACAGCGAGGTGATGAAGATTGGGATCTTCGAAGGCGGGGTCGTGGGCGGCCTTTCGATAGTAACCAACGTAATCATTGGGGTTGAGGACCCTCTCGTTCACGAGCCTCATCGAGAGACAATGCAGGGACTTGGGCGTGGATCCAGCGGCAATGGCGGACGACAATTCCCCGAGCTTCTTGGCACGGTTGAGCTGCTCGTTGACGGCAAAGATGGTGTCCCTGAGCTTCTGGATCTTGAGCTGGGTGTCGAAGGACTCCTTGGACTCGGAGATGAGAAGCCTGGCGAGCTTGACCTTGTCTTTGATCTCCTTCTCGAAGGAGCGCAGTGCGTCTTCGTCGAAGGGGCGATCGGCGGTGTCGTCGGTCGTGGCGGAGTCGAGCCTGGAGACGACGTCGGAGAAGGAGGAGGCGAGGTCCTGGAAGGTGAGGAGGAGCTTGGAGTTGTCGAGCTTGAGGCGGCGGGCGTAGGAGGAGTAGGCATTGACGAGGGCGACGTGGTCCAAGGCCTGCTTGTGGATCAGATCGAGGCGGGTGAGGAGGGGATCGGACTTGAGGGCGAGGAACGTCCCGGAGGGGAGGTCGGAGGAGGGGGCGGAAGGAGAGGAGGAGGAGGAAGGGGGGGAGGGAGGGGAGAGGAGGGAGATGGCGGCGAGGAAGAGGAGGAGGAGGAGGCAGGAGAGGATGAGCTTGAAGGGGGAGGACGAGCGGAGGCCGATCTGGCGGGTGGATCTGGAGCCACCGGCCATGGGTTGATTGGTTGGCCTTCGCGTCGGCGGCGGTGGGGGGTGGAGGGTCTAACTGTGTTCCGGGTGGGGAGAGACGGAGAAACAGAATCGAGTCGGTGGTGGCAAGCGGGAGGAGATACCGGTACGCGTGACGGATTTTGGAGTGGTTCAATTTGATTAGAAACATCTTTTTCCTTCTTATATAAATCATAAATAAATGTACATACGCAATAAGTTGCGATCGGCCACATTGGAAATCATAATGAAATAGGGCGGATCAGATTATCCGTATGCCCTATCAATAGTTAAAGTCACACCCTTCTATAATTCATTTTCTCTTTGGAGAATCCACTTCCACTATTTGTATCATAGTCTCAAATCAAAAAGATTTCGAGGTTGAAGAGAAATATCCAAATCCGATGTCTTATTCTTTTCAATAATCCATATTTGTGGCAATGAAATACTACTGTTCCTCTTCGAAATCATAAATATCTGACAACTTCTAATCAGAATATATATAAGAAATACTTTCAGCGGGATGCAATTGTGAGTTTGTTGTTGGTTGTAGGACAGACAAAGATAAATCTTTGGATTCAAAATCAATTACTAATTATTAAATTTTATATAATATAAGCAATCGGATAAGCAATCCGGGCTTTTTTATTTTAATATTGATTAATTTAACCAATAACCAGAACTCATAACTATTGATTGTTGAGAATTACTGTTTAATGTTAATGAAGAAGATTTTTTTCGGTTTTTCTCACTTGAGCCCGCAGTTATCCCCTCTCTTTTTTTTGTAATATTGATTATGTCCTTGATACAAAATTCATAGTTTTGTACTTTTACAATATCATTTATACCCCTACTTTACCTTCATGGAAGGATAGAATTGTAATTTTTGTAAGAAATAATGGGTGCAACTGATATTACAGAAAATGGAGGGTATAACGAATATTGAAGAAGTTAAGGGCATAAGTAATAAAAATCCATTTTTTAGAGTTTGAAATAATAGTTGATTGGGAATTTGGCACATGGCTTCTTCCAAGTTTTACCATCACATTTATGCACCTACCTTTTTCACAATTACAACTGTGTCCTTACTTTTTGTACCATTGAGATGCTCTTTTGTTATACTTTTTGTACCACTGAAATGTTCTTTTGTTACTTTACCATCTATTAGAATAACTCGAACTGTGGTTTATTCAAATTGAAGTCCTGTTAGGAATGAATCTATTATTATACTTGTACTCTTGAGTTCAACTCCGCCTCCTCCTTTCTCCTTTGCTAAGAATGTTTTTGGAGGAGTCAATTAACCTTGTGTCAAAGCATATAAGCAGAGATATCCAATTCATAAAAGACATATCTCAAGCCAAATATTTGATCGAGAACGATGGGTATGGTCATGGCAACGACCCTATAGATGCCATCATGTACCACCATCGCTCACCAGTGACATCCATGAGAACAATGGAGGTGGAGGAGTGGGTGGTGACGTTGTTGATGCAGAAGAGGAGGTCGCCATTGGAGCTGAAGATGAAGTTGTGACAGTTAAAGAGGAGAGACGCATTCTGCGCTATGAGGATGGATAGATGATGATGTTGGAGCTCGTTGAAGATGTTGTTGTTATTTGGGTGTATCTTCTTGCTCATAATAGAGCGGAGAGGAGAGTACTTATTGCAGGAAGGAGAGATTTATTCTAGCCATTTATGGTGGGCTTGTGGATGAGGAAGCGAGAAGGTGGAGGAAGAGGAGTGAAATGGGTTGGTCTATTATATGGGTATGTTGAAAACAAGTAGAAAGAGGGCCTCGTGTTTCCAAATATTATGCAAGACCTCTATTGGTGACATGTTGAGCATCCAATAATCATCATTGTAATGGGGTCATTCTTTCTTTTGGTGTATACTTTGATTTTGTCTCTAGATATCATATGGTTTTTGAAGTAGAAGATGAGGAAAAGAAGGATGAATATGAATAGATAAAAACAATTGTATCCCTCTCTTTTCTTTCTAATACCGCTTGTACTCATAAGTTAACATTTGTTTGGGATGAGAAAGGACATCAACTAACCCCATGGGAATAGTTGTTATGGTGCAAGAAGGCAGGAGTCTAAGTGTTCTTGCAAAAAAGGTAGGGGGTATAAGTGTAACTACACAAACTTTAAAGGCAAGTGTAAAAATCCGTAGTTGATTTGTGACCATTTTAAATGATTGAATTAAAAGAATTCAGTTGTATGGTATAAAAATTTTGATAGTTATGCTCTTCCAAGATCTGCCAATAACATTTATACTCCATCTTTTTTGCAATTAATTACATTTATGTTGCTAAGGGAACTATAGTTACGGATTTCTTCGGAACTACATGCAACGGACTTACCTATTTTGAATCGAAGATGGGATAAATAAATCTAACTTCGTACATTTTCATTATCTCTTTCGTGACAACTTTTCAGAAATTAGGATTTAGACGACATTGAACTCACAGGATGGCTTGATATCATACTCTAAGTAGATATGATGCGAGCACAATGATGGATTTATCACACGAAAATATGAAATCTTCCAGCCTATTGCCTTGTTGTTTCTCTCTAGAATACTTAGCAAGCGAGATTATTGATCACTAGTCAAATACAAACTAATGATGACAAGAAACATGTACGGCTCTGATGAATCTCCATTTCATCACCTTTATTCTATCATTTTGGCCTCAAAACCCCAGCAAATGCATGTAAATAGCATCAAATTGTACATAATAGCATTCATCATTCATTGTATTAATTATACATTAAATAATTTGTTTAATGCCAAAATTATAGAATAAAGAGAAGAAAAGAAAAAGAAATAAAATATTGAAGATATTTTATGACCCAAACCCCGAGACCAAGGCCAGCATGGAATTGGTCGACAAGGAATAAAGTAGGGGGAGATAAGGGCCAGTGTACAATAAATATCTCATTTATTCATGTAGTTTTTTATGCAATTTTGACACCTATTTTGTATATAATTATTTATTCATCAAATAAAGAAACTTTGTTCATGAAAGTTGTAGATAATAATGTAAATAAAAATACAAAATTGAGTTTGTATAAAAATAATACTCAGTGTACATTTTATACACAGAATAAAAAGCCAAAATCTCAACTTCACAGACCCATATCTTGCAAATAAAAACTCCAAATCACCCAAACTCACCTTTAATTGTATACAGCTTTCCAAGAACTATTTAATAAAATTGGTTTCATAATTTTTGGAGTCCATCTGCAAAAGTTAGGTTTTCGGCCCCCATTGGGCAGCCTGCCTGATTAAAATATTCAATATATTCATTGTCCATTATTTTTATCCAATTTTATTTTTAGAATTTTGTGAATAATGTATATAATACATGTACATACTAAAATTAGACTAAAACTAAAAAGGATTAATAAAATAAAATAAGCCTATGCAAGCTAGTAGGCAAAATACCTATGACCAAGAATGTATATAAATGAAAGGGGAAAATACTCTTTAATTTTTCTCTTCTTTTATATTTTTATGATAATGTAAATAACACATATAATCTATTAAAAATGCAAATCTAAAATAAAAATCTAGAAAATACATTAAATAAATTAAGTACACAAAATACATAGGTAAAATACCAAGAAGAATACATATACATACATATACCTATTTATTTAAAAATGAAAATAAACTCATAAAAATTAAATAAAAATACCTTTATACTCACAAAAATAAATTATAAATTTATAAAATAAGCCAATAAACTAATAAAATAAAATAAACAAATAAAAAAATTAAAAGATACAAAATATATGTAAATACACACATATACACTTTATTAAAATAAAACTATAATAAAACACTTTAAAAAATTCAATAAAAATCGTAAATAAATACTACATGAAATAATACACATTTTTTATTTTTTAAGAAAATTCTAATAAAATCATTTACCAAGTTAAATAAATCAATTTCTAAAAAGACTTCCTATTTTGGCGTCTAGCGGCCGACGTGGACCAATGGGGCGTCGGCCCTTGTTGACCGCCTGGTCAACTGTCCCATCTGGGACCTGGCGTCTCTGAACTGTCAACTCCCCGGATTTCTTCCCTTTTTTACGGCCATCCCGTCCATCGATCGAGCTCGCTTCCTTCACAAGAATTGATCTCTGATCATCCATGATACCCGCCAATAACTTGGATCGACCCGATACTCATTGGATTAAGCAATAATCGCCGGTCAATAAGGCTCCATGCCATTGTCTATAAATAAGAAGCTCCGCCCCCTTCCTCAAATTTGGCCAATTTTAACCCATCCAAAAGCCTTGATTTCATTTCTGGGACGTTCCTCGTGACAGGGGGAGTGATCCAGCACCTCGAATCGGCCGGAGGAAGGGCAATTTTGACGCGGCGGAGCTCCGGCGTCCGTCCTGCTCCCTGGTGGCCCCCATGTATAAGAGCTGTCCTTTTTATGCATTTTAGTTAGGTTTTAATGTTAGTTTCTGGTTCCCGTAGTTAGTTTAGTCCTTAGTTGATCAGCTTAGCGTAAAATCAAAAATTTGAAGTTCGCCGGAGCTACGCTCCGGCGACTTCTTCACTGTGAACCCGACCGTGTCCGACCGCCTCGTTCACCCCATCTCGTTCCTCATCGCATTCTCCATCGATTTATTGCCTTTGTCCAACCGAGGACCTCCGGTCCTCGCGAATCGGGGTTCCACCTCTGCCGTACGCCGGAGCCCCTCCGCCTCACTCCATCTTGCTGCAGAGCTTCAAAACCCGGGGTCGAGGAGGTAGCCCTCGCTCCCCCGGTTCTTCCTATGCAGGTCCAGCGACGAAAGAAGCCCATCTGGGTTAGAATCAAACCAGGAAGAGGTTCCTGGAGGTCCTGTTCTTCCCCGACCTCGTCCCAGCGCCTCGGACCTCCAGGAGCCATGAGAAGACCGCCGGCCGACGCGGGAGGCTTCCAGCTACGTGCAGACCACCTCAGATACGCGGGAGAGCCCTAGAGGAGCCCAAGCTTCTCGATCGAAGCTCGCCGGGGGCGAGCTTCTTCCCTGTTCTTCCAGGGGGCTCCAGCGTCGTCAGATCAGGAGGCCCGGCCCAGATCGCACAGGAGCCGTCCGATGAAGACACGCGCCAACCGTCAGATCTGCGAGGAGCTTCTAATCTGAACCCTTCATCGATGAACTGGTATCCACCGTCAGATGCGCGACACGTGGATGAGTGGGCGAAGACCAACCGCAGGATGAAGCGCCTTAGGGGGTAAATTTCAAACACCTCCCCCCGCTTTTTGTATTTATAGTTTAATACCAAAAATAAAACGTCACGTTGTAAATAAAGTGTAAAAGTTGCAGTCCGCCCCCTGTAGTTTATGTATTTACATATTAGTCCCTCTGCGCCTTACGTGCAGCACCCACGTGAGGCGCGCGATTTTTGCACTTAAACCCCGCCGGGTTTTAGTATTTATAAAATGGCCCCGAAAATAAAAATAAATGTTTATTTCTGTTGTAATTTTTGCATGGATGCCCCTGATAAATATTTTAATTGCAAAAATGCCCCTGCCAGGCCATATATTGTTGAATGCTTTGTCTATTTATTTTGTGCCTCTTTTTAATTTGAAAAATCTTGCAAAAATGGATATAAGCTCCTGTTAGTGTACCCTTGCACGCCATATTTTTGGATTTCAATTTTGTTGTATTTTTGCATTTATTAAAAATCAAAAACATGCCTTTTATTTACTGTCTAACTTATAAAATTCCAAAAAAATATTAAAAGACCTCAAAAAAATTCTAAAAAAATTCCCTAGTGTGTATTTTGATCTATGTTAGTGTCAGTCCAAAAATCCCTAAAAATCTTAAAAGAAAAACCTTAAAAATTCAAAAATGCACAAAAACTTCAAAAAAATATAAAATCAAAGAAAAATCAGAAAAATATGAACTCAGTTCCTATTTCTTCTATATTTTATTATCTTTATTAGAAAAATAGTGTGGAAGAATTCTGTGGCTGATTGCTATTTTTTATTCCTATTTTACTTACAACCAGTCCTTATTCCATTATTTTCCTTTATTTCAGCATTTAAAAATACCAAAAACAATTTGAAAAATACCCTAAAATCACCAAAACGGTAAAAAAATATAAAAATACCAAAAAGACTTTATTTCTATATTTTTGAGTGTTTTTATATATTTTTTATAAATATTTTGTCACCCCTCTCTCCCCTTTGTATATATATTCCTCTATTTAAAAAAAATATATCTATATATATTTATATATATATATACATATGTATAAATGTCTAAAATTCTAAAATAAAAAAATTATTATTTATATCTATATAGATCTATATCTAATGCATGTATTATATGCTACCCTCTAGGGATATATTTATAACTTTATATATTTATATTCTCGAAATTAAATATATATTTATATATTACATATTATTATTATAAAAAATATATATAAAAAATAAAAATAAAAATAAAATAAAATAAAATAATTAAAAACCCACAAAAATAGAATTCACACATGGATGACTTTGTGGTATATGCACATCATAGGCTTATGCATTTTTGTATTGCTCCCTGTGGTTCGACCTCTACATGCTTGTTCACTATACATTTTATAGTAGAGTAATAAATATTAATTCACATTTTTGGACTTAATTCATTCATTCTTTTATTGTGGGTTAATTGTTGATTAACCGATGTTTTGTGAGTGGTCGCCTCAGCGACACTTGATACATATTACCGTGACCCTCGCAAAATGTGTGGTTATCAGATGGCGCCGTTGCCGGGGAGCAATGAGCACAGCCTAATTTATTTTGTCATTCTTGTGTACATTTTTGATTTATTATTTGTTTCATGAGCATCTATTTCTCTTGTAATTAATCACCATGATTATTGATTGATTTAATTATTGTGATTAATTTCTTCCTGCTCTAATTTGATTGATTAAACATCTACTAATGCAATCTTTTTGTGACTTTGATGCGAGGGCCCGCCACGCAAGGATGGCTTCTTAGGGAGCCAAGGCAGCCAAGCTTGGAGGAGGGTGGTCTTCACCTCATGACCATCTGAAGAGAGCATCAAGGAAGCAAGGAGATGGGGTTTAGATAGGTGTAGAATATTTAGGATTATTTTTGTAATTTATGGTGAGAGAGAGATAATTTTGGCATGTAATTAAACATGACTCTACTCTTCACAATGAGGCCCAGTGCCCGGGTGATTGTTCACCTGGGGGCCTCATCGCGGCTTTCTCGAGTTTTCATCGCTTTCTTTTCTTTGTTTTCTGAAGTTTTGAGCTTTCCGCCTTTCTTTTACTTTGTTTTGTGTGCTTGGAGCCCCTAGATGTAGGTTGCTTGACTCGGTAGCTAGGTCCACACATTAATAAGAATGCATGTTCCTATAGTCTACTTCGTTTAGATATAGTCAAAACTTAAACAAGCCGTTCATTTGTCTCTTATCCCTTGTGCCACAGCGAGCCCTGTAAAGTGCTTTCTCCTAAACTCAAGTGTGTTGAGCAGAGGAGGGGTGAGCCAAGACCGGACCTTCCGGGCTAGAGATGAATGAGCGACTTATGGTTCTTCACGCTAATAGCAGCTAATGTTTAGGGCGATTTTGTGCCTTGCATACCGACATGTAGATAGGTTTAAAAATTCTATTTTGCATACCGCATGGAGAGAGCTGGGATGCACTGTAAGTCTTCTAACTCAGCATGCATCATTCGGTTCAATGGTGAGATTTCCATCATGGAACCACTTGCACGGCTTTTCCGCTATCTCCCTCTGATTTTGAGCACCAAGGACTTAAAACGAAATCTACATAAACGTTAGGCGCTGGTATGAAAACAGACTCAAAAAAAGTGAAAACCCAAAAATTAAAACAAGGGGAATGCTAAATAAACTTTGACCTTAATTAAAATCTGTAATGGACTATCATTGTACCGGGTTCATAAAGCCCTCATTGTTTTCAGGTACCTTGGAGGGGGACCAAAACCCTACTCCCTTGAGCGAGTGCGACACCCCTAAGGATTAAAGCCAAAAACCCAGTCTGCAACTGCCTTGTGTATCGCCTGGATTTCTGAAGTAATGGCGCTTCTATCGTATGTAGGCGAGTAGGGCTTGGTCACCAATGACGACTCTCTGTTGTGTAGAGCATCGACCATGTCCGAAGTATTGAGCATAGGCCACACCTTCACGAGGGCGTCTGTCTCATTATCCTGCGTCCGAGTAGGTTCTTGCACGCTCACGGGTGATTCCGTTGTGAGAACCGAAGTATTGGTTTCGCCTATCGGCTTCCTCTCTCTTTTCTTTGGCTGAGTAGGGATCCAGGAAGGGTTACAAGGACTCCAAAAAGTACAGACTACAGGTTACACATGAGGAGGACAAGTACGGGATACTCTTCTGGCGGTACTCTCTCTCCTATAGGGTAGCGTACTAAGGACTTGTTATAAGATATGCCTGAAATCACAACTCTAAAAATGAAAAGATAATAAATAGCCGAGCTTTCACGGATTCACATGGCGTGAGTTGGTGAACCCGATTTTGTATTGTGTTTGTATGGATCTAGATTAAAGTTCAAAGATCAAGTCTCGTGCCCTTGCGCACATTTTGTTGTTTCTCCCTTTGACCACCCCGCTCAACCGAGCCTCTCTACTGTTTTACACTCCTTTTATTCCTCGTTGACCATAGTATCTTTCATCCAACATCCGATCTTCTCTTGTACTTCGCGAAGTTGATCCATGGATGGTTTCCGTCGGGACCATGTCGATACCCACATCGATTCCATGGACTCAACTCCACCAATAAGTTCGAGGCGATTCCCGAGAACCCGATCCGGACTTTGTGGATCAATCTCCAGACTCCTTGTTTTCTACCTTTCTCTTGGCCGCCCAATAAACTGGGATCACTTTTGTCCCACTTCCGCCGTTGTGAATGGAAGTCGATTACAGTCTACATCCTTTTCCATTCACAACATGCTGGGGTTAACCTGAATTCCAGCTTCATCACGGCAACTGAACATTAATTGCAAGCAGTCTGATCAAGACTATCTCGTTATGCAGATAGAAGACAGTGCGAGCCCTGGAGACTACTCCGGAGTTCATCTCGTCCGACTCAGACCCTGACATGGCTCCAGGAGGAAAGGGAAAGGGTCAGCAGCCACCCCAACCAGAGGGACAGGTGCCAGATCAGAATCAAGTCAATGCACAACTACTGGCATCTATCCAGGCCATCCAGCAGCAGCTGACCGAGCAGGACCTCACACAGACAGCTTTCCAGGACATGTTGAATGATATGATGAACCGAGACGATGGAGGAGGAGGCAGAGGCATAGGAGGCAGGGGAGGAGGAGGTGGAGGTGGTGGTGCAGATGATGATGTAGAATTTCCACCACCACCAAAGCCAACCCTTAAAGAAACATACAATCCGGGAGACAGCCAGATGACCGAGTGGATACTCATTCCACCAGTACACGCTCACTTTGAGCTGAAGCCCCAATTCATTGCTCTTCTCCCTGCATTCCACAGAAACACCAGCGAGGAGCCGTACATTCACCTGCAGCAATTCTCACGCATTTGTCGTACCACTCACTATCCCAATGTCCCTCTAGACATTGTCAAGATGATGGCATTCCCATTCAGCCTATATGATAAGGCCCTCTATTGGGTCAATCATCTGGGAAAGGTCGTGACGACCTGGGAGGAGCTGAAGTCCGCCTTTCTGCACAAATATTTCCCTCTCGGTCGGCTCAACCAGATGCGAGTCCGTATCAGTAATTTCTCCCAGGGACCCCATGAGTCGATACATGAAGCATGGGAGAGATTCACTGACCTGCAGGAGAAGTGTCCCCATCACGATATTCCGAAGACCAGCTTGGTCCAGCACTTTTTCGGGGGACTGAACATTGAAAGCCAAAGGCTCGTAGACGCAGCATGTGGGGGTTTACATTTCAATAAGGATGAAGACTTATTCTGGTAGATATTTGAAGAAATGGCCGAAGGAGAGGCCACCCTCTCTTCATCCAAGGCGTATCAAAAGCAACCTTATCAAACTTGTCTTCGCAAAATCAAAGTTTGGAGCTTAAGTCGGACCTTTGGAGATTTAGTGCGGGCGGAACCTTAGTGAGAACCGTGTTTGAAATCCAACAGTCCTTGAGAATCCCAAAACTCTGTCCAAGTCTCCTTAATAGCCAGGTCAGAAATACTTCAACCCATACGCAAACTCTTACGACTATGAATCTGACTTGTACAGTGTAAGTGATGGTGGCTCTCCCCAACTAGAATGACAAAGAAACTGGCTTCTCCAGTACGACAACCCAATGATTCCCCAATCCAGCAACTCCATTCTCGAGGAGCGGGGTATTCCCTTAGAAGTTCAAGTGGCAACCGGCTCAAGAGGAGGGGGTGAAGAGAAGAATGGACGGTAGCCAGTGTAGCTACCTATCCCGGGATGCAAGACCAGTGTAGTCAAGTCATCCTGCTGCAGGCTCACATGATATGACTTTGGAACTCAAGCTTGCTTATTGACTTTACAACATATTCACATACTTTGCAGGCTTTTTATTTTTGTACATGCCTGAACCTTTTTTTTTTTAAATACTATATACAACAACATTTACATAAGGAGTTTTTCCTCTTGAGCCAGTAGACTATCCCTTTTTTGAAGCTTTATCGCAACATACAACCTCCTGTCTTTAGACTTCCTAATCACTGGACGGGTTGGGGTGCACTTCCCTCCCTAGAGGAGGACAAATGTTTCCACTTGTGTGCGTCTCATACCGGCAAATCCAATCCCCTCACCACTCCAACTGAGTTGAGCCATGTGAAAGGTGCAGGTGTCCAAGTTAGGTCATTATCAATAAGAATCGTGTGTGTGCTCCGAAATACTCTACTTAGGCAGTCAAGAATCCATTGAACCAAGTCCCGTGATCCTCAAAGAATTAAGTCAACTAGACCTGAAGTACCTAAAACCTAGTTCCTATAAGGTTCCTGTTATTAGGTAGATTTTAAGGTCCAATCAAGCTCCAATCTCCGTATTTTACTTAGATTCGTTCAACTATCAAACTCAATCCGAAAAATGATCATGCTATGCAATGCTATGCAGAAAAATATTTTTGTGATGCAATTTTCAAGGATTTTGAACTTTTTATGGATTTTTGAAAAGATGATGCATGCATATGCAGATGCATTTTTTTTTTGTATTTTTCAGAAAGATTTTTCAAATGTTTTTGGATTTTAATTTTGCAAATGTTTTTGGGAATTTTTGAAAACAAAAAGTTTTGGCTAAAAACTAGGTGAAAAATATGTACACGGGAGTGCTTCTTCATATATACAAGAAGTGGATTTTCAGAATTTACAGGGTAAGTGATCAATTTTATACATATATATAGTGGATTTTGGTGTGATGTAAGTATTCCTCAAACTTATTTGACACAAGCTTTTCACACAATTTTTGAAAACTATAGTCCAAAATAATTTTTACAAACATTTTCACAAACATGTACACACATTTGAAAATCATTTTGCAAAGGCTTTTCAAACAGTATATATAGGTTTCTCACAATATTTTTGCAACCATTTTTCAAACCATTTGCAAATCATTTTTCAAAAATTTTATTTCACACAAAGAAAAGAAATCTTACAATCCACACAATTTCACACAGGTTGAAAACATGTAACAAAATACTTTCAAAATAGTTTTCAATAGATGTTCACAAAGTTTTTCAAACTATTTTTCAAACATTTTGCAAAAAACATTTTCACCTGATTTATTAATCAGTAATTACACGAAAAGAATCTGAGGAATAACCACATCTTTTTATTAAGGATTTTAATGAATTTTACAGAATAATTAGCCATATTATTAAGAAAATATGAAAGTACGAGTTATGGCTAAAGTATATACGTAGTATATACGACCCCCCTATACTTAGCTTGAGCTATGTCCTCATAGATCGGAGAGAAAACAGAAGACATAACTCGTACTAAGTATAGACAAGTCCAAAGAATGAATAAATAACGAAGGAATCAATGAATGAGAAGTCGACCGTCCCCCCTATACTTAGGATCAAATAATCCTAAGTATAGCAGACTGTACACAACGCAAGGAGGGTCAAGGGCGGGAATGAACAGATCGTACTCAGATTGTCTCCCCCTATACTTAGGGTAAGATATCCCTAAGTATAGACAAGAAGAGGAGACAATGGAGAGGATCGAAATGAAAATGAAAGAAACTCGGGGTGCCAACCCCCTATACTTAGGACAAAGTACATCCTAAGTATGGAAAACTGTCTACAAGGGCGGCACCTTTTTGATAGATGAAGAAGATAGAAATGGAAATGAAGAAAAGAAGAAAAGAAGAAAATAAATCAACAGATGAAAGTGATATGAACAGATGGATCTGTACAGCGGAAGATGGAATTGATCACCATGTATGAGATGCAGATGATGAGAGTCAGAAGGTACATCTCATACCAGAAGAATGGGGGCAACGTCAATGGTCGGTGGATCATGATCAAGATATAGTTTCAGGCGTTGACCATTGACGCGGAAGGTAGAGGAAGATGATGGTTCGGATATGTCGATGCTGCCATTGTCATGTACCTTCCTGACCACATACGGACCTTTCCACTTGCTCTGCAACTTCCCTGGGAATAATTTCAGCCTGGAATCAAACAACCATACTCTCTGATCTGGCTCAAACTGTTTATGGCTGATATGCGAATCGTGCCATGTCTTTATTTTTTCCTTGTACTGTAGGCTGTTGGAAAAGGTTGTATCTCTCAATTCTTCCAGGGCTGCCAATTCTGCTCTTCTCTGGTCTCCTATACTCTCGGGATCCAAAAGCAACTCAGTGACTGCTCAAAAAGATTTGTGCTTGATCTCCACTGGCAAATGGCACGGCTTGCCATAGACGAGACGAAAGGGAGATGTCCCCAATGGATTCTTGAAATAAGTCCGATAGGCCCACAAGACCGAGTCCAAAAGCTATGACCAATCTTTTCGGTCTGGGCGGACAACTTTCTGCAAGATAGTCTTTATCTCCCGATTTGATACTTCGGCAAGACCATTAGTCTGAGGGTGATATGGAGTGGCAACCCGATGGTCAATGCCGAACTCGTCTGCAAGGGCCCTGACTTTGTCATTGATGAAATGAGACCCCCCGTCTGAAATCAAGACTCTAGGTACCCCGAACCGTGAAATGATATTTTTCCTCAAGAATTTGCAAACGGTTTTAGCATCTGCGGCTCGAGCGGGGATGGCCTCAACCCATCGGCTGACATAATCAACAGCGAGCAGGATATACTCGAATCCCTGACTCTTAGGAAATGGGCCCATGAAATCAATCCCCCATGCATCAAAAACCTCACAAAAGTGAATGGGTTGCATGGGCATCATGTCTCTCTATCCGCAGGTTCCCATTTTCTGACAGTCAGTACATCTCTTCACGAACTCATCAGAATCCTTGAAGAGAGTAGGCCACCATAGGCCGAATTGAAGCACCTTCTGTACTGTCCTTTTTCCAGAATGATGTCCTCCTGCCTCAAGCTTGTGACAGTATGTGAGGACGCTATGATGCTCTTCTTGAGGAATGCACCTCCTCCAGATACTGTCCCCTCCTTCATGATAAAGGACGGGATCCTCCCAATGGTAAAACTTGGCCTTCGCCAGGAAGGTCTCAAGTTTTTGCCTGGGCCAACCTTGTGGAACCGTCTTGGCTAAAAGATAGTTCACAATGTCAGCATACCACGGGAGCGAGGTGACAGCCAAGATCGCCTCATCTGGAAAAGTCTCTGTGATAGGTGCGCTGGGCTCAGATTCCTCAAGATTCTCCAATCTGGAGAGATGATCCGCCACCACATTCTTGACTCCAGGCTTGTCCTTAATCTCAATATCAAATTCCTGGAGTAGAAGGATCCATCTGGTGAGACGTTCTTTGGCTTCCTTCTTAGACATTAGGTACCGGATGGCGGTGTGATCAGTGTAGATGGTTACTCTAGATCCGAGAATGTAAGATCGATACTTATCAAGAGCAAAAACTACGGCCAGCATCTCTTTCTCAGTCACAGTGTAATTCCGCTGAGCGGCATCTAAGGTCCGGCTGGCGTAGTGAATGGCAAAAGGTAAACCATCCCTCCTCTGTCCAAGCACAGCCCCAACGGCAAAATCTGAAGCATCCGTCATGATCTCGAATGGGAGAGACCAATCGGGTGGCTGAAGGACAGGAGCTGAAACAACCATATTTTTGAGAGTTTCAAAAGATTCAAGACACTTATCATTGACAATAAAATCGGTGTCTTTTGTCAGCAAGTCAGTGAGCGGTCGGGCAATTCGACTGAAGTCCTGAATGAACCGTCGGTAGAAACCGACATGCCCCAGAAAAGACCGTAACTGACGCAAGTTGGACGGTGGATTGAGTTTTCTGATGATATCCACCTTGGCCGGATCGACCTCCATGCCCCTGTTGGAGACGATATGACCAAGGACCGTCCCTTGAGTCATCATGAAATGACTCTTCTCCCAGGATAAGACAAGATTGACCTCAATGCAGCGCTTGAGCACACGGTCTAGGCAGTCAAGACAAGCGTCGAACCCGTCGCCATAGACCGAGAAGTCATCCATGAAGACCTCTAAACAGTCACCCACCATGTCCGAGAAGATGGACAACATGCACCTTTGGAATGTCGCCGGAGCGTTACATAGACCAAAGGGCATCCGTCTGAAAGCATAAGTCCCAAACGGACAGGTGAATGTCGTTTTCTCCTGGTCTTCGGGCGCAATGGCCACTTGATTATATCCAGAGTACCCGTCAAGAAAACAGTAATGACTCTTCCCGGCTAACCGCTCGATAATCTGATCAAGGAAGGGTAACGGGAAGTGATCCTTCTTGGTGGCCTCATTCAATCGTCTGTAGTCCACACAGACCCTCCAAGAAGTTGGTACTCTAGTACCGATCTCCTCTCCAGACTCATTGACAACTGTAGTGATACCCGTCTTCTTGGGTACCACATGTAGCGGACTTACCCATTTGGAGTCGGAGATGGGATAGATGAAATCGGCGCTCCACCACCTTGAAATTTCTTTCATGACTATGTCTCGAAGATTCGGGTTCAGCCGTCGTTGGAACTCACGCGACGGCTTAGCGTTATCCTCAAGATAAATGTGGTGAGAGAAAAGATTTGGGCTCAGCCCCTGGAGATCAGTTATACTCCATCCGATTGCCTTGCGGTTTCTTTCAAGAACCTCCATCAGACGAGATTCTTGTTCTCCAGTCAAATCTGCTGAGATAATGACTGGGTACATTTCTGGCTCACCCGCAAGGAATCTGTATGTCATCGACTGCGGCAGAGGTTTTCGTTCTGGACAACTGGGAGGTGGTAGATCTGGCTTCTGATATGTCTGTGTAATTGCTACCAGGTCTGAATGGGAGAACTCTCGCTCTGCATGAATTTCTGACGAAGGGCGGCCTGCTGAATCATCTATAAACTGCACTGGCTCGCACTCTGTCATGGTTGTTGGCTCAGAAGGAATCAGACAAGGTAAATAATCATCAAAGTCATCACAGTCAATGTCTGAATCCGAGGGATCAGAAGAAGATGAACATGATTGAAATTCCTCAGCACCACTCATCACAACACTGTCAGCTTCAGATATATCCTCATCCAGGGATGTGCTCTCCCGGCTCTCGACTGCCATAAGCTTGAGATATAGTGAATTTGTAGGCAAGGCGAGGGTCGGTGCTACGGGATCTTTCCAGTTGGATTCATCATCAGTCATCTCAAAATCACAAACCTGGTGGATGTCTAGCTCCTCCTCTGTCATCTCCTCGGCTTCGCTGGATTGTTCTGAGCACGCCAACTCTCTGGCTCTGGTCTGGTCGATCGTATCTATTTGTATGCTTTCACCCTCTACGCGAAAACATACCGTCCCACTGTCATGGTCGGATACCGCCTTGGCAGTGGCCAAGAATGGGCGTCCAAGTATGATGGGGGCATCGACTATCGACTCAGGGATCTCCATGTCCAATACAACAAAGTCCACGGGGAATTTCAGGCCCTGAATGGTAACGACCACGTCCTTCAACAACTCCTTCGGCCTCTTAATTGACCTATCAGCAAACTGAAGGACCGTTCTGCTTCGAAGAAGAGGGCCAAACTCGAATTACTTGAGTAAGGCTGCCGGAAGGAAGTTGATCGAAGACCTGCTGTCTAATAGAGTACGATCGAACCGCTGCTCCTGGATCTCGCATCTGACATAGGAAGCTCCTGTATCGGGTCGCTTGGCTGGCAATGTGTTCTGAATGGCGCAGCAAGTGTCATGAGTGAGCATATGGATTTGATCTCTGTGCCTCTTCTTCCTTCGGACAGTAGTTGTCTCTTTCAAGTTCTTTTTGAAGAAGGGGATATGCTCAAATGCTTCTCGTAGAGTTAGCTGAATGTGAAATCTATCAATCATTTGGTTGCCGAACTCTACCTGCTGGTTTTTTTTGGATTTTCTTTTTTATTCCCCTTAGCTCGGCGGAGTGCCTCAGGGAAGGGGATGGTAGGGGCCTCCTCAGATGGAGGACTAGGAATCGGTCCCTGTGCCTGTGAAGAAGGAGAATCCATACAATAATCATCATTCACCACATATGGATCCGCAATTTGAACAGAAACCTTTCCTTTATTCATATTTTTGTTTTTCTTTTTGTTCCCACAGTCTCTAGGTACAAAATGTGGCAACATCACAGATGGTGGCTCAACAAAAGTAGATGTGGTGGCCTCAGCGCCACCACTAGCACCGGTCTTCGCGACATCAGCACCGCGCTCTGGTTCATCATTCAAAATGGTGGCTTCAGCACCACCGTCTGCAACTGGTATCACGACGGCATCAGCACCGTCGTCCTGGACTCCATCATTGGTGGTAGCAGCACCACCGTCTTCAACATCATCATTAGCGGCATCAGCACCGCTATTCTGCTCCTCTGGCGCTCCTGGTTCAGCATCTGGTTGTCGCTCAGAAGAGGCGCCGCCGGCTGGCATCCTACCGCTCCTAGTAGCCACAAAATCAGCATCATTCAAAGAATAAGACATATCATTAAAATCGTCACTAGGAGAGGTATCCTCTGTAAACTCTACCTGCTCAGACTTCCTTTTCAGATTGTTCGAGTTAGGTTCAATCTGAGCGGGTATGGCGACCTTGCCTTTTATGATGTCCCTCATCTCCTGCCGGAATTCATCCATTTCTTGCCTGAAAGAGGCTCGCTGTTCAGATAGCAAGCGGGCAAGATCATCAAGGGCTGGGTTCTCAAAGGCAGGACCCTGAGAAACGGAAGGTTGTCCCTGCTGTAAATGGGGCTGCTGCTGCTGTTGTGGCTGATACTGGGGGGAAGGATGGTGATAAGAGTGCTGAGGCTGCTGTCGCGGCCTCCACTGTTGTCCCTGATAGGCGGGACGAGGACCACTCTGGTATTGCTGTTGATGGGCGTACTGGGGCTGCTGGTGTTGCTGTTGTGGCTGGCTGTTCTGCTGTCCTTGGGCAGGGTTCTGCTGCTGGGAAGAGGATCCACCATTGCCCCAATGGAATCCGGGGCGATCCCGACGAATCTCGGGCTGAGGGTACCGGTCGTACCAAATCCCATTGACTTCCATCAGTGGTTCCTGCTCAAAGGAGGGTGGAGGAAGAACTGCCAGTGGCTGCTCCGGCTGATACACCACCATCTGCGTCTCCTGAGACGGCGGTTGCTCTGGATGGTACTGTAGCAGTGGAACCGGCTCTGCCTGGATATGATTCACCTGTCGGTATGAGGTAGAGGGTTGGTTGGAGCTGCTACCGCTGGAGTCAGCCCGTGACCTGGGAGGCTGTTGGGAGTGAGCTTGTGCCTCTTGAATGCATAGGATTTGAGTTTTCAGGTCACTCATGGTTTTGGTGAGAAGGTCCATCTGAGCAAGACCTTGGTTCTGCTTCTTCTCGAGGATCTCCATGCGGTCCAACTTCTCACTAATAATGCCCATGTCGGCTGCGGCTGATTCGGCTTGGGCTGCGGCTACCTACGTTGTATTGGGACCGGCATCGATGCGGGCGATCCTCTGAAATGATCCCGCTCCTTGCGGGGGCTTCTGCTGTGTGTAGACTCGGGCCTGGGTCATCACAGTAGAGTTTTCTGCCATACCTTCGTAGATGGCACAGACGTCGTCTTCTCCCTTGGAGAAATAAGACCCACCGCAAGAGGCGTTCACTAGCCCCTGCAGCTCCGGCGTCAGCCCACAGAAGAAACTCTGCACGAGATTGGGCTTGGAGATGTCATGATGTGGACACCGGTCGATGAGCTCTCTGAATCGATCCCAGGCTTCATGGAACTGTTCATTTGGGATCATGACGAAGTTACTGATCATGGCTCGAGCTGCGTTGGTCCGACCGAGAGGGTAGTACTTCTTCAGGTACGCGGTCCGGAGATCTGCCCATGTGTCGACGAATCGCCCAAGGTGTTTGAGCCAATATGCAGCTCTATCAACCAAAGAGAACGGAAAGGCGATCATCTTTATGGTGTCCTCGGTCATCAACCGATTATGGATAGTGCTGCAAATCATCTTGAATTCCTGGAGGTGGAGGTGCGGCTCTTCGGTCGGCAACCCATGGAACTTTGGTAGAAGCTGGATAGTGTGGGGCCGAAGCTCGAAATCTCTGTGAATGGGCGTAAGTCTGATCCAACGGTGAGTGAGGGATGCAGCTGGGTTGTGCAACTCCCTCATGATGGTCTGTGGCGGTCGCTCAGCGTCTGGATCGCCTCCTCCTGCATCTGGTCCTCCTCCTCCTCCACCGCCACCGCCCCCAGGTCAGTTCTCTCTCATCTGTGCTATCTCTTCATCAGATCACCCATGAATATTCCCTGGTCACGGATCTGTCTCTGCATCGTGTCCAGGGACGCTAACAAGGAGTTGTTGATGGCCACCTGATCAATTATGAATGGAGGGTGATCATGGTCATCTGGGTGCTCGCCTCTGTCTCCCATCGCTAGATTTTCTGAAAAAGCAAAAGAGGCCATCTCAGGTGCTGTCGAATGAGCCGAGCTCTGTGATGCACTGAATTCTTAAACAATTGGATTGAGAGAAGGAGAATGGGAAGGGTGGTCGAGGGGGAACAGGGTGGATGTAAACTCAGACTCGGAGAGCGGACTCTCTGAGGTATTCCTAGATGAATGAGGAGGAGTGCTGGATAGCGGTGCCGACAAAGTCGGCCTAAGAGATCTCCGTCCCATCATCTTGATTATTTGGGAAGAGCAGGGAAAATGCAAGAGATGAAGAAAGGAATGAAATGAGATGCAACAAAATCGCGCACAATTGTGCTGTGTTTTTGATCTTGACCTAAATAAATCTAACAATCAAACACAAGGCAAGGGTGAGTTCACCAACTCAACACGTGAAGCCGTGAAGGTTCGGCTTTTATCTTGTCAATTTTAGCTTGTTTTCAGGAATTTATCTTGTCACGAGTCCTTAGAGCGCTACGCCTAAAGGAGAGAGAGTACTGCCAGGAAAGTGTCCCCGTACTTGTCCTCCTCCTGTGTAACCTGTAACTTGCGCTTTTTGAGGTCCTTGTAACCCTTCCTGGATCCCTACTCAGCCAAAGAAATAGAGGGAGGAAGCCGATAGGCGAAACCAATACTTCGGACCTCGCTCGCAACGGAATCACCCGTGAGCGTGCAAGATCCTACTCGGACGCAGCCGGTGAGACAGACACACCCGTGAAGGCGTGGCCTAAGCTCGGTACTTCGGACAAGGTCGGCGCTCACACAATAGTGAGTCACCAATGGCGACCAAGCCTACTCGACTACGTACGATAGTAGCGCCAATACTTCGGAAATCCAGGCGATACACAAGGCAGCCACAAGTTGGGTTTTTGGCTCTAATCCTTACGAAGCGCTCACCTCACTTGGAAGGAGACTTTCTCATGCAACCTGAATACAAGTGAGGGTGTTACTCTCCCCAAGCAATGAATCCAATTACCGATTTTATTTTTGGTCAAGTTTTCTTAGCAGTCCCTTTTTTAATTTTTTGGGGTTATCGCTTCTTTTGAGTAGATTCAAACAAGCGCCTAACGGTTTTTGTATTTTCTTGATCCTACTTTGTTCCAAAAACAGAGGGAGAATAGAGTCGGAAAAGCCGTGCAAGTCGACACCAAGGTGGAAATCTCACCTTTGTGCCTAAATGATACATGCAAAGTAAGAAGACTTACAGCGAATCCCAGCTCTCTCCATGCGGGATGCAAAGCAGAATTTGTAAACCTATGCTATATGGCGATATGCAAAAATGGAAATCGTCCTAGAATAGGCAACTGCTAGCGTGAAGAACCACAAGCTAGCCACTAACTCTCAATCCGAGTGTCCGGTCTAGGCTCACCCCTCCTCTGCTCAACACATTTGAGTTAGGAGAAAGCGCTTGTTCGGGAATGAGCTCGCGGCGCGTGGATCGAAAGCTAATAGCTAACTATTTAATTAGTCTAAGTCCAACAACGAACTATAGGAGCATGCAAAGATAATTAGGGTGTTTGGACCTATTCTAATCGAATCAAGCAGGACCTATAATCTAAGGGCTCAATCCACAAAAGAAAGGAAAAAGGAAAACAAAACCGAAAAATGACAAGCGATAAAAACGCGAGAAAAACCGCGGTGAGCCCCCGGGTGAACAAACTCCCGGAAATTAGGCCCGGTAGTGTCCAAGTGTCCAATGTACCTGTATTATTACAAATTAATAAGCACTCTCTCACACAAAGATAAAATAAGAGCTAAACTAATCACTTCTTCTCAATCCTCCTACTCTCTCCTGCCGGCTTGACCTAGAAGGCCGGCTCCGCTTCCCAAGGATGCTCCGGGTCACCTAAGCGATCCGCCTCGCTCTGCGGTCCCTCGCAAGAAGACAAAAGAAAAGTGGTCAGAATATCTCAATCAATATATATCAAAAATGTGAGAGATAGAAAATAAAGCAATAGTGGACAACAATCACAAGCAAACAAAAATGAGCTACTCGCTGTTGCTCCCTGGCAACGGCGCCATTTGATTTAGCCAAATTTCACAGAGTCTAAAAGTGGTGTCTCACACAAGGCGGAGACAATCGTCGCTGTGACGACTCACGATGAACTCTGAACTAAAATCAACAATTAACCCACACTAAAGATCAATAAATTAGAAATAATGTGGAGTTAAAATTTATTTTTTAACTCTGCACAAATGGTATATAGTGACAAGTATGCAGAGAGTTCGAACACAGGGAGCAAACAGGGTAATTCAAAAATTTGTGCACAAGTGAGTGTGTGTGTCAAGTGTCTACACTAAGCAAGCAATCAAAGGAGATTTTTGTGGGTTTTTAATTTTTAATTTTTTTATTTTAATTTAATTTTTAATTTTGTATTTTGATCTTTAATTTCTGATTTTTATAATTTTATATTTTATATATTTTTTTTCTTTTTGAATATTGGAAATTAAAAACAATGTAATGAAAGGCAAGATAAAATATCTATAAAAATGTGCAAAAATAATCAAAAATTCAGAAATGAAATGTTTTTAATATTTTTAGGATTTTTTACTGTTTTTGTGATTTTTAGGGATTTTCAAGGTGTTTTTGGTATTTTTAATTACTGAAATAAGAGAAAACAGTGACAAAGTTGCTGCTGGGGGTAAAACTGGAATAAAAAATAACAAACAGCAACCAAAAATGTTCATACTAATTTTAAAATAAATAGGATAAAATCTAGATCAAATAAGAACTTAGTTTGTATTTTTTAGAGTTTTCTTTGATTTTATAGATTTTTTTGAAGTTTTGGAGTCTTTTTAAATTTTTAGTGTTTTTCTTTTGAGATTTTTAGTGATTTTTGGACTGATACTAAAATATGATAAAATAGACACTAGGTAATTTTTTTAGAATTTTTCGAAGTGTTTTAATATTTTTTTTGGGATTTTCTAAGCTAGTCAGTAGAGAAAAAGCATGTTTTTTATTTTTAATAAATATAAAAATAAAATAAAATCAAAAACTAAAATTATAGCGTGGAAAAACAAGTGTCCAGGAGCTAAACTCTATTTTTGTGGAATTTTTGGACTTAGAATGATAATTTAAATAATTAGAGCAAGCATCCAAATATTAAACAAGCCTGGCAGGGGTATTTATGCAATTTCTCAAACATCCAGGGGCATACATGCAATTTTCACCAAAATTTTGAACTAAATATTCAATTAATAGCACCAAAATTCAATTACAAAACCCGCCTGGGTGTCCTAGCAATTTTCCCACCAGGGCGCGTGACTGGCACGCGCCTGGCGAGGACTAAAATGAAATTTCTCAACAACCTGGGGGTTTACTTGCAATATTTCCAAAAATTTAACACATGATGTTAAAGTTTTGGTACTAAAACAAAATACAACAAAGACCAAGGGCCCCTCTGCAAAATGCCCTCACCTCACGTGTACAGGTCACGTGAGGTGACGTGGTGAGGGACCTATACGCAAATAAATAAACTACGGGGGTGTTTGTGCAAATATTACAAAAACTTTACACTACAGAAGAAAGTTTTAAAACTAAAAATTAAATACAAAAAGGCGCGAGGGTGTAGATGCAAAATACCCTCAGCGCGCGATCCAACGGCGATGGAGAAGCCACTTAGACACGTGGCGCTTGATGGACGGCCGATGACGCTTCGCGGCTGCGCGGCTGAGAATAGATCGCTCGAAGTCGATCTGATGGTTGAGGCGTGACGCGATCCTACGGCGGAGATCAGAACTGGGGCAACTCCCTTGATCGGACGGTGGCGAAGGCGGCTGGAAGAACAAGGCGGAGCTCCGGCGGGGCGAAGTTCCTCGAGCTCCTCCTACCAGTTCCGGTGGATTTTGGGCTTCAAAATCGGGCTGCTGCCTCCTCAGGTCCTCCTCTAACGTCTGGAATCGTCAAAAAGCCACGGCGGCGGCCGTGGTGCTCGCTGGTGACTGGCGGAGCTGGGAAGCTTCGTTGGCTCCGGCGAGCTTCAAAATTCGCTTCCAGATGCTCTCAAGGGCACGTTGACCTGCAAAATGAGTCAAGGGGTCCAGGGAAAACTTCTTGGTCCCTTGGATGGACTCGGGGATGCTCGGATCGAGATGGAGATGCACGGCCGGAGGTGCGCTCCGGCCAAGGTCCTTGATTTGGCGATATAGTCGATTGAACTTCAAATTTTTTTGGGGGTTTTCGAAGCTAAGATTAACAGGAAGCTAATGGACTGAATAAAAAGGCGGGGGGAAGCCCTCAATGGCAGGTGCAAGAGGGAGGAGCAAACCTCGACCATCGACTTCGCGGGAGGTAGGGGAAGCACCTCCGACCTCGGGAGCCTTGGCTGAAGAGCCCACGACGGAGCTGTCACCTCCAAGTAGCTCTGGAGCACGAAAGAGGCGCGAGGGGTGGAACGAAGGGTGTTCGAAAATCAAATTCAAAGTGGGGGGGGGGTCGTTATATCTGGTTTGACCCCTGACCAAGGTGCTCCAAAGATCAAGGCACCTGGAGCATCACGTTGATCCAAGGCTCGAGGTAAACATAGGGCGAGGTAGACCATTGATCGAGGCATGGATTTGCAAGAGGCACCATCACGAAATGGTGCAAGGAATAGCCGCGAAAAAGCCAAGAAGATGGCTCAAAAACCAACTTCTGACAGGGGCGCAGGGGGTAGGGCGTCCAGTTGACCGAGGTCAACTGTTGACCCCTCCTGGTTGGTCCACGTGGACCAACCAGGAAAAACCCTGAAAAATTAATTTGTAAAATCAATAAAAAAATAGAATTAGGTCGAATTAATTAATATTTATAAAATGAAAAATGCTTAAAATTATATGTAGTATTTTATTATGAATTTTAATTATTTTTATGAAGTGTATTTTTATAAGTTACCTTTTTAACCCTATATAGGTATAATACCTATATATCTAAGTATTTAATTTTTATTTTATGAATTTTATGTTTATTAATTTCATTTCTTATTTTCTAAAATTATGAAATACTTTTATACACTTAATTATATTTTTATTTTATTTTATGGAAGTATTTTGTATATTAAATAAAATCTAAGAGTGTTTTGTATAGGTATATGTATAGGCAGTATACCTATGTATACTTTATACAAGTATTTTTATTTTGTATTTTCTTTGCATTTTTATTTTAATTTTAATGCACATATATATTATAAGTAATATTTAAATAATTATAAAAATACAAAAATACTGAATAAAGAATAAATTGAATATTTTAATATGTACAACTATACAATAGGGGTCCAAAACTCAACTTTCAAACCGTAGCTCCGCCAAATGCGAAACCACCACCATTAAATAGATTATTTTATTCTATATACAATTAAAGGTGAGTATGCTGCATTTGGAGTTGTCGTTTGTGAGATACGAGTCTGGGAAGTTGGGATTCTGGATTCTTTTTCAGACCATAACTTTTTATCTGTGCATTATTTTTCTGTGAAATTAATTTTGTATTTTTCTTTATTAAATTAGCTACAACTTTCATGTACAAAGTTTCTTTATTTGATGTATAAAAAGTGGAACCAAAAATAGGTCCCAAAATGAATAAAGAATGAATAGAATGTATAGGTATTTTCTCTGTATTTCTGACCTTATCTCCCCCTACTTTATTTCTTGTCGACCTATTCATCAAGATGCCTAGGTCTCGGGGGTTTTGGGTCATAAAATATTTACAATATTTTATTCTTTTTCTTTTCTTTATTTATTCTATAATTTTGGCTTTAATTACAGTATTTTATACACTAAATAGATGCACATGCATGAATGCTAAAATGATGTATTTAAGGCTATTTACAGGCATTTGCTAGGGTTTTTGGTGCCAAAATGATAGAATAAAGATGATGAAATGTGGATTCATCACAACCCCAGATCCTTCAAAAACAAGTGCACATGGCAGCGTCCAAGGAAGCAGAGAGAGATGAGAGCTCCAACCTCAGTATCATCGGGGGCCATCTCTCGAAAGTTGATATCATCGAAAAGCGATCATAAGATCTGGAGAAACTCGCTGTGATTGAGAAGAGGACCCAAAACTTAGATAAGCTTGATCAGATCAACAAATACCTTGAACTGTTGTGGGCACCATCAACTCTGTTCAGTCGGCTACACTATCGGAAGCTCCTGCTGAGAAGAAGGATGAGCAGCAACCGCAGCAGCAGCCTCAGCCGAGCCAGCAGCCACCGGCAGTCTAGCACGTGTACTACGTACAGGTGCCCAACCAGGGCCAGCCGCAGCAGCAGATGGTCGTGTACCATCCAGAGTTCCTTTCCGGACCTGATCCAGTCTTCCCACCACCACCCCTGATCCAGGAAGTGAACGGGGTATGGGCTAATGACGCACAACCGACCCGTCCTCAGGGACAACCCTAGGGTCAGCAATTTGCCAATCGGCAATACCACCAACCTCAGGGTGGTCGCTTTGGACAGTCCTCTCAGCCTCACCAACAGTACCAGCAGCCTCCCCAGTTTGCACAACAATGGAGGCAGAATCATCCGTACCAGCAGCCGCAGTACCGCCACCCACAGTCGTATCACCAGTACGCGGCTGCCCCCTCTCAGCAATACCAGCAGTATCCTCCTCCCTCATACCAGCAACTTCAACTTCCTGCACCACCGCAGCACCACCATCAGCAACCTCCACACCCATCCAACCAACAGCAGCATGGTCTGCACGCTGAACCATCAGAAGTACCCCCCTGCGAACCCCACCATGGACTGTCTGGCCCAGCTTGTCAAAGGGCTAGCGGATATGACCAAGCGGCTTGACGACCTGACCGCCACCCGAACTACCATTCTGGCTCAGGTCGAGGCCAACCCCAATAATTTCAAAAAGAAAGAGCAGGTAGAATGTAATGTCCTGTCCGTGTCTGGTAATGATATGATTGTTTATTATAATGCTGTTACTCTCAGGAGCGGTAGGGCCTTGCCACCGCCTGCTACCAGAAATGGGGTGAATAAAGAAACAGGTGGATCGTCATCTTCCGCATCAGCCGTGCCAGCTCCAGGGGCGGGTGAGGAGGAAGAAGAAGGAGAAACCAGTCCAGTCGTCGTGCCATGTCACCAGCAGCCTCAACAGAAAATACAAAAAATCACAAAAGCAAAAACAACAAAAAGAAGCTTCCAGCCGAAGCGAAGCCGTGCCAGCATTGGAGGAGCCGCCAGCAGCAGTCGATCCCTTGCCAGCCGACGGAGCAGACGCTTTACTTTTTGATCGCCCTGCAGCACCAGCATGTCCAGATATAGATTGTACTCCTTTTTGTAGTCCGGATGTACAACATTTGACGGGCGATGATTTTGATGTAAATAAGAACTCTCATTTTCCTGCCATTGATGTAAATATTCCTTTTCTTCATGCAATACAAAAATCCAAAAAAATTGCAAAACAAAAAAAGGCATTGTCTAATCCATATGTTGTGGAAATTTTAGATAAATTGACTGTTGATTTTCCCTTGTTGATGGCTGTGGAATACATGCCAGTTGTGAAGAAAGGACTAAAAGAGGCATGTACTAACAGGCGTCGCCCAGTGCAAGAGAACAGACGCCGAGATGTAGAAAAACACGTTCTCTCCATGGCCACTGTTGCAGCCATTAGCAATCTCCCACAGAAAAAGCAAGACACAGGAGCGCCTCTGATCAGTTGTGAGATTTTTGATCAGGTCTTCGAGCGTACTCTCCTTGACAATGGATCTTCCATCAACCTTCTGCCCTCGTCCATAATGCAAGAATTTGGGCTGGGACCGCTCAAGCAGACACGCATGATCCTTCAGTTCGCTGACCGATCCGTCAAGCGGCCCCGAGGTCTTTTGGAAGACGTGGTAGTTAAAGTGCAGGAGATGCAATTTCCAGCTGACTTTGTAGTCCTTGATATGGACTCGCCTGCACCCCTGCTCCAGACCCCTATCATCCTTGGCAGACCATTCCTTCGTACTTCAGGTGCCGTGGTTGATTACGGTTCTGGCAAGATCACTTTCAGCTCGAATACCCAGCAGATCACGATAAACATGAACAGAGAGCCGAATGCCACAACTGATGAGAGCCAGGCAGCATCCGAAGTAGACTGTGATTTTATTGCAGAGATCATATATTCATGCTTGTCATTGGACGATCCATGGACCCGAGAAATCCTCACTCTTGAGGAGGACTCGGAAAGCGCAGTCAGCGTATGCTCCGACGATTCATGGGAGACAGATTCTCAGATGCAGGCGCATCTCTTCGAGCAGTCACTCCAGACCGAGCACGATCAGCTTATCGCAGACCCGTTCGACACATCACCAGGATCTCAACAACATGATGAGGATGGTAGCAGCTTCAAGGAAGTACATCCCACCACCAGCAAAGTCTCTGAAGTGACAGATAAAGTGGACAGGTGAAAACCAGAACTCAAGCCACTTCCTGCAGGCCTGAAGTATGCTTTCCTTGCGGGTGAAGAACAAATGTATTTGGTCTTCATCAGCAGCAGGCTGAATCCGGATCAGGAATCTCGTCTTCTCGAGGTTCTAGAAAAGAACCGCAAGGCACTTGGTTGGAGCGTATCAGATCTCCGAGGGATAAATCCAGCCTTGTGTTCACACCACATCTATCTAGAAGAAGATGTCAAGCCATCCCGCGAATTCCAACGAAGGCTGAACCCTAACCTTCGGGACGTCGTCATGAAGGAGATAACAAAATGGTGTGACGCAGGCTTCATCTATCCCATCTCCGACTCAAAATGGGTAAGCCCGCTGCATGTAGTTCCAAAGAAATCCGGGCTTACCGTGGTTACAAATGACAAAGGAGAGGAAATTTCCACTCGGGTACCAACATCCTGGCGGGTGTGTGTTGACTACCACCGTCTCAATGCAGCAACTAAGAAGGACCACTTTCCCTTGCCCTTCATTGATCAAGTTTTGGAAAGATTAGCAGGAAAGGAGTTCTTCTACTTTCTGGATGGGTACTCCGGGTACAACCAAGTGGCAATTGCCCCTGAAGATCAAGAGAAGACTACCTTCACTTGCCCGTTCGGCACCTACGCCTTCAAGAGAATGCCCTTTGGATTATGCAATGCACCTGCAACCTTCCAAAGATGCATGTTAGCAGTCTTCGTCGAGATGGTAGGCAATTTTCTCGAGGTATTCATGGACGACTTCTCTGTCTATGGTGATAGTTTCGATTCTTGTCTTGAGCACCTAAACAGAGTGCTTTAGAAGTGCCGAGAAGTCAATCTAGTGCTTTCATGGGAAAAGAGCCACTTTATGGTCACAGAAGGTATTGTGCTGGGTCACGTCGTTTCCAAACGTGGCATGGAAGTCGACCCGGCGAAGGTGGATGTCATTTCAAATCTCCAGCCACCTCAGTCAGTGAAGAATGTGAGGTCATTCCTGGGGCATGTGGGTTTCTACAGGTGATTCATCAAGGATTTCAGCCGCATCGCCCGACCTGTGACAGAGCTTTTGTGCAAGGAAACTGAGTTCATTGTTGATCAGCAGGTTCTCCTTGCCTTCAATCAGTTGAAGGAGCTTATCACTCAGGCTCCAATCTTGCAGCCGCCCGACTGGACTCTTCCCTTTGAGATAATGACCGATGCGTCAGATTTTGCAGTCGGGGCTGTTCTTGGACAGAGGAAAGACAGAGCGCCCTATGCCATTCACTATGCCAGCAGAACATTAGATGAAGCTCAAAGAAATTATACTGTGACAGAGAAGGAATTGTTAGCTGTGGTTTTCACCCTAGAGAAGTTCAGATCCTATTTGTTGGGATCAAAAGTCACAATCTTTACAGACCACTCTGCTATCCGGTACCTACAGCAGAAGAAGGATGCCAAGCCAAGACTGATCCGTTGGATCCTTCTCCTCCAGAAATTCGATTTAGAAATCAAGGACAAACCTGGAGTTCAAAATGTGGTAGCAGACCATCTCTCCAGAATAGAGCAGCATGAGTCTCCTCTGAACAGTGCACCCATCATAGAAACCTTCCCAGGCGAAGCCATCTTAGCAGTGGATTCTCTCCCTTGGTATGCAGATATAGTCAACTACCTCGCCTCCGGGGTAACACCAGCGGATTGGACGAAAAATCAGAAGAACAAATTCATGTCGACCATCCGATTCTACCAATGAGAAGTTCCTCTTTTATTCAGGGAAGGAGCGGATTGCATTTGGCGCAGGTGCATCCCTCAGACGGAGCAATCTAGTGTCCTCGAGCATTGTCACTCGCTCGAATCAGGTGGATACCACTCTGGAGATCGGACGGCAGCCAAAGTACTTTAGTGTGGCTTCTGGTGGCCCACTTTATTCAAGGATGCAGCGGAATTTGTCAAGCGATGTACTGATTGTCAGAGAATGAAAGGTACACTTACTGCCAAAGATTCAATGCCCCTGAAAATCATTCAGATAGCAGATGTTTTCGATGCATGGGGCATTGACTTCATGGGACCGTTCCCTAACAGTCAAGGTTTTGAGCACATCCTTCTTGCCGTCGATTACGTGAGTCGTTGGGTTGAAGCTATCCTCGCTCGAGCCGCTGACAGCTGAACAGTATGCCAGTTTCTAAAGAAGAACATCATTTCGCGGTTCGGGATACCGAAAATTCTCATATCAGACGGAGGTAGCCACTTCATTAACAAAGAGGTCAAGAAGTTAACGAAGGAGTACGGCATCGATCATCGTGTCGCGTCTCCTTACCATCCTCAGACCAATGGCATGGCGGAGCTATCAAACAGAGAAATCAAGACTATCATGCCGAAACTTGTTAGGCCAAACAGAAAAGACTGGTCTCAACTCTTGGACTCAGTCCTATGGGCTTACCGAACCGCCTACAAGTCACCCTTGGGCATGTCGCCCTATCGTCTTGTATATGGAAAATCGTGCCATCTGCCCGTGGAATTAATTCACAAGTCTCTTTGGGCAATCAACAGTTGTAATTTGGACTCACGCAAAAGTGGTCAGAAGAGAAAAGACGATCTGAACAGGCTCTTGGAATTCCGAGACTATGCATACGATAACATCTTGATGTACAAGGAGAAGGTGAAACGCTGGCATGACCGGCACATCAGACGAAAGACCTTTGACGTTGGACAGAAAGTGTGGTTATTTGATGCAAAGTTATGGATATTCCCAGGCAAATTAAAGAGTAAGTGGATAGGGCCATTTCGAGTTTGTGAAGTGTGTGACAATGGAAGCATTGCTATATCAGAATTGTCCCCTGACGCACAACCATTTGTCGTCAACGGTCAACTCCTGAAGCCGTACCTCGAACCAGACACATTCCTGGCCGTTGTTGACTCCGTTCAGCTCATGCACCATGATGACATCTCCACAGCACCTGCGGCATCGAAAGATTCAGACTATGCAATCCAACAACTATTTATCTGATTTTCTTCTTTTCTTCTTTTCTTCTTTTCCTTTTCTATTTTCTTCTTCTATCTAAAAGGTGTCGCCCTTGTAGACAGTTTTCTATACTTAGGACGTACTTTGTCCTAAGTATAGGGGGGATGTGCACCTAGAGTTTTTCATTTCAGTCCGATCCTCTCCATTGTCTCCTCTTCTTGTCTATACTTAGGAGTATCTTACCCTAAGTATAGGGGGGAGACAATCTGAGTACGATCTGTGTATTCCCGCCCTTGACCCTCCCTGCTTTTTGTACAGTCTGCTTTACTTAGGGTTACTTGATCGTAAGTATAGGGGGGACGGTCAACTTCTCATTCATTCATTTCATTCATATTTATTCTTTAGACTTGTCTATACTCAGTACGAGTTATATCTTTGCTTTTCCTTTCGACCTATGAGGACATAGCTCAAGCTAAGTATAGGGGGGGTCGTATATACCATGTATATACTATAAGCCATAACTCATACTGAAAAATAAAACATCAATTCAATCTAAAAAGCAATAAGTAACTCTATAATAATAAAAGAGGATTGTGAGCTCCTCGGGCTCTTTGTACTTATACTGATTATTAAGTCAGGAAAAATGTTTTGTGAAAGAAAGTTTTCTTTGAAAAACCTTGTGAAAATTGTTTGAAAATAGTGTGTACAAGTATTCAACCTTTGAGAAAATTAGTTTTGTGTGTAAAATTTATTTTCTTTGCGTGAAATCAAAATATGTGAAAATCAGTGTGCAAATGATTACGAAAACTTGATTGTCAAAATTGTTTTGAAAAACCTATCTATGCTGTGTAAAACCTTTGTAAAATCATTTTCAAATACGTGTACATGTTTGCAAAATTATTTTGGACTAAAGCTTTCAAAACTCTTGTGAAAATGATTCTTGAATAAGTCTGAGGAGTCTGCACAAAAATCTCTTATACAAAAATAAGCATAATCCCAAATAAAGCTTATAAGAGCCAAAACCTTATTATACATCAAATACAGTTTTCTTCTTTTGTATATACTGATTAATAAATCAAGTCAGATACCTATACAGTATGATTTGAAAACTAGTGTGACCTGTTTTGAAAATTTGCTGTGAAATATTTTCAACTTGTGTGAAACTGTTTGGATTGCAAAACTTTTCTTTGTGTGAAAGAAAGGATTTGAAAAACCTATGTGCAAATGTTTTGAAAATTGCTTATCAAAACTATTGTGAAAAATGTACATATAGTGTGAAAAATCTTTACAAAAATAATTTTCAAATGTGTGTAAATGATTGCAAAAAAATTATCGTGTACTATAGTCTGCAAAATTATTTTCAAAACTAGAGCTGAAGAATAAGAGCATTAGTACAAAGACTTGTAAATCAGAAATAAAATGCATAAAATTCTTTCTGTACAAGCGGGTTAAAGTACGCCATTAAAACCTGTAAAGTCTTTGAAAATCCATATATTTTGTAAATAAAACGGCCCGCTTGTGTAAATAATTGTATGTACCTTTTTGTATGTGTCAAGTTTTTATTTGCAAAAATTTCTTTGTGTAAAAAGATTCTTTGATTCTTTTAAATTCTTTGTGAAAATTTGCATCATTCATTGTGCATAGCATAAGCATACCATTCACATTCTTTTTGAGTGAGCTTGATGATTGAATCAGTCCAATAAAGTCTCAAATTGGAGCTTGGTTAGACCTTACCGCATCTAACTGAACTGGAGCCTTTCGGGAACTAGGTTTAAGGTACTTCAGGTCTATGCAGACTTAATTCTTTGAGAAATCAGGGCTGGGTTCAAGTTACGTCAACTGACTAACTAGCACTTTTCGAGACACACACATGACTCTTGTCGACCGTGACCTAACTTGGACACTTGCACCTTTCACTTGGCTCAACTCAGTTGGAGTGGTGAGGGGGTTGGATTTGCCAGTCTGAGACGCACACGGGTGGAAACATTCGTCCTCGTCTAGGGAGGGAAGTGCACCCCAACCTGGTTCAATAGCCATGAGGTCTAAAGACAGGAGATTGTGGGTTGCGATAAAGCTTCAAAAGAGGGATAGTCTACTGGCTCAAGAGGAAAAAATCCTTATGTAAATGCTGCTATGCATAGTATTGTGAAAAAAAATGGTCAGGCCTGTACAAAAATAAAATGCCTGCAAAGTATGTACATATGTTGTAAAGACAATAAGCAAGCTTGAGTTCCAAAGTCAAATATGTGAGCCTGCAGCTGGATGACTTGACTACACTGGTCTTGCATCCCAGGATAGGTAGCTACACTGGCTACCGTCCATTCTTCTCTTCACCCCCTCCTCTTGAGCTGGTTGCCACTTGAACTTAGAAGGGAATACCCTGCTCCTCGAGGAAGGAGCTGTTGGATTAGGGAATCATTGGGTTGTCATTCTGGAGAAGTCAGTTCCTTTATCATTTCAGTTGGGGAGAGCCACTATCACTTACACTGTACAAGTCAGCTTCATAGTTATAAGGGTTTGCGTACGATGTAGACCAGTTCTGACCAGGCTATTGAGGTGGGTTGAACCGAGTTCTGTGACTATCGAAGGCTGTTGTATTTTAGAGCTGGTTCCCGACTAGGTTCCACACACATCTACACCCAAGGTCTGACAGGAGCTCCAAATTCAGATTTTATAAAGACATGCATTGCACTGGAAGCACCCCTATTCACTCTATCCTTCTTTAATTGTCCTTTTTCTTTTCTTTATTCTTTTTGTACTTATTGCATAAGTGTTTGCTAGGGACTAGCAAAGGCAAGTATAGGGGGTGATGAATCTCCATTTCATCACCTTTATTCTATCATTTTGGCCTCAAAACCCTAGCAAATGCATGTAAATAGCATCAAATTGTACATAATAGCATTCATCATTCATTGTATTAATTATACATTAAATAATGTGTTTAATGCCAAAATTATAGAATAAAGAGAAGAAAAGAAAAAGGAATAAAATATTGAAGATATTTTATGACCCAAACCCCGAGACCAAGGCCAGCATGGAATTGGTCGACAAGGAATAAAGTAGGGGGAGATAAGGGCCAGTGTACAATAAATATCTCATTTATTCATGTAGTTTTTTATGCAATTTTGACACCTATTTTGTATATAATTATTTATTCATCAAATAAAGAAACTTTGTTCATGAAAGTTGTAGATAATAATGTAAATAAAAATACAAAATTGAGTTTGCATAAAAATAATACTCAGTGTACATTTTATACACAGAATAAAAAGCCAAAATCTCAACTTCACAGACCCATATCTTGCAAATAAAAACTCCAAATCACCCAAACTCACCTTTAATTGTATACAGCTTTCCAAGAACTATTTAATAAAATTGGTTTCATAATTTTTGGAGTCCATCTGCAAAAGTTAGGTTTTCGGCCCCCATTGGGCAGCCTGCCTGATTAAAATATTCAATATATTCATTGTCCATTATTTTTATCCAATTTTATTTTTAGAATTTTGTGAATAATGTATATAATACATGTACATACTAAAATTAGACTAAAACTAAAAAGGATTAATAAAATAAAATAAGCCTATGCAAGCTAGTAGGCAAAATACCTATGACCAAGAATGTATATAAATGAAAGGGGAAAATACTCTTTAATTTTTCTCTTCTTTTATATTTTTATGATAATGTAAATAACACATATAACCTATTAAAAATGCAAATCTAAAATAAAAATCAAGAAAATACATTAAATAAATTAAGTACACAAAATACATAGGTAAAATACCAAGAAGAATATCTATACATACATATACCTATTTATTTAAAAATGAAAATAAACTCATAAAAATTAAATAAAAATACCTTTATACTCACAAAAATAAATTATAAATTTATAAAATAAGCCAATAAACTAATAAAATAAAATAAACAAATAAAAAAATTAAAAGATACAAAATATATGTAAATACACACATATACACTTCATTAAAATAAAATTATAATAAAACACTTTAAAAAATTCAATAAAAATCGTAAATAAATACTACATGAAATAATACACATTTTTTATTTTTTAAGAAAATTCTAATAAAATCATTTACTAGGTTAAATAAATCAATTTCTAAAAAGACTTCCTATTTTGGCGTCTAGCGGCCGACGTGGACCAATGGGGCGCCGGCCCTTGTTGACCGCCTGGTCAACTGTCCCATCTGGGACCTGGCATCTCTGAACTGTCAACTCCCCGGATTTCTTCCTTTTTTTACGGCCATCCCGTCCATCGATCGAGCTCGCTTCCTTCACAAGAATTGATCTCTGATCATCCATGATACCCGCCAATAACTTGGATCGACCCGATACTCATTGGATTAAGCAATAATCACCGATCAATAAGGCTCCAGGCCATTGTCTATAAATAAGAAGCTCTGCCCCCTTCCTCAAATTTGGCCAATTTTAACCCATCCAAAAGCCTTGATTTCGTTTCTGGGACGTTCCTCGTGACAGGGGGAGTGATCCAGCACCTCGAATCGGCCGGAGGAAGGGCAATTTTGACGCGGCGGAGCTCCGGCGTCCGTCCTGCTCCCTGGTGGCCCCCAGGTATAAGAGTTGTCCTTTTTATGCATTTTAGTTAGGTTTTAATGTTAGTTTATGATTCTCGTAGTTAGTTTAGTCCTTAGTTGATCAGCTTAGCGTAAAATCAAAAATTCGAAGTTCGCCAGAGCTCCGCTCCGGTGACTTCTTCACTGTGAACCCGACCGTGTCCGACTGCCTCATTCACCCCATCTCGTTCCTCATCGCATTCTCCATCGATTTATTGCCTTTGTCCAACCGAGGACCTCCGGTCCTCGCGAATCGGGGTTCCACCTCCGCCGTACGCCGGAGCCCCTCTGCCTCACTCCATCTTGCTGCAGAGCTTCAAAACCCGGGGTCGAGGAGGTAGCCCTCGCTCCCCCGGTTCTTCCTATGGAGGTCCAGCGATGAAAGAAGCCCATCTGGGCTAGAATCAAACCAGGAAGAGGTTCCTGGAGGTCCCGTTCTTCCCCGACCTCGTCCCAGCGCCTCGGACCTCCAGGAGCCATGAGAAGACCGCCGGCCGACGCGGGAGGCTTCCAGCTACGTGCAGACCACCTCAGATACGCAGGAGAGCCCTGGAGGAGCCCAAGCTTCTCGATCGAAGCTCGCCGGGGGCGAGCTTCTTCCCTGTTCTTCCAGGGGGCTCCAGCGTCGTCAGATCAGGAGGCCCGACCCAGATTGCACAGGAGCCATCCGATGAAGACACGCGCCAATCGTTAGATCTGCGAGGAGCTTCTAATCCGAACCCTTCATCGACGAACCGGTATCCACCGTCAGATGCGCGACACGTGGATGAGTGGGCGAAGACCAACCGCAGGATGAAGCGCCTTAGGGGGTCAATTTCAAACAACTCCCCCCGCTTTTTGTATTTATAGTTTAATGCCAAAAATAAAACGTCATGTTGTAAATAAAGTGTAAAAGTTGCAGTCCGTCCCCTGTAGTTTATGTATTTACATATTAGTCCCTCCACGCCTCACATGCAGCACCCACGTGAGGCGCGTGATTTTTGCACTTAAACCCCGCCGGGTTTTAGTATTTGTAAAATGGCCCCGAAAATAAAAATAAATGTTTATTTCTATTGTAATTTTTGCGTGGATGCCCCTGATAAATATTTTAATTGCAAAAATGCCCCTGCCAGGCCATATATTGTTGAATGCTTTGTCTATTTATTTTGTGCCTCTTTTTAATTTGAAAAATCTTGTAAAAATGGATATAAGCTCCTGTTAGTGTACCCTTGCACGCCATATTTTTGGATTTCAATTTTGTTGTATTTTTGCATTTATTAAAAATCAAAAACATGCCTTTTATTTACTGTCTAACTTATAAAATTCAAAAAAAATATTAAAAGACCTCAAAAAAATTCTAAAAAAATTTCCTAGTGTATATTTTGACCTATGTTAGCGTCAGTCCAAAAATCCCTAAAAATCTCAAAAGAAAAACCTTAAAAATTCAAAAATACACAAAAACGTAAAAAAAATATATAAAATCAAAGAAAAATCAGAAAAATATGAACTCAGTTCCTATTTCTTCTATATTTTATTATCTTTATTAGAAAAATAGTGTGGAAGAATTCTGTGGCTGTTTTCTATTTTTGATTCCTATTTTACTTACATCCAGTCCTTATTCGATTGTTTTCCTTTATTTCAGCATTTAAAAATACCAAAAACAATTTGAAAAATACCCAAAAATCACCAAAACAGTAAAAAAATTATAAAAATACCAAAAAGACTTTATTTCTATATTTTTGAGTGTTTTTATATATTTTTTATAAATATTTTGTCACCCCTCTCTCCCCTTTGTATATATATATATATATTCCTCTATTTAAAAAATATATCTATATATATTTTTATATATATAAATGTCTAAAATTATAAAATAAAAAAATTTATTATTTATATCTATATAGATCTATATCTAATGCATGTATTATATGCTACCCTCTAGGGATATATTTATAACTTTATATATTTATATTCTCGAAATTAAATATATATTTATATATTACATATTATTATTATAAAAAAATATATAAAAATAAAATAAAATAAAATAAAATAAATTAATTAAAAACCCACAAAAATAGAATTCACACATGGATGACTTTGTGGTATATGCACATCATAGGCTTATGCATTTTTGTATTGCTCCCTGTGGTTCGACCTCTACATGCTTGTTCACTATACATTTTATGGTAGAGTAATAAATATTAATTCACATTTTTGGACTTAATTCATTCATTCTTTTATTGTGGGTTAATTGCTGATTAACCGATGTTTTGTGAGTGGTCGCCTCAGCGACACTTGATACATATTACCGTGACCCTCGCAAAATGTGTGGTTATCAGGCTCTCCCATAAGGAAGGCATACTTCGGAGTTACTAGAAGTGGCTTAAGCTCTGGTAGGGTGTAAATCTACTTTGCGACTACCTCAGAAAATGTACTGGTGGTTGGTGAATGAACTGTCAACTGTGGCTATCTGTTTTGGTTACTTCTGGCTCAAACATATATGCAATGAATTCTTCTTTTTGTTCGGCTCTAGAGGGATCATCTTCAAACAATTCATTCAGCTCATTAGCATAGGACTCATCATCAACAAAAAAGCAGTACTCGACTGTGCTTTCCATGTCATCCTCTTTGGAGAGGAATTCCTAAGTCCCAATGTCCTCCAAAGAAACTCATGGATCTATGATCTTTGCTAAAAAATCACAATCTTCTATCACATGTGTCACAAGCTCTCTCTCATCTAATACTGACTCTATTGGCTTCAGATATAGGATCGTCTCTATTATAACCTTATCGTTGTTAGAGTGAAATGTTATCTTCCATGTACCATAATCAACTATTGATTTGGCTATTCGAAGGAACGATCGTCCTAGTATGATTGGGGCATGGAGTAACGGTGCAGACATATCCATATCCAAGACAATGAAGTCCACTAAGAATTGCATTCCTTGCACTGTTATGATAACATCCTCTAAAATGACATCAACGATTTAATCGATCGGTCATCAAACCGAAGGATCATCCTGTCTGATTTAAGTGGCCTCAGTTGACAAACCTGAAATCGCCCTCGCTAATATCATCACATTGTTGTAGTCAGGCAATTAAGGTTTGATAAAAACCTGCTTAATTGATTAATGAATTAATGAAAAAGCGGTTGAATTTATTTTTTACTTAGGCAAACCCAAGATCAAACTCAGGAAGGCAGTTGTCTCTTAGGTTAATTTTCAGATAATTCAGTGGTTAGGTTTTTGAGGAGTATCTTTTTGATTTTATATGTAATTAAATGAGGGAAATGCAAATGTAGCTAAATTCAGAGGTTAAAATATAAATTTTCAATCAAATCAACTTCAAACCTAATGAAACTTAGCTAGAATGTACATGAATGCAAAATTAGGCTAGTGTGATTTTTAGGCATTTTTTCTGATGCGACGCACAATTGGTTTTTATGATAAATGTATTTTAGTAAATACCAACACTTGATATTTTTTTGATTAAAAAAAATCCTAAATAGATCTAGTAAAGAGGAATCCGGGGCAGCTTCAAAATCCTAAAAATACTAATTTATGATCAAATTAAATCAACTACCAAATTCACTAAATAAGTTATTCAAAGCAAAATATGCATGCAAATGACTTAATATTTTAGCATAGTACAAAGAACTAGAAACTCTACCAAATTTAATTTTTAAAGAATTTTTCGAGTAAAAATGAATTTACTATTAATTTCCAATCACAGATAAAACAAAATTAATAATATTTCACCTCAAAAGATGTAATAAATAGATCTAAGCTCCGAAATTTTCATTTAATTAATTGCAATAATGAGAATTGATGATTCTACATAATGTACTTGTTGGAATTTAAAAATAATGAGAAATAAATGCTTAAACAGAGGGGTCTCTATGCAAATATAGAAATTAAATAAGATAAACAAATACAAAAAATGCTACAAGAAATTTACCAAACATGCATGGGGCTTTATGCAATTTTCATGTGTGGGCACGTGCCAAGTGCGTGACTCCTACTGGTGGGGACTCGAATGCAATTTTTTAGGACATTTGGGCTGGTAGCGCAATTATTCCTCACACACACGGAGTGCACATGCATACGGGGTCTTTATTGTTATTTCAAGAAGATGTATGGGGTGTGGCGCAAAAATGTCCTTCGCACATGCGGGATTCACATGCGTCTGCAGTTTGGTCGGTGGTCCGTTATTGGACCTCCACGTGGCTGGCAGTTGTAGCTTCGTCTAAGATGAGGCAGGCGGCTAGGGCGGTGGCTTGGTGGAGGTGCTAGAGGTGTGTGTGATCGGTTCAAGGCCGTTCGATCTCCATCGGATGGCAACTGTAGCTCGACCCTCACTCGAAGGGGATGAAGGTGGGAGGTCGGAGATGCACATGCATGGAGATATGGAGCAATAGAGGAGGTCATCGGCCATGGGCAGAGGAGTACTGATCGACGTCAAAGGAGAGAGGGTCAGTCGGAGGGTTGATGATGGTCTACGATGTTCCTCAAAGCTCGAGCAACCAAACGTCAGAGTTATGAGATTTCAGATCCGTCAAATCCTTCTCAATCCTCGATTAAACAATGCCTGCAATTGGGGATGGGTGCTCGAGGGGTCCCGATGTTGACTGTAGGTTATCTCCTCTTCGTACCACTCAGTTTGGAAACGAGGAGGATCAGCGGTAATGTGGTCGAACTGCAGGTTCTCTTCTTCTTTGTCAGAAGATACGCACAGAGAAGTCTCTGAGCTTATGCGGTGGGGATGACCTTCTAATGGGCGCAGACCTCTTGAGCTCACAATGATATGTGTGAGATGCTTCTTATCGAAGATGGAGGGAGGAGCAAACCTCGAACTTTGGAGTTGGACAAAGATGGAAAGGGGTGAAGAGATAGAGAAGAGAAGATGGAGGGACAGGGATGGTAGAGATGGTTTGTCGAGAGACGGAACGATGATGGATCGAAGAGAGATGGGTGATGGTTTTGGGTTCACAATTTGCAGAGAACACGAAGGTTTGAAGGATACAAAATCAATTTGGGGAAAGTATCAATGGGTAGTAGTGGATTGGAAGAAGAAGAAGAAGTAGAGGAGACGGGGAAATAAAGAGGAAGAAGAGGAAGGAAGAATCACATGTCGGGGTTTCGTCTGAAGATGGTTGAAGCTCGAGATCTGGCTGATCTTCACCTCGAATGGCATGGCAGAAAGCGACGTGAAGCTTGGTTGCAACAGAAGGAGCTGCGTCAACAAGGTGTTCGAGAACACCTTAGACCACTCCTGAAGATGCACTCGTCATCCCCTAATCAGCTATAGAGGTCCACACTGTCACCATGAATAAACCGACGGCTGGAGCTTATTCTCTAAAGGGCGGATGTGCATCAAAGGTCGACGGTGATGGGCTTTTAGGAGTTTTTAGAGCTCGACGAGAGATGCAGAGGTGAAGGGTTACGAGGAGCGAAGGAGGAAGAGAGAGAGAGGGGGGAGAGAGAGAGAGAGGGAGGGAGGGACGAGGCGAGGCTTGTGGAGGAAGAGTTGATCTTGGATGAGAGTGTGGTGCTAGGACTGGGTCGAGGAGGAGAGAAGGAGTGGTGCGGCTTGATCGAGTCGAGTAGAGAAGGCAAAGGGCATAGTTTGTCGGAGGAAGTGGAGGGAGAAGAAAAGGTCTCGATATTCGATTGGTCAAAAGATGGAACAACCGAGATGAAGCCATGTGGTGAAGTGATATTAAAAGAAATAAAATAAAAATAAAAAAGAAAAAAGAAAATAAGGATGACTGATCTCAGCCATTGGATGAAGGGTACTTCATCCAACGACTGGGATTATAAGCGACTAAATGAGGGTAAGTGGGGTGCACGTGGTGGCTCTTGGAGCAGTTACGTGTCTCCTCCACACAAATCAGAAAATAAATAAAAAATCAAAATAAAATAGTAAACAATGTCAAATTAAATAATGGTATTCATGAAAGTATCTCGATAAGATCTACAACTTTCATGAAAGAATCAAAACCAAAAGAAGCCATCTGTACAAAGTGTATTTTTGGTGTTCTTCTATGTGCATAGTATACCAATTTTTAGGTTTGCAGTTTTTATGATTTAAAAAAATTCCAAATTAAATCAAATAAAATATAGAAGAAATATTTATACATTAATCTATTTTTTATATTTAATAATTAAAAGAAGTAAGATAGGAGAGGCTTATCTACAAACTATATATTCAGACTCAGAATGACTCATTTTCTTTGATTTTTAAGTCATTTTAGATTTGGATTTTTGCACACTTTATTAAAACATAAATCAAAGAAAATAAATAAAACAAATTAAAAAGAGATATTTTTTTACATAAAATAATAAGGTCAAATTGGCCAATATATAGAATGTACAATGAGGACCCAAAACCCAAGTTTCACATATGCACTCCGATTCTTTTGAGTTCGATATTGATTTGTAGATAATTGAGTATAGACTAATTCAAAAGTGAGTATGGATTTATAGGAGACTGTATGTGAGAGATATTTGACTTTGCAACCTTTTGTCTCAAAATTAGGGCTTGGATTTATATGTCATATATACATGTTATTATTTTTCTAATATTTTTCCTTTATTAATGTTGGTAATATGTACACAATAGAGTTTATTTTATAGAGTTTGTAGTTATCACAAAATTAAGAAAAATATGGGAAGTTAGTTGATATACATGTGATAATATACACACAATTTCTGGCTTCTTATTTATATAATTATGAATGATAAAATATGGATATTATTTACACATGCATGAATTCTAATAATGCAATATAAATGATAAAATGCAATTAATTACTCAGGAACGGTGCTCTATTTTAAGCTTTTAAAGTGATGAACCACAGATTCAAAAACCCATATACTTAAACATTGCTCGTCCCCGAGCGACTAAAATGAATGCATAAGTGAAATGAGATTGTGTTCCATACCAAGGTCATGAACAAAAGGTGAAAATGGAGCTCGACTTGACCTTTAGATTAATAGTGTGGTGGAACTCCTCATAAGAATTACGATAAAAAAATAGCTCTAAGTTGTACAAGTCATCATCAAGATCCGTCTCAGAAGTCATCTTAGATCAACCCCTTCCCAAAGCATCCCACATGAACATTGAATAATTGTCTCTTGTGTGTGAGGGGTGTTAGCTCTTCCCATCCAAAATGTGAACTACCATGCAATCTCCTCCTCTAGTAACTCATCCTCGTGGATCATTTATTTCCTTTTAAGTTTATGTACATGCTAGTTCACAACGAATATGGGGGAGAAGTCTATAAGAAGAGGAAATGAACTAGAGAGGGACCAGTGTAGTCACATAACCTGTGAAGCTTGGTCGGTTTAGCCAAGACTCAAATAAGATATGTAGGTTATCTGAAGCATGGACCATTGTGGTCAATGATGTACTTTAGGAATTGGCTTCATTTTGTATGAATTGTGGTTGCTCTACATTGATCTTTTTGTGCTCTGATGGATATAAAATCTTTTGTTTCGCCCATGTTTTGAGGTCTTAGAAAAGTTGTGCCACTAGTCCATTCCTCATCTGAAGCTTTATTTCAACCTGTTACTCTAGTTTTTATATGTTCACGCTACCTAAGAAAAAGACACACAGTCTTTCAACACTTTATCTGAGTTGAGCTAAGCACACGGTGTAGAGTACATATTAGTTCCCTATCCAAGAGTCTACTCAGAATGAGGCAATCAGATTAGACACTAAAAGTCAAAGTCTAGACATTGTCTTGTAGGAACTTGGAGAATTAAGTCCATGACCTGAAGTTTCTAAAATCCTACTTCTCAGTGAAGTTCCTCTGAAAGTTTAAGTGGATTAAGGTCTAGTCAAGTTCACTCTCGATTTTTACTCATGATTCGGTTTAGAACCCAATGACTTTGCATTTATGCATGTGCATGATATGTTAATGAAATGCACAATTTATTTTGATGATTTTTTGAATGAATGAATGAATGAGAAGCCATTTTATTTGAAAAAAATTGTTGTATACCAATTTTACAACCATTTACAACATAAGCATTATTTACAATAATTTTACATTAATTTTACAAAAAGAGTATTATTTGAACAAGATCATACCAATCTATACAAACTATAAAAGAGTTATAAAGAAGTTTTACATGCATTTACATATTGTACAAGTTTTAAAAGTTTTTAATCCCAATTTTACATGTCGTCACCCATCCAGTATTTATTGAATATTATATATACAAAATACGAGCTATGGGTAAATTATATATGTAATATATACACCACTCCTATACTTAGCGTGTGATATGTTCTCACAGCATAAAAAGCGAGGAAGAGACCTAACTCACGCTAAGTGTAAGAGAGTGAAAAGAATAAAAGTATAGAAGTCAGCACGCCCCCCTACACTTAGGCTCTGGTCAGCCTAAGTGTAGATGGAGAGCAAAAATGGGGTGGTTGATGTCAAGAGGAGAATGAATGAATGAATGAATGAATGAATATATAAGGGGACATCGACCCCCCTATACTTAGGCTCTGGTCAGCCTAAGTATAGAAGAAGGAGTTTGAAAACCGATGAGGTTGAGGGATATACAAAGAATTGGGGCTAAGAAGATGCATGGAGATGTTTGGAGTAGTGAGGTGTCATGTATTCCTTATGAGTGGATCATGAGATTTTGGGATACACAAGAAGGAGATCTTTTCTAACATAGACCAACTGCTCATCCAATCCTATGAAATGCTTAAGCAGTTGCCATTCACGAGGAATGAGCGTGCACCATCTGTAAGATCTGAAATCTCTACGCTATCATTATTGTGCACTTCTCAAACAATGAAGGGTCCCATCCACTTGGACTTCAACTTGACCTAGAAAATATCCAACTTGGCATTGAATAAATATACCTTCCTTGGGACAAAATTCTTGCGCCTAATATGTTGATCATGCCAATTCTTGATTTGTCCTTATAGATCACGTTGTTATTGTATGCCTTGTTTCAGATTTCTAGAAGCTCATTCAGATCCATATGTATGATCAAGTGTCCTTCATGTGTGTTCCAGTTCACTTTCTTCAATGCCCATTCAGATTTTGAATAAACTCAATGGGCAGATGACACGTCTTTCCATATACCATCTTGAATGAGGAAGTTCCGAGCAGGATCTTGTAAGCAGTTCAATATGCCCACCGAACTTGATCCAAGAGTTGGGACCAATTCTTCCTGTCAGGGCAGACTAGCCTCTACAAAATACCCTTCGCCTTCCTATTCAACATCTCTACCATGACAATTGATTGTGGGTGGTATGGACTAGCGACACGGTGCTTGATGTTGTAGTCCTTTGTTAACTTTTTCACTTCCCTGTTAACAAAATGTCTACCCCCGTCAGATATGATGACTTTGGGAACCCCAAATCGTGAAATGATGTGATCTTCCACGAACTTGCAGGCAGTCTTGTTGTCAGTGGCTCGGACAGGGATAATCTCCATACACCTAGATAGATAGTCCACCGCTAATAGAATATACTCGTGGCTGTTAGGGGATGGGCCCATGAAATCTATACCCCATGCATCAAAAACATCATCCATAATCATAGGTTGTATGGGCATTTCATCTTTTGGATCGATGGTCCCTCCCATTCTCTGACACATTGGACACAACCGAACAAATGCATATGCATCACGAAACAAGGTCGGTCAATACAAACCACAATGGAGCACTTTCCAGGCGATCCTCTATTCATAGTGATGTCCTCTTGCCTCCAAGGAATGGTAGTATGTGAGGGCACTCATGTATTCCTCCTGAGGAATACACCTCTGTCAGACACAATCCAGACCTTTAAAGGAAAAGGAGTGGATCCTCTCAATGGTATTTCCTTGTTTCTGACTTAAGTTAGTCAATGCGACTCTTGGGCCAATCATGGGGAACTGTCATAAACACCAAGAAGTTCACCATTCTGGCATACCATGGAAGAGAGTCAATAGAACATATCGACTCATCGGGGAAGGATTCCTTGATAGGGTCAGTCTCAGAGTAACTCTATGACTCGATATGAGAAGTGTGATCAACCACCATATTTTACACTCCAGGCTTATCCTTGATTTGCAAATCGAACTCCTGGAGTAGTAGAATCCATTTGAGAAGGCGTGCCTTCATGCCCTTCTTTTCGATGAGGTACTTGATAGCTATGTGATCCGTGAAAACTGTGACCTTGGATCCTAAAAGATGTGACATGAATTTATCCAAGGCAAACTCTAAGGCAAGCATTCCCTTCTCTATGATGGTGTAATTACGTTGAGCTTGATCTAGGATCTTGCTTGCATAGTGGACATCGTACAGTCTCCCTTCTCTCCTCTGTACTAACACGACCCCAAATGCAAAGTCAGAAGCGTCTGCCATACATAATTAGTATGTAATTAGTACACAATTATATGAATTTAAATCCAAAATAAAAAGAATAAAGAAAAGAAAAGGAAAATAAATGAAGTATTAAAGATACTGAATGATCTTAAACCCCGAGACCAAGTCAATATTGACTAGGTCGACAAGGAATAAAGTAGTGGGAGATAAGGGTCAAATATAGTACACGAGACCCTAATTTTGTTCTTCAAAATAGCCATTTTTACTCCAGTTTATTCTTCACTTTACACACTCCAAATAATAAAATGTTCTACACGAAACTTGTACATGAAAATATAGAGAAAATTACGAAAATAATTGCACAAAAAATAATGCACCATGCAATTGGAACACACATATGAAAAAGCTGTAAATTAAACTTCGCAGATCAATATCTTCTCCATATGAAGCCAAATTTCACCAAACTCACTCCATTGTATTCAAAATGAAATTATCTATTTAATGAAGGTGAATTCATTAAAAATGGAGTTAAGATGCAAAAGCTGGCTTTCTGGATCCCAAAGTACTATGTATCTACATATTTTATTCATATAATTTATTTTTTACATTGTTTTCCTTCTTATATTTTCAAATAATTGTATATATTATTCGAAATATATTAAAATATAAATATAGAATAAAACCATTAAAATTACATTTAAATAAATAATATATTAAAATATATATATGTATACTATACCTATAATGTATATACATATTTTTATTTATACATGTAAATAAAATCATAGATAATATGTAAATATGTATTTAATTTTTTTATAAGTATATAAAATATGTACATATGATAATAAAATTTAAAACACAAAATAAAAATAAAATTACATAAATATAGATATATGTCTATGAATATACTTGTAAAAATTAACACCTAATAATTATGGTTGTAAAAATAAATAAAAATACCTATAAAATAGTTTAAAAAATAAAAAAATATTTTTCGTGTTTTGAGTTTTAATTAATAAAATCATTTAATATTTTTAACTGAAATAATGAGCTTCTCTATTTTCTGTTTTGTCTCATCTGGTCCTACGTGGACCAATGAGGAAGCCATCAAATGTTGACCTATATGTCAACTATACATCCTACCCTCTAACTTTGTCAGAGTCACGTGCCTACCCACTTTCTCCAATTTCCCCCTTCCTCCTCACCTCCATTCTTCTCGAGCCCTTTACAATTTCTCTTTCCCATAAATCCCTCTACCTCATCATGCTTGTAGACTCCACCAACGCCCTCTAGTATGCTCACAATCTCCATCCCAAAAGTCACCGACCTCATCCACTGACTTCCTTTTGCATTTTAATCCCCTTTAGACCTTATGTAACCCCAAAGATCAATTCTAGATGTGCCTCTTCACGACAAGAAGCAAGACCTTCCGACCTGCAGCATGGAGAAAGGAAATCTAAGGAGAGATCCCCATCGCTAGAGCATCTCAGGTGAAGGACTCTTGCTCCTTGGTTTTGGACAAGTTGAGCTACTAGGTTAGCTCTTTTCATTGCATTTTCATTTTTGAGTTTAGTGGTAGCATTAGTTTAGCTCTATTTCCTGTCATTTAGAGTAGTTTAATCAATTCGAAGTTCACCGAAGCTAGGCTGCAACGACCTATTCCACCATGAATCATCATGTCTCTGACCCAGATGACCATACCATTTCACTCCCTTGCGCTTCTTCATTAAAAACCCCACTCAATCCAACCCGATCGGTTCTAGATCGGTGAACTGAGCCTCAACTCCAGCACTCGTCAGAGGCTCATCTCTCGACCTCCATTTACATGCTTGCAACTTCATTCTCTGGTTGAAGATATAGCCCTTGATCCCGTCGAACTTTTTATGCAGGTTTGAGCCACTGGGGAGGCACCTGGAAAGGATACAAACGGGGAACACCGGTTCCAGGTTGTCTGCAGAAACCGAGATCCAGTCTTCTCTTTAGGGAGGTCTGGATGCTTCCAAGGTATCCTGCAACCTTGGTAAGGTCCCATGAAGCCACTGAGCTGGTCAGCTTGGTTGGAACATGCTGGAGCAATGAGATATCATGAATCGGAGCTCGTCATGGAAGACATTCTTCCCAGTTCTTCTAGACGATCTCCTAGCTGTCAGATCAAGAACATGACCGAGATCTAATATGGGTCGTTCACTCGAGGCAAAATGGCATCTGCCCTCTGTCTTCAAATTACAAGGGAAGACATGTTAACTCCCCTGGACCATTCATCTCCACTCATGCGCTCAACACATGCTCCTATTAGGGTAATTTCATCAAAGTCCATGTGCCTTTTTGTATTTCCTTTTAGTGCTATAAATATTCTCTTAATTGTAGTATTTTTAGTAAAATTTAAGACAATGACCTTGAACTTCCTGATTATTACATATAGGTCCTCACACTTCACGTGTAGCGACACGTGAGGTGCTTTAAAAATAACATATATCTCCTATGTTTATTGGAATGGTTCTGAAATGAAGCTTGTTTATTAAAATTGCATTTAGGTCCTTATAAACTTTGGCATTTTATTTGTGAATATTTGTCTTAATAAATATTTTTATTGCTTAAATATGTAGTAAAATTAATATAAGTGCATGTTGTGATGCTTAACCTCGCTTAATTTTTAGTTGGCATTTTAGACAATTTTCCTTTTTACTAAAAATACAAAAAACATGCATTTTTCACCCTATCTAAATATTAAAACCCATAAAAATTAGAAAAGCAACTCCAAAAATTATAAAAAAATGCACTATCTATATTATCATATATTACCACATATCCAAAAATCCTGAAAAAGACAAAGTATAAAGCCTAAAAACTATAAAAACTTAAAAACCTTATAAAAATTAGCAAAAATTATTGAAAACCCCCCAAATTTCATTTTCTTCTTCTAAATTTTCTATATAATATATACTATATATTAATAATAATAGTTTTAGGTTAATTTTGGACTTATTTATATTTATTAAACCTAAAATAATATCATCTATTAATTCTGGACATTATTTTGATATATTTAATACTTTAAAGATATATAAAAATTAGTAAAAAATCTATAAAAATGCCAAAAATAGAGGAAAATATAAAAACCATAAAAACATTTTATTTTCTGTATTTTGACTATATCTGTGTATATCTAAAAATATACAACCTTATATATTTTATATCTTCTATGTATTACTTATATTATCTATAATATCATTTTTAGTATAAATAAATTAATAAATATATATCTTAGTTTAAAAGTTAAAAGTAATTAAAATTTGCCAAACTAAAAAGGAAATATAAATTAAAATTATAAAAATTATAAAAATTATAAAATAATCAAAAATCCATAAAAATTAAATATAATTAAAATCTATATAAAAAAATAAGAAAAAGTAGGAAAATACAAAAAATATTATTGTTATTAATTAGAAATAAATAAATAATTATTATCCTACACACCATTTTTTTCCTTGAGTTCGACATCTACGCTACTATTTATTATATACATTTTTGTAGAGTTATAATAATTTTTAGCTCGCATTCTTTTTTATATGATTTATCTATTATTTGTGGGTTATTTTTTTGACTCACCTTGATTGGGTATCGTGTGCTGTGAGAGCGACTGCACATCGATTACCGGATCCGATTTGTCGGACACTGCATGCCCTCCAAGATCGGACCTTGGTTCCTCGATCCGAGCTTCGTCAACACCTACGGATCCCAGCATTAATATCTATTTTGATGATGATACAAATGAGGCGAAGATACATGGAGCTCGTTGGGAAGCTTATATATGTGATGATCACCATGCATAGCATCTCCTTTGTAGCGAGCAAAGACATCCAGTTTATAGAGGATCCATGTTAATCTCATATGGATGTAGTCTCCATTATCCTAAGGTACATGAAGTCATTTCCAGTTATAGGGTCACTCTTCACCAAAGGGACATCTCTTGATATCACAACCCATGCAAATGCCGACTATGCAAGATGCCCAAAAGGCGGAAGTCAACCTATAGATTTATAGTGTTTATTAAGAGATCATTGGTCTCATGGAAATGTAAGAAGCAAACTGTTGTTATTATATCAAGTGATGAATCTGAATACAGAGCTATGATGCAAGGAAGCACTAAGATGATGTTGGTCAGGTCTGTTCTGACTGACCTAGCTATTGATGCACCTCTTCCCATGCAGCTACCTGTGACAATCATGCTGCACTTTTCATTTTCAACAATTCAACATTCCATAAAAGGATGAAGCATGTCGAGGTGGATTGGCACTATAACAGAGACATGATATAGAAGGGCTTTATCTCGGCATCCCATATCAGCTCAGGTGAGCAAACTACTGACATATTTACCAAGGCCTAGCCAAGGGACAATACAATAGTGTTCTTCCAAGTTGAGCATGATAGATATATATGCTTCAGCTTGAGGGGGAATGTTATATGAAATAGTATTATATATCTCTTACTTCCTTTTTATATAACTTTTCAATAGTTATTTGTCCTCTAAGGTTTCTCCTCTATATAAAGGAGCCCTATGGCCACATAATAAACAAGTCCCCATTTCTTTCCATAGAGGTCTTACCATGGATCGTCCTTCAACAGGTTGGTGATGGTGATCATATGTGTGGATTATAGTTATGCCATATGTATGAGTCATGCTCTGATATTAAATATGAGCATTTGTAGGATCGAAATTCTACTGGGATTGAATAGTAGTGTATAATAATTTATGACAGTTAAAATAAATATCATAGATAACAATCATCACATATATAAAAAATAATCAGCAAAACAAATGCAACCACAAGAGATAAGTATTTTGACGTGGAAGCCCCACTGGATAAAAATCACGAACCAAGTCCTTTGACCTAGGATTTCTGCTTAACCGAGTCAATCAAGAATTCTACTATTCGAGTGATTTTGTTAGACATGCGAGCACAAGGCGAACCATTTCTACAATAAATGTTATTGTTTTATTTATATCAATAAAAGTTGTTGATTTTCACTCCCTATCTGAGATTGATGAATGCATGCACTTCTTAGGTCCCTTAATACAATTAGGATTATGTACCTTGGCCATCTTGATGATCAAACTCTTGTTGATCCAATTATTGGATCATAGAGGTTAGCGCTAAAATGATATCTAAAGAGTTAGATCGAGGACACTCATATCATTGTCAGATGATTGTCGAGAAATGATCTCTAGCATGAGAAGGAGATGGAAATTCTCACTCCAAAAGTTGGCATCTAATCGACCTCTTGATGCAGGTCCTCTACATAGGAATAGAGATTCATTGGTGTTAGACGAGCTAAGTCAAAGAGTTGACTTAGTGAGATTGAGATAGCTAAGACCTATGTCATATGTTGTCATGATATAGGTACACATCCCCTGACCAGAGGCAGATGTGTTACTATATATCTAAGAAGTACATTAGGCAGACTATTAGGTTGATGACCTAATCAAGGTCTATACACCAGCGAGCTGGTGTATATACAAGGGATATGAGTGATATGATCTCTCAAAGGGATCATACATGTTCACCACTGAACTGGAAGATATGAGCTCACTCATGAGATATCGGGACCAACCCAATTCCATCGATTGTGATCTTGCTTTGGAAGCAAGATAGTATTTGTAGGTATGATATATGCTTTGGGAAGCATATGATCGATACCAACTCCAAATGATCAAATGAGAAACTTAACGATAAAACCCTGAAAAAGATGGGTCAAATATGATCAAAACTTCGGGTTTAATCAAGCTCTTCCAGTATGCATGATGTATGGATATTGGAAATCGAGGTGATGTGATCTTAATAAATTATATACCAATATGCTTCCATTTCGAGGGAGTGATGAATCTAGTTTGGATTTTATTTACTCCACTCAGTAAACTGGTTATCCAATATTGGTTCAAATGTTGGACATTGATCTGAATATGATTCGAATGCAATGAAATAATTAGATATATTATTTGATATAATCAGACATCTATATGAAGTCTCATAGATCTGGATAAGTCACTATTTGTGGCATATACAATCATCTTGGCCTTGTCTTCAAGTATATGTGGAGAAGGCACACTATTCTTGAAAGAGTTCAAGAATTGTTCCATAATAGATAATATCTGAGTATTGGAAAATGAAGAGAAATAATGATGATTAAATTGGATTTAGTTATCATAAATAATGTGATATGATCCACATTATTTAGACATGTTTAGAGAGACATCTAAGATAATTAAATTACATTTTATTATTATAATTGAGATTAATGCAGATAATACTATCCACAATAATCTTGTATAATATGGATGAGATCCACAATATCATAGGGAGAATTAATTGTGAATATGATTCACATTTTAAAGATTAACGTGAATTGGAATCCCATTATACAATTAACTGCAAAAGTGATTTACATTTAGATTTGGATTGTGGAATATTATTCATAATTAACAATGGCCTATTTGTAATTGCCACAAATAATTTGGAATTATTTGATGATAATTAAATTAGAAAATATGCAACATGTATAAATTTGGTGCTAATAGAGATTACATCACATTAGAAAAAAGAGTAGATGACTCCTTCTCCTAATATGGAGTAGCGGCCATGGTGGCTCCCACCATGGTGGATATCCACTCTATAATGGGAACGTGGCTATTCCTTTTCTCATTTTGCATGTTGGTGATTGATTGCAATAGTTGGATATTATCATTCAACTTGTATTCTTGAATATTACATGTAATCTTGGAGACTATAAACTAATATAACAATTGATTATTATTAGTAGTAGTGCATTAGGAGTGCATCATATCCATCTAATTTATTATAAAAGAAAAGACAACCCTAGTCTTCTTTGGTAAAGCAACAACAATACTCTCTCTCATACCACAAGTTACCCTCTCTCTCCCCAACCCTAGTGGTTGTTCCCTGCCTAGGATTTATGGAGAAAATGATTGTTGCCATATTGCCGGATCGACCACTCATGGTAGTTTGTCTTCTTCAACACCTCATGCTCTAAAAGAAGGTGGTTGATTTCATATGATGAAATCATGAAGTTCTCTGCTCGGATCATTGCTGTGGATTTCGGGAAACACATCTCATCCACATGCTCGCAAGTACTCTCTTCATCGGATAAGACTTGACGCAGGAGGTCTCTTCGCTTAGAGACTTGTATACTGTGATCACGCTTCACGAGGTAACCCTAATTCTCGTGTGATCTTTGATGAATTGGATTGGGAATTATTCTTAATCCATATGGTTTCGTCGAAGTCTTTTTTAATTTCCGATGCACCATCGACTAGTATGACTAATCGACCCAGATCGAATATGATTTCATCTCCACGCATCCATGATGGGTGAGGCATAATCCCTTGCCATCAATATTTCCCACAAATAACTCACCTGCTTACATATTTTCCCACAACTTGGATCACACACCAAGTTCTTTGTACACCTTGTATCAAACACCAAGTGTTATTGTACAACAATAAAGTAAAGTAAAAGTCAAAAATAAGTATAGCCTCTCATAAAATAAGCAATGAATAATGAGGCTAAGAAGTACATGTTGCAAGAAATAATGGAGTTTCAAACCGAGCATATATATGAATGTCTCTCAAGACGTGGGCTTGAAGTAGTGAGAGAACCTCAAATGGATCTTTGAAAGAGGTTAGAGTGAATATGTCGAGATGCATGCTTTTAACAATGGAGCATGGCTCTACTTATAGCAGTGGGCGTCATCTATGCAAAAATATAGTTGTTAATCCAAGAATGGAAATGAATTAAAGAGATTCTGCATTGGTTGATCGGAATAAAAGTTTATCGATCAGTGGATCTCAATTGATCGATCAGAGCAACCATTATATTACAGTTGCACAAAATTTTGAAACTTGATCAATCATGTCTAGAAATTGATTGATCATCTGAAAGTTAATGGTCAAGAAAGAAGAATTCGATCAGAAATAAAAGTTAATCAATCATTCATGATCGATTATATAGAAGGTTAATCGATCGGATGATAAATCCATGATTTATCATCATATATTTCATTTATTATCCCTCTTACTTAGCTTAATCCATAAAATTCATTAAAAATTCATTAACATTACATCTAAAACCATGTATGCATTTAACCCTAATTATTGTACATAAATAATCCTATTAATGTGTCCTTATTTTTATGTTTTCTTAATTACCAAAAATTCCATAAAACTTAGATTAATGTTGTACATATTTGTTTTTTATCATTAATTACAAATTAAAAATACAAAAAATCACAAAGTAAAATTAAAGAAGCATTCTTCATTGCTTAAAAATACTTACAAAAAATTTACTATGTATGAATGTTGTATTTTGACTTTGAGTTGAACATAAAACCTGTAGATCATGAAAAGATCTACAACCTCCATGATCAATGCTTTTCATTTGAAGCTAGTATTGATTCCTTTTAGATTTTTATTTATTTATAATAATTTCCTTTTTCTCTCATTGGACCATGTAGCGCCTCCACAAGTTCCCATGTAGCCAGGCCTTTCTTCTCCACCCGCCTCATCTCCTAGATCCAACGTCAAGCGTCGTTGTCAACCTCCAACTACACTCTTCCGCCTCATTCAAACTCGCCAGCCCCCCACTTCTCACCATTTCCCCCATGACTCCGATCATCCTCTCCGATAACCAACCACCTCCGGTCAAAGCCCTAACTACCCACACCTTCTCTAGACACATGTCCCATACTCACCTCCAACCACCGGTCATAGAGGAGCGGTTAAAGCTCGACTACCTTTTGGAACACTCCTCTGTTCCTTCGAATAACCCATCTTCGATGCAATTTTGCCTCATCTATTCTTCGTGCGAGGAAACCTAAGCCTACTCTCGCCATCTGTGATAAAGATCGAGTGAGTAATCGAGTGAAGAAGGAAGTTCTCCTCTAGCGAGATCCACGTCCTCACCAACGTCTAGCAGCGCTATCCAACTACCCTAGCTTCAGTACTCTAGCCTCAGGACCATCAAGCGATGGCTAAGGAAGCTTTTCCTCAACTCTAGGCCTATTGCTCCATCCTTCTAGTCCCTCTCCATTTTTATCATCTTCTCCAGGCAATTCTTTTTTTCTTTTCTCTTGATTTCTTTGATTTTATCTACTGCACACTAAGCTTCATTACCTTTGGAGCATACCTAGACCATCTCTGTTCGCTCAACATTCATGCGTACCTCATATCTACTTCTGCTCACTTCTCCATTGCCGTCTCACCATCTATCCAAGTTCTCTCTCCGCAAGAGAAAAGGACCCATGAGGGTTCACATCACACACCTAGACAGAGCCTCCATCACACTCCTCTTCCATCACATAAGTTTCCCCTTTGCATGGAGATTTGAACTAATAGTGTAGGAGGTCGTGGATACTTGAGTGGTCAGAAATTCGAAGGAGGTCTGATTAAGCTATTAAGCTCTGACAAGCGTGCATTACCCGCCCCTTCGAATGATCTGCATGTTACCTACTCCCTACCATAACCTTCACCAAGGTACCAACAAACCTCCTCGACCATCATGCTGATCATCAGAAGGAGGAGGAGCAAGAGCTCAATCACCTCCACACACGGAGGAGAGGGAAGATCGGTGAGCTACAGTTGTCGTTGGATCAGATCTCTTCAATCTGATCTAGCAACTTAGATCCCCCTCCAAAGAAGCCCTTCAGACATGAGCTTCGCGTTAGCCCAAGCCAGTGTCGAAGCACTAGAAGATGCCACATTGCCCGAACCTCCTTCGCTCTCCGAGCATGACACACTACACGAACTAACTCACGTGTAGTGGGGGAAAGTTGCAGAAGTTGGATCACTTGTTCACATATTTGTAGATAGGTCCTGCGCGTGCCAAGCATGTACCCCCTGGATAAATTGCAAGATTATCCACAAGTTTATTGTATTTGTACTTATACCCATGCACATGGCTATCTTGCATGTTTAGCCCTGTCGATTTTTATATTTGCATTTCAAACCTATTTTGTACCTATTCGATATAGTTTGTAATATTTTCTTTGCATATATGCCCCTATCTACATTTATTAATATCTTGTGCACCTTTAATCCAAAATAATGAAATTTATCTTGTTTAAATAGTCATTTTATGCTCTTTCATGTGATATATATAGAACTCTGATATGCTCTATTGAGACTGAATTATAATTCATAGAAGAATAGTGACCTTTCATCGTGATGGATTAAGTTAAAATTGCATGCTCATGTATTTAATGCTTCATAAAATATTATGATTTCGTAGAAGAATAGTGACCTTTCATCGTGATGGATTAAGTTAAAATTGCATGCTCATGAATTTAATGCTTCATAAAATATTATGATTTTCCTTACGCTCACTAAAACTCAATCAAGAACCCTGCTTGAATGATCTTAATTATTCCTTATGTAGCCTTACATTAAGGAGCTTTATGGTATTAAGTGCTAAACTTGATATGTATTTGAATTGAATCTGGCATGAATTGAAATGATGCATTAATTGACATGACTTTGTATTATTAGATGCTTGCAAATTCTCATTGTTAGATTCTTGATTCAGGAGCATTATTTGTGTCTGTGTGTTTATTTGTGTGCCTTGTAAATTATAGTGTACTTACCCCCATTTTGTAGCATCTTGAATATTTGTATTGAAAATCCCATAAAAACCATGCAAGCAAGTTGTAGTTTTTGCTCCCTTGACCTAGATAGCAACTTAGAGTATCCTAATTACATATTTTAGGATCCAATTAGATAAGCTAATTGGTAGAATCCTTGTGTTCGACCCTGGATTTATCTAGGAGTTTTTTAGCCGAGCCACTCCTTGTGGATATTCTCTCTTGGCTATGATCAACATGTAATTGGTCGTATTACAACGAGCCCAATTTAGGTTAGCCGACTGCGGATTTATCAGATGGCATCGTTGTTGGGGACACGACTTGATTAGTTTATTTGATTAGACTCAATTTATGCAACTAAGTGAAATTTGTGTCATTTAGGTTGTCTATTTTGTGAGTTTTTATTTTTGGTTTTGTCTTGTGCCATTTAATTGTTAATTTAATTAGCTACATTATCTCTTAAGAAATATCTAACCATATATTGATTTGACCAAGGCCCATGGAGTGGATCTATGAGGAATGAAGTGGAGGCTCGAGCTTGGAGCTGGAGCCGAGGAGGGTCAAGTCAACTAATTTTAGAAAGAGACTAGCTAATTAGATTAATAGTTGAATTTCATTTGTTAACATTATTCTTGTAATTATGTTTTGTAATAAATTATGTAATTGTCCTTTTTAAAGTGGCTCTTGTTTGAGATCTTGCATGTGTAAACAAAGACTTGGATATTTATTCTTTTTAATTATGGTTATGTCGAGACTCGGTGAGTGGATTTGACTTGAGCGGTGAATTTAAGACAAGCACACGAGTATATCATGTTTAAATGTGATTGCGCCCTCATAATTTAGGCCTCACCATCTTAAAGATTTAATAATGAGACACCCATAAACACACATGACTTAGCTCAAATGGCAATCCAATTCCTTCACGCTAACAATAACCTGCTTAGGTGCGACTTTTCTCGACTTGCATGCATTCATTGTAAGATTTTAAATTTAGTCTTGCATAACACATGGAGAATAGGAAGCATTGAAAGTATAATTCTTCCTGAGCATGCATCATTAATTTCTTGCTTGCATTCTATTTTCTGAGTCCTTCCTTGGTTTTCCAACTTAGGTCTAAAAGGAAATAAGATTGAATGTTAGCCATATATTTCATGCTCACATTAATATCAGTGACAACTAAACTCTAAAATTAGGACTGAATTGAGCAAGTCGATCAAAATAACTTAGAATAAATGAACACTTGTATTACGGGTGCATAAAGCCCTCATTGGACAGATGTACTTACCTCCAGATAGAGTGGGTCAGGATGTAACCCTTAAGGTTAGTGCCCAAATCCATGGACTTTCCCCTAAGTCTCCATTTATGACTCTCGCAGATTTGGGAGCAGCAAGGGCTTGCCTTCGGCCTTAGGCCTTAGTGTGTAAGCCCGGTAGTCTCTTTAGAGGCGTGATGCTGAAATCCGAAAGCCAGTGATTGGGAGCTATCAGGAGCATCGTTAGGCGTAAGGCGACTCCCTGTGTGTAATAATCTGGAATATTATTCTATCAACAACTAAAATTGACAAGATAATTTGGTCGAACCCTTACAACCTTCACGTGTGAAGTTGGTGCATTCAAAGGATTTGATTTGTGTTTGAATTGTGTGAGTTTACTCCACACATTTAAGTTTATAGTAGTACATAGGATCTCCTTGGTATTCATGTTTATTACGATCCTCTTGATATCAAAGATGACTAGTTGGAGGGACTTTTATTCAGACATTGTGAATCTATCTCTAAACCCTCCAAAGAGTACTCCTTTCATGGTCCATTCACTTCTTGAACTTCCCTAGACTCATGATCCTCTTGAGTCCAGGTTCACTTACTATGGGGATGGTCGCACATAGACCAACCCCTTCCTCTCTTCCCTACTCCCCGAGGAAGACCTTTACCTTGATGAGGTTGATTTGAGTTCAACGGTTTTTCTAATTTGAACCCCTTTTCTGATGAAGGAAACCAAGAAGATTCAGTTAAGATGCCTCCCAAAAGTACACCAAATGATGATGAGGAGTAACGTGAGGACCCAATGCAGATGATACTGCTAGACTTGCACATCTGAGCAGTAGAATTGCCATTCTTAGACCTCAGATAAGATAGTTGAATGTAGGGGTTGATGCACCCATGGATGCATCCTACAACTTGAGGAAGATCCGAGTACAGAATTACATGAGTCCCACAGAACCCGAGGTTGAATATGAGTTGAAGACACAATTTATGAACTTGTTGTTGCACTTCAATGGAATGGACACGAGGAACCTTATTCATTCCTATGGGCTTTGAGCTCATTTTTGCTAACCTTAGTCACCCTAGGGTTAGCCAAGATTATATTAGACTCACAACCCTACCATTTGCCTTGGGGGATAAGGTAGAGTATTGGTTGATGAATCTATGTGTAGTAGCGACGATCTAAAACCAGTTCAAGGACAGGTTTTTAAAGAAGTTCTACCTTTTGAGTAGAACTAATCAGATGAGGACACAGATCACTAGTTTCTCCTAACTTCCCAATGAGTTGTCTTTGACACATGGGAGAGATTCAAAGACATATTGCAGAAGTGTTTATGTCATGGTATAGAAGATACCATTCTAGTCCAGTCTCTTTCATTGGTCACAACCCTGAGATACATGGTTTAGTGAGCATTGCCCGTGGAGGCACCTACACATCACTATAAGTGAATATCGTTTGGAAGGTATTCGATAAGATGACTGAGAGAAGCCACACATAGATCGCCAACATGGCGTATACAGATCCCCCATCACACTCTTATCAAAAGGGGAGAAAGAAGGTTGTGGTTGATCTCTCATTAGGGACTTGATTCCAAGCGTGGGAATCATTGTCGATAAGTTGACATCAGTCGAGAAGATCGATAAGAGGATGAATGAGCTTGACAATAGTCTTTCCAAGCTTCCAAAACAGATGGAGGAGCTGATTGAGAAAGGTATCTAAGATGAAGATACCTACCATGACTACATTTGTTGCTTCGATTTATCGAGTACACCATGTACATGAGCAGCTGATGTCAGGGCCACCCCACCTGTGGGTAGAGGACCACTCCTTTACCCAATCTCATCAGCAACAACCATTATCACTAAAGTCGATTACGGAGGAACCTCCTCAGGTGTGGGAGGTGAACGGTGTGTGGTACACTCAGGACCCTTCCAAGTAGAGAAGTACATGGGATCGATAGTCCTACCAGCGTCCCTCAACCTTTTAAAACCACATTCAACCCCAACACCTCTTCCTACACAGTCGATCCCTGGATCTTACCACCCCCATCAGCAGAGGCAGCAACATCGGTATGGTCGTCAGCAGACGTACCAGTCAGGCCAATATGGCCTGAACTGTTAGCATCACCCACAGTAGAAGCATCAGAATCAAGGCCATCAGGGTTAGTCTTCATGTTTTTCTTCATCTCATAAACAGACCTCTTTGTCAGGATCCACTGAATTTCAATGCTAGATACTCGAGAAGATTCGTTCCTATCGGAATGAGATTCAGGACATATGGGTGGACATTAGGGATGCAAAGGAACGAATAAGAATGTGAATTCATGTCATACCATAACCATATTCATATTATTTTACAAATACGAATGTTATATGATTGTAAAAAATCAAGATCACTATCCTTAAAATATGAATATGAATACGAATATTTTACGAACTAATACGAATATCTAAATGAACATTATAATTTTACAAAAAATAGATTTGATTTCTTGACTGAACATTAAAAGATTATGAATTTAAGATGTTTTACCAGATCAGTTGCGACTGCGATTGAGAGGGAGGTTGCGATTGCGGCGGAGGGAGGTTGTGGTTGCGACGGAGCGAGATTGGTTGTGGCGTAGAATTTAAGATGCACCAATTAGATGTAAACTCAACATAGAATTTACAATGTAAACGGCAACCATAGAGAAAAATAACCTTGATGAATGATGGATCTCCTAAACAAGATTCTCGAGAACACCGATAAGGAGATCGAGCATCGTCGAAGGGAGGTTGGGCAGGGACAACTAGGGAGGAGAAGGTCGGAGGATGCAGAGGGATGTTGGGTAGGGGGAGGCAGAGGGCATAAGGGGAGGCGGAGGTCAGCATGGGGAGGTAGGGAGGCATGGGAGGAAGAGGGCACAAGGGGAGGCGAAGGCCGCATGGGGAGGAGAAGGAACACATAGGGAGGTGGGGCGATAGGGGGAGGTGAAGTTGGTGGGGAAGGCAGGGGGCCGCAGGGTGAGGCGGGGTGGCAGAGAGAGGCGGGGTTGGTGGGTGTTGAAAAGGTTTTTGCGAGGGGTCTAACAATATCCTCACTAAATAAAAACGAAGATAGAGTGTCGCCGAGAAGACGGCTCACAAAAACCAACTTCAAAAAATAATTAACCCACAATAAATATAGAAATGAATAGCAAAAATACGGAGTTAAAATTTATTATAACTCTACAACAAATGTGTATAGCATGTAAGCATGTGTAGAGGTCGAACTCAACGAGCAAATGGTAGATTGAGCAATAATGGACAAAACTTGTTCTTTTCTCCTGTCCATTTATTATTTTTTATATGGGTTTTTAATTTTATATTTTTTGAATTTTTAATAATTTTATAATTTCATAATTTTTATTTCCTTTTTATATTTTCTGATTATTAATTTCTCTTTCTTTTAAATACATTATATAAGAATATATAAGGCTATATATACATTATAGAGTAATATAATTATAAATACTACTAAAAATAATCAAATACAGGAATAAAATGTTTTTAGGATTTAAATAATTTTCTAATGTTTTTATGATTTTTCTAGAAATTTTGCATATTTTTATGTACTTTTAAAATAAAAACATCCCAAAACATGGATTAAATAAATAGGCAGAATTGATTTGAAGATTAAAAATGCCAAATAAAATCCAAAATTCTCCAAATCAATTTTAGTAGATAGATATTAAGATAAAGAAAATTCAGAGACAAAAATAAATATTTTTGAAATTTTTGGGATTTTTTTAATCTTTTTACTGGATTTTAGGGATTTTTAATTTTTATAATTTTTCTTTTTTTATTTTTGGAGTTATAAAATATAATAATAAGCAACATATATTTTTAGGGAAAATTTTCAAAATGTTTTATTTCTTTGCTATTTTCAAGTCAAATAGGGACAAAAATGTGCTCATTTAATTTTTAATAAGTAGTTAAAATACCTAAAATGTAAATCCAAAAATGTGAAGTGAAAATACATGCAAGCAGACATTTACTCCTATTTCTACATAATTGTTGGAGCACAGATGCTATTTTTAATGAATAAAAGAAATGCTAAAAAATGCATATACTGTCGAGGGAATATTTGCAATTAAAATTAAAGTCAGAAGTACGTGTGCAAATTTCCCAGAAATATACAACTAATATTCATATTTATTAAACTAAACATAAATAAAAAACTACAAGGGTATACATGCAATTTACCCATCTCACATGGGACTACACGTAGGCTGAGCTGGACAGGACCCATATGCAATATGAAATAAGTCCATGGACCTGTATGCAAAATTTCCAAATTTATTAACGCTATAAAAATTATTTATAGGACTAATAAATAAAAACAAAAATATAGGGGGAAGATCTGCAATTTACCCCCATTATGCACAGAGATGGACGGTTCAGAGATGTTCACTTGCTACATGTCCTCCTCTCCACGCCCGATGATTGTTCAGCTGTGGACATTCAAGATTAGATCTCGGGTTGAGATCGAGCTGATGAACTCTGCTAGATCCAATGGCTGATGATGAATCTAAGGCTCCTCCCCAGATCAGACGGTTGCTGCTGTTGACAAAACAGGGAAGAACACCGTACTTCCCTACCTTTGATCAATGATATCTCCTCCACCCAATGGTCTTCTACGATGATCTTTGTCTCTACACCTCCAGGAAGGTCGTCCGCAACGATTGATGGGCTCGAGAAGGTCCAGGACCCAACGATGGGGTCCTGGCACGTCGGGAAAGTGCATGCACCTGTAGCATCGTCGGCAAGATCGAATGTTACACTGGAAGGGTCTGTTGGCTCTAGAACTTGCACGAAGACATTCTAGGGCTTGAGGCGATTCGCCTAGACCTGTTTAGAAGCTGGAGAGCATTGATATGGAGAAGGGCGGAGAGGGTCCGACGAAAGGCGGAGGAGGACCCTCGATTCACAGACCCATGAAGGATCTGGGGGGTTCGATGGGTGTATCAGATGGAGAAGTGTATAGGCAAGATGATGGGGTCGTAATGGTGGTCGTAACAATGGTAGAACAACGTGAAACAGTGGCTGGAGCTCTAGAGCTCTGGCGAGGTGTCCACCTAATCTAAGCTAAATCACTAAATAATATAAATTGCAACAAATAGAAGAAAAGAACAAAATCTACCTAGAAAAAGTAAATGTGCAACTCTTATACCTGGCCAAAGGACAAGGGAGCAGGCGGCCAGAGGCCTGTCGTGGGTGCATCTCCCTCCTCCTTCAGCCGCTCCAAAGCTCCAAGAGTTCGCCAGTTGTCACCTAGTGACGGAGTTGACCAGAGATGGAGACTTTAATGCTCAGAAAAATGATTAAATTTGAGGGAGTGGACGGAGGTTATTATTTATATACATGGCGAGTCTCCCTTATTAATAGGCAATTTGGTAAGAATGCAAGCTATGTACAATGGATCCATGATTTGGGCGAGTGAGATCGATGGTGGATTTCGATCGTGGTGTGAAGAATCGATGAAAATGATCGATGGATTGAGTGGGAAAAAGTGAGGAAAATGGGGAAATGACACCTCTAGGAAGTCAGAGACCTGGGGAGGTAGTTGACCAGAGGTCAACATACCTCGCCACTTGATTGGTCCACACAGGATCAAGTCATGACAAAATAAGCCCTTTTATTAAAAATAATTAATTAAAAATAGTATCTGATTTTATTACCTTTTAGATATAAAACAAAAAAATGTTTATTATTTTATGTAGTATTTTAATTTGACTTTTATTTATTTTTATGGGTTTATTTATTACAAGTTACTTTTTACAAGTTTATTTACAAGTATATTGACCTATGTTTTGTACATTTTATTTTTATTTTGTATTTTATTATTTTATAGATATATTTTATATATATATAACATATTTTTATATACGTAAATATATTTCTATTGTATTTTTTGATACTATTTGTATACTTAAATAAATAGGGGTATATATTATATAGATATAAGTATGGGTATTTCATCTATGTATTTATGTAGGCTATTTTATTTTTATGTTTTATTTATAGTTTTATTCTATTCTAAATATGTACATATATTATAAATAATATTTATAAAATTATAAAAATATACGATTATAAACATAATAAAGAATAAATAAAATGAATATTTTATTCAGATATATGGTACAATAGGGGTCCAAAACCCAACTTTCACACCTTACTTAAATGAAATCATTTAAATAAATAGCTTATTAAAAGTTATATATAATTAAAGTGATTTTGATGCATTTTGAGTTTTTGTTTAGGAGATATGGGTCTGGGAAGTTGAGGTTTTGGATTCTTATTTTGGGTATTAAATGTATATTATATAATATTTTTGTGCAAACTTAATTTTGCATTTTTCTATGTATTATTATCTACAATTTTGTATATAAAGTTTATTGATTTGATGAATAAATAATCAAGAGTAAAATGGGTCCCAAAAATGAATTATTGATGAATGAATAAATGGACAATTTATTGTATTATTGGCCCTTATCTCCACCTACTTTATTCCTTGTCGATCAAATCAATTCTTGACTTGGTCTCAGGGTTTAGGGTCATAAAATAGCTTTGGTATTTTATTCTTTTTCTTTTCTTTCCTTTATTCTATAATTTTGGCATTAAAACAATATATTGTATACAATAAATGGAATAAATAATGAATGTTAATCTGTACAAAATAATGTAATTTTGCATGCATTAGCTAGGGGTTTTAAGGCCAAAATGATAGAATAACGATGATGAAATGGAGATTCATCACCCCTTATACTTGCCTTAGCTAGTCCCTAGCAAACACTTATGCAATGAGTGCAGAAAAATAAAAATAAAGAAAAAGAAAAGAAAGTGGAGTGATTTTAATTCTCTCACTTGTCTTCACAAAATCAAAGTTTGGAGCTCAGGTCAGACCTTGGTGTGAGAATGTGTGTGGATCTTGGTCGAGAACCAGATTTAAAACACAACAGCCTTCGAGAGCTACAGAGCTCGATTTAAACCACCTTAATAGCCATGTCAGAACCAGTCTACATCATATACAAACTCTTGTGACTATGAAGCTGATTTGTATGGTATAAGTGATAGTGGCTCTTCCCAACTGAAATGACAAAAAAACTGACTTCTCAAGTATGAAAACCCAAAGATTCCTCAATCCATCAACTCTTTCCTCGAAAAGCGGGGCATTCCCTTCTAAGTTCAAGTGCATCCGACTCAAGAGAAGAGGGTGAAGAGAAGAATGGATGGTAGCCAATATAGACCTATCTGGGGATGCATGACCATTATAGTCAAGTCTTCCAGCTGCAGGCTCACATGATTTCTGACTTTTGAAGCTCAAGCTTGCTCATTTCAAATATATACATACTCTGGTATGCATTTTATTTTCAATCAGGCATGCCCAATTTTTCGAGTCTTTATTTCAATACATTTTTTATATACTATATACATCAGCATTTACATACAGAGTTTTTCCTCTTTAGCGAAAAGACTATCCCTCTTTTGAAGCATTATTGCATCCAATACTCTCAATTCATTAGACATCGACGCCACTGGACGGGTTGGGGTGCACTTCCGTCCCAAGACGAGGATGAATGTTTCCACTCATGTACGTCTCATACCGAAAAATCCAATCCTCTCACCACTCAAACTGAGTTGAGCCAAGTGAAAGGTGCGAATGTCCAAGTTAGGTCACAACTGACAAGAATCGTCCATGAGTCTCGAAAAGTTCTAGTTAAGCAGTTGAGGTGTCTTGAACCCAGCCCTGAGTCTCAAAGAATTAAGTCTGAATAGACTTGAAGTACCTCAAACCTAGTTCCTATAAGGTTCCAGTGAAGTTAGGTGCATTAAGGTCCAACCAAGCTCCAATCCTCGACTTTACTCAGACTAGTTCACTTATCCAACTCAATGTGAAAATTGCAAATGCTATGCATAATGTAGAAAATATTTTTGTGACGCAATTATCAATTTTTGAACTTTTTATGGATTTTTGAAAAAGGTTTTGCAATTGTTTTTGAGATTTTTCGAAACAAAAAGTTTGGGCAAAGAAGTAGGTACAAATATTTATGCGGGAGTGCATCAAGAATTAGGGTTTTTAAAGATTTACACAAGGGACATGTTCTTATTTTTATAAATATATGCAGTTAGTGAAAAAGGTTTATTTATTTGGATGATGTATATATTCCTCGAATTTATTTGAAAATAATTTTACAAATAATTTTGAAAACTATAGTACAAAATAATTTTGCAAATAATTTTTACAAACATGTATTAACATTCGAAAATCATTTTGCAAAGATTTTTTAAACAACATATATAGATTTTTCAAAATATTTTTGCAAACATTTTAAAAACCATTTGCAATAGGTTTTCAAAACATTTTATTTCACACATAGAAAACAAATTTTTACAAATAAACAAAGGTTGAAAACATTTTACAAAATATTTTTCAAATAGTTATCAAAAGATTTTTCAAATAGATTTTCAAACTATTTTCAAAGATTTTGCAAAACATTTTACATAATTTATTAATTAGTATATTTAAAAAGAATTTGAGAAATAATACGCATTTATATTAATTGATTTAATGAACTGTATTTGTATATATATATAGTATTTTAGTCATATTATTCAAAAATATGGAAGTACAAGTTATGGCTAAAGTATATACAAAGTATATACGACCCCCTATACTTAGCTTGAGCTATGTCCTCATAGATCGAAAAGAAAAAGAGAAGACATAACTCGTACTTAGTACAGAAAATCCTATGTTACAATGACCGAATAAGGAATGAAAGAACGAAAGTATAAACGAATACAAAGTCAACCATCCCCCCTATACTTAGGATGAAATAATACTAATTATAGCATGTTGTATCTACATGCAGAGAGGGTCGAGGGTGGGAATAAACAAATCATAGCTTAGTCTGTCTCCCCCTATACGCAGGTAAGATATCCCTAAGTATAGACAAAAATATCAACAAAAGAGGAGACAGTGGAGGTAATCAATAAAAGAATTGATAAAAAGATAAAATCACTGAGAGAATATACACATCACTCCACCTATACTTAGGATAAAAGAGCCCTAGGTATAGGCAACAACAAGGGGGATGAAACGGATGGAGAAAGAACAACATAATAGGTGCACCCCCTATACTTAGGACAAAGTACGTCCTAAGTATAGACCCATAGATATGGCGAATGATCTGGGGTACACATGACAAACGAAGGAAAGAAGGAACGAAAAGACAAAGCACATATATACAAATAATGAAGAATGGTGAAGTACAAGATGGTATCTGACAGTCAAATACCGTACTCTGGTCATTATCTTCATGTGAGAATGATGACGTAGTCAGGAAGAGAAAGACACCCTAATATGCAATCAAGTGGGTGTCAGCTACCAGGGAGAATAAAATGAAAACTAACCCAGGATTCAGTAGCAGGAAGCAAAACAACGACTCATAAGAAAGGAGTGAAAGATCAAAGCCAATATTGTAAGAAATGGATGAGGAAGGATTGGTATAGATTCCTCCATGTCACTCATAGTCTCAGGAAGATACGGAAAGTGAAGAACATGAGTCTCTCTATGCAGCTCAATATCTGGTGGACATAATGTCGAAAGATCAAGAACTCACCGAATATCACAAGACCCGACTCAACCCTGTGAGGGTCATCAAGGTGAGCAGACTCAGATGGGTCAGAGATCTCAGAAAAATCAGAAGACTCGATCTCATGATCCGCCAACTAGAATACACAACTAGAGAGGAGACCGAGTACACAAATCAAAAGACTCATCTTCGTACTCCTCCAGATCGGAAACACCATAAGTGAATCCGAGTACCTACAAAATGATGTATCCTCCTACAGATAACACTCGGGGAGTACTACATGCTAAGCAATGAATAAACAGAACAGAACTTATCCTTGCGAGGGTCGTCAAGGAGAGCAGACTCAAAGGAGTCAGATCCATCAGACAGATCAACAGAAGTGGTCTTGGTAGGCGACATATCAGCTACCCAGCAGAAGAGATCGAAAGACCTCGAAGAGTCACAGTTTCCCACAAATAGTCCTCATGGAGTACCATGAACTAGGTGAGGAATAATCAGAATAATGTGATTCATCCTTGCGAGGACCTTCAAGGAGAGAAGACTCAAAGGAGTCCAGACAACTAAGATACGTTGTCTCATATTCTGACAGATCGGGCACACACAATTAGACAGTGAGACTGATATCTCATATCATACGACTCAATTTCATGCGCCCCCAAGATGGGCATACAAGTAGTGAATGGAACCGATCGTAAAGAAAATGTTGCATTCTCCGCAGATAGTCCTCGGGGAGCAATACAAGCCAAGTCAGTGAAATCGGGGAAATGCTGGCATCAAGTCTCAGGTCCTAAAAAATAATCAATCAATCAATCACTAGTCAACATGAGGGCATAAGGCTATGGGAGGGATAGGAGATCATCAGTGCGGTCATAATGCAGTCCCTCAAATCAATCAAATCGGCTAAGATGGATCGAGATCTCATCCTCTAAGTGCTAAATGGGGCTGGAAGAGTCAGGAGATATAGGATGGATCATTTAAGAAGAAGAGTGAAATCATGTGGATTCCGAGCACCGTCGCTTTGAAGCACATATAGAGATAGTATATCAAGCGTCTAAATCAAGACAGGCGGGATCGCATAAAAGATCGTACAATCACGACTCATTGAATCATCATAAAATCATCAGGAGTTAATCACATCATAAACCCAGTGTGCGAGATCAAGAACCCTCAATAAAGAATCACACCTATAATAGTGCCAAAGTCAAAGTCCTCAATAAAGAATCTATGCACATATCAATGTTAGATCCACCAAAAATAGCACATCAATCTCAACATCGTCAAATCTGTCCGGCTTCTCAAATAATTCCTGAAATCACAACCTCGACGCGTGCCTCATCTAGTAGCACAATAATCCCGGGTGAAAGAAGAGATGATACTGAAGGGAATGAGGAGGGTAGGCGAGAATGGTGAAATGAAGATAAAATTGTGGTCCAAGAAGAGAGTCTTCTTGAACCGAACTAGAGATAGGGTGATATGGGCAAGGAGACAACCGCAGAATTCAGCCACAAAAAGTGAAGATCAAGACTCGATATCACGAGTCAATGAAAAAGATAAATAATATGGATAAAGAAAGGGAGAAGGACTCAATAAAATGAAGAACTCATATACTCATGGATCTACCAACTCAAAGAATGATGAATGTGAATGTACCCAAAATCACAATCAATGTACAGGCAAACCCCATGTTCACCTACTCAACACTGTGAAGACCGAGATGGCGGTCACTTATCTTTTCTATTTCAGAGATAGGTAAGCTTCAAAAAAATTGTACAAATACATAGGTAGGCCTGGGATTGGGCCCTAATCCTTAGTGTGTACGTGAGAATAAAATGCACATGCAATGAGGGGGTTGCTCTCCCCAAAGCAATGAATTCATTATGTTTATTTTTACAAGTCCAATAGAGTTAGCAGTCCCAATTATTATTTTTTGGTTATCACTTTTTTTTGTTATTTTTCGATGCAATCATCTAATGAGCTTCCATTTCCATTAACATCCTAGGTGATCAAAATCAAAGGGAGAAGGTTGGAAAAGCAATGCAAGTCGGAAATCGATGATGCATGCATAGTCAGAAGACTTGCAGTGCTTCCCAGTTCTCTCCTTGCAGGATGCATAATAGAATTCAAAGCTACACTTCATGAAATGCAAGCCGATGAAATCATCCTAAAATAGAGTATGCTATTAGTGTGAAGCACCAGATGCTAACTATCTAGATATGAGACCTAAATCCGATCTTTGATGCCACTCAGTACTCGCCACAACAGGTGCTGCCAGCGTTGTATGCGACCTCTCTCGGCATGCGGTCTCAAGTCTAAATAGCCAACAATTACGATTTGACTAAGTTCAAAAGCAAATCTATAGGTGCATGCAAATATATTAGGGCTTTGGTCCTTAATCTATCGAGCAAGCACATCCTAAAAATAGGGTTCAATCACACAAAACAAATAGAAATAAAAGCGCAAGCCAAGGAAAAAGAAAGCGATGAAACACGACAAAACCAATGAGGCCCCCAAGCGAACAATCTCTCGGGCACTGGACCTTGTGGAGTGTCAAAGTCTAAGAGTGTCCAAATTATTACAATTAATTGTCTCTCTCTCTCACTTAATTACAAAAAAATAAATAAGAATAAAAATAAAAATGTAGAGAGTATGTCTTCCAAAATTCCTCGAGGTCTTCATTTGATGCTCTCTTCTTCCAGCTAAGTCAAAAAGTCGGATCCGCCTTGCTTGGGTGCACAAGTCCTCCTAAGAAGTCCTCCCTCGCATAGCGGTCCCTTTCAACAAAATCAAACAAGGAGGAATGATTAAACAAGTCACAAATAATATCAAATAATCATGAACATAAATAAAAAAAAGCATATATAGACAAGAGAAAAGAAACAAATAAATGAATCCAATCTATGTGGTGTTGCTCCCTAGCAATGGCACCATTTGTTGAAGTTGTTTTTACGAGGGTCTAAAATATCCTCACTAAACAAAAGCAAAGATAGAGTATCGCTGAGGCGACCGTCACGAAAACCAACTTCAAAGAACAAATAACCCACAGTAAATATAGCAATGAATAACAAAAACGTGGAGTTAAAATTTATTGCAACTCTACAACAAATGTGTATAGCGTGTAAGTTGTGCAGAGGTCGAAGTCAGGGACCCAACGGTAGATTGGGCAATAATGCAAAACTTTTCCTTCTTTCCTGTCCATTTATTATCTTTTTGTGTGGGTTTTAAATTTTGATTTTTGGGGATCTCTATTTTTCTATTTTTTCTATAATTTTATTATTTTTATTTCCTTTTTATACTTTCTAAATTTTAATTTCCTTTTCTTTTCAAATACATTATATAAGAATATGTAATGTTATATATACATTATAAAGTATATAATAATAAATACTACTGAAAATGATCAAAATATAAGAAATAAAATGTTTTTGGTTTTAAATAATTTTCTAATGTTTTGTGATTTTTCATGATTTTTTGCAAATTTTTATGTATTTTTAAAAAAAATATATCAAAATAGGGATTAAATAAAAAAGAAAAATTGATTTGAAGATTAAAAATAGCAAATAAAATCCAAAATTCTCGAAATCAATTTTAATAGATAGATATTAATATAAAGAAAATTCAAGATAAAAAGAGATGTTTTGGGGATTTTTGGGAATTTTTTGTCTTTTTTAATGGATTTTGGAGTTTTTAATTTTTATGTTTTTTCTTTTCTATTTTTAGAGGTTTTTGGTCTGGAGTTATAAAATATAATAATAAGCAATATATATATTGGGAATTTGTTAATATGTTTTTATATTTGTTGGTATTTTTCAATTCAAACAAGGATTAAAAATGTGCTCATTTGATTTTTAATAAATAATAAAAGTGACTAAAATGCAAATCCAAAAATGTGGCATGAAAATACATGCTAGCAGGTATTTGTCCCTATTTTTGCTTAATTTTTGGAGCATCAATGCTATTTTTAATAAATAGTAGAAAAGCACAAGAATACATGTACTAGCGAGGGAATATTTGCAATTAAAATTATAGTCAGGGGCACATGTACAAATTTCCCAAAAATATGCTACTAATATTCATATTTATTAGACTAAACATAAATACAAAAATCTGTAAGGGTATACATGCAATTTACCCATCTCTCGTGGGACTAAACATGAGCAAAGCTGGACAAGATCCATATGCAATATGAAATAAGTTCAGTGGCCTTTATGCAAAATTTACAAATTTATTAACACTAAAAAAATTATTTACAAGAATAATAAAAAAATAAGAAAACAAGGGAAAATCTGCAATTTACACCCATTATGCGCGGAGATGGGCGGTTCAGAGATGTTCAATTGCCACACATCCTCCTCTTCATGTCTGATGATGGTTCGACCATGGACGTTCGAGATTTGATCTCAGGCTGAGATCGAGCGGTTGAGCTCTGCTAGATCCAACGACCGATGATGAATTCGGAGCTCCTCCCTAGATCGGTTGGTTGTTGCGATTGACAAAGAAAAGGGAAGAACAACATACTTCCCTACTTTCGATCAATGATATCTTCTCCACCTGACGATCTTCTTCGATGATCTTTAGCTCTACACCTCCAGGAAGGTCGTCCACAGCGATTAATGGGCTCGAGAAGGCCCAGGACCCAACGATGGGGTCCTGATATGTCGGGAAAATGCATGCACCTGTAGCATCATCGGTCAGATCGAATGTGACATTGGAAGGGTCCGTTGGCTCTAGATACTACACGAAGACATTCTAGGGCTCTAGGCGATTTGCCTCGACCCATTTTGAAGCATGAGAGCATCGATATGGAGATGGGAGAAGAGGGTCTGGCAGAGGAGGACCCTCGATTTGCAGACCCATGAAGGATCTATGGGGCTCGATGGGCGTATCTGATGGAGAAGTGGATAGGCAAGATGATAGGGTGGTAATGGTGGTCGGAACAATGGTAGATCAACGTGTGAAACAGTGGGCAGAGCTCTATAGCTCCGACGAGGTATCCAACCTAATATAAGCTAAATAACTAACTAACTAACTAAAACACAATATAAATTGCAACAAATAGAAGACAAGAACAAAATCTACCTAGAAAAGTAAATACGCAGCTCTTATACCTGGTTGGAGGACCAGGGAGCAGGGCGGCCGGAGGCCCGCCGCGGGTGCATCTCCCTCCTCCTTAGCCGCTCCAAAGCTCCAGGGGTTCGCCAGCTGTCACCTAGTGACACGCTTGACCGGAGATGGAGACTTTAGGGCTTGGAAAAATGATCAAATTTAAGGAAGAAGACAGAGGTTTTTATTTATACACATGGTGGGGCTCCCTTGTTGACAGGTAATTTGGGAAGAATGCAAGCTATGTACAATGGATCCATGATTTGGGCGAGTGAGATCGATGATGGATGTTGATTGTGGCGTGAATAGTCGACGAAAATGATCGATGGATTGAGCGGGAAAAAGGGCGAAAATGGGGAAGTGACACTTGTATCAAGTCAGAGACCTGGGGAGGCGGTTGACTAGAGGTCAACAAACCTTACCACGTGATTGGTCCACACAGGACCAAGTAACGACAAAACCGACCCTTTTATTCCAAATTAATTAATTAAAAATAGTAAATGATTTTATTAATTTATGGATATAAAAAATATTTATTATTTTATGTAGTATTTTAATATGATCTTTATTTATTTTTATGAGCTTACTTATTACAATATACTTTTTACAAGTTTATTTATATGTATAATGACCTATGTTTTGTACATTTTATTTTTATTTTGTTTTTTATTTTATTATTTTATTCTCATATTTTATATATTTATAACTTATTTTTATATAGACAAATATATTTTTATTGTAATTTTCTGATATTATTTGTATACTTAAATAAATAGGGGTATATATTATATAGGTGTAAGTATAGGTATTTCATCTATGTATTTATGTAGGCTGTTTTATTTTTGTGTTTTCTTTCTGGTTTTATTCTATTCTAAATTTGTACATATATTATAAATAATATTTACAAAATTATAAAAATGTAAAATAATAAAAATAATAAAGATAAATGAAATGAATATTTTATTCAGGTATATGGTACAATAGGGGTCTAAAACCTAACTTTCACACCTTAATTCCAAATTAAATACAACAACCTTCATTAAATAACTTATTAAAAGTTATACACAATTAAAGTTATTTTAATGTATTTTGAGTTTATTTAGGATATGGATATAGGAAGTGGAGATTTTGGATTCTTATTTTGGGTATAAAATGTACACTTTATATTATTTTTGTGCAAACTCAATTTTGCATTTTTTTATGTATTATTATCTACAGTTTCATGTACAACGTTTATAGATTTGACGAATAAATAATCAAGAATAAAATGGGCCCCAAAAATGAATTATTGATGAATGAATAAATAGAAAATTTATTGTATTATTAGTTCTTATATCCCCTACTTTATTTCTTGTCGACCAAATCAATTCTTGATTTGGTCTTGGGGTTTTGGATCATAAAATACTTTGGTATTTTATTCCTTTTCTTTTCTTTCCTTTACTCTATAATCTTGGCATTAAAAACAATATTTTATATATAATAAATGGAATAAATAATGAATGTTAATATGCATAAAATAATGCTATTTTACATGCATTAGCTAGGGTTTTTAAGGCCAAAATGATTGAATAAAGGTGATGAAATGGAGATTCATCAGCGGGGGAGGCGGAGGGCGCAAGGGGTAGGTGGGGCAGCAAGGGGGATGCGGGGGTGGCGGAGGGTGCAATGGGAGGCGGAGGTCGGTATGGGGAGGCAGTGAGCGACAACCTGTAGGAGGAGGAGGTAGGGGGGAGGTGGGGGTGGCGGCCTGGCAGGGGAATAATAGGGTATCGAGGGTGGGAGGAGGAGTTTGGGGGGGAAAATATTAACATTAAATTTATTTTAAAATATTAAATATAGAATACAAATATTCATATTCGTAACTGGATTCATTTTTTCGTATTCGCATTCGTTAACTCAAGATTCGTATTCGGTTTCGTATCTGCAAAAAAATCGTTTAGAATGTTCGTATTTGTACTCATATTCACCTCTGTACAAGAAGGAGAAGAACAGGCGATGGTCGTACACCATCCTCTATATGTAGAGAACCGTCCCCTTTGATCAAAAGAGACGATCGTCAATCCGTCCCCATTTGTGGCATCTCATTTGATTAGAGGGGACAATATCAATGAACGAATATGAATTAAAAAAAAGAACCATATCCTCTTAAAAATAAATACAAATACGAATGAATACGAATATTACTGCATCTATTTGCATCCCTAGTGGACATCAACTGCCTGTCATGATGGCAAGACGAGCAATCGACACCTTCGACCTCCATTCCCACCAGGTTCAAGCTAACCCTAATAGCCTGAACAATTCATAGTCTCAACAACAGTTTGGCCATGTATACTACTCAGACCCACTTAGATCTGAGCATGAGATTCTTTCGTGTGATGATGCTAATAATATGTCACTCAAAAGCAGAAGGATCGTGGTCGTATCTGACTGGGAAAGGGATGTGGAGAGGGTCGCCTCGAAGGCTCTACCTGAGGAGACTTCGGAGGATGAGGAGGAAAGGAATCACGCTCAACAACCCCTTCAGCTGAGGATGAGGATGTTTACTCAGGGGAGAGTGAGGAGGAGGAGGACATGAACACATTAGCAACAACATGGAGACACCTTAGAGTCTATATAGGACCTTGTAACTCCGGTTGAGGCAGATATACCTTCATCATCTATCCCCCAACATGTAGTAGATAATTCATTTTTTAATTAAAAGTTTCATTTAAAAGATTCATGTATGAAGAATTTTGTTTCAATTAATGCAAAGAATGATGTTTCATTTTTTAATTCAGATTCTTCATCTTATGTTTCCCTGGCATCAATCCCTTCCCCCGTGCTCTTATGGCTGGAAAGCTCATCGTTAAAAAGATTCAAAAAAGACCTAGAAATAACATAATTTTGTAAGGATAATATCATGGTTAAGGTACCATTTGATGAGTATGTGGCTAGCCATCCTATATTCCATAAGTACCTTAAGGTGCGACGCACACCTACTTGGATTAGCGGAAAGAAACCAGACGATTATGTGAAAACTCGCATCTTATCAGTAGACACCACCTATTGTCTCAAGAATCGACAATTACCAAGGAAGAAGAGAGACATGGGTACTCATTATGTGGAGATTCATATCGATAACATTGCATTTGCACGCACTCTCATAGATAACGGTTCTTCTATCAATTTTCTTCCCTTAGCTTTATATGAGAAATTGAAGCTAGGACCACTTCGGAAATCAAGAGCATTACTTTAATTTGCTCACAAGTCAATAAAGAGACCTAAAGGAGAAGTGAAGGATGTTGTTATCTCGATTATTGGACAAGACTACAAAGTGGACTTTACAATCCTTGATATAGAAATCTCCAATTATTGGAGATAATCTCATATCATTCTTGAGTGGCCATTCCTTAGGACTGTCGGTGCCTCATTCGATTATCAGCTGGGAACGATGAAGTTCCACTCTCCAGGTGGAGAAGAGGAGCTTGAGATGAAGCTGACGAAATGGCAGCGACCTGACTCAGAGACCAGCAAAGAATACTCTTCTTCGAAGGTAGATTGCAAGGTGATTAACATAGTTGGGATTTAAAGACAGGCCTCAACAGAGCAGAGTAAGACCTTCTCATCTGGAGAGGATGTTGTGGACAATGCAGTTTGCTAGGTGTTGCCAAATATCTTGAGAGATGTATCCCCCTATTCCCTTGACGACTTAGAGATCCCTTCGGATCCGTCGGTTCCATCTCCTTCAGAATGGTTAAGGGACATAGATGACGAGTTAGACATGGCTTTGGCTGAATTATCACATTTCTTTAAAGATCCATCTCCCTACACAACAGAGTTGTAGTGAGTACTGTATAATTGGAACCACCTTCATGCAGCACAGAACCGAATTCAGAGACGGTTCAGCTAGACCTGATTGATGATACAACACTACTGGAGCTGAAGCTGCTCCCTCCTACACTGAAGTATGCCTTTCTTGTGAGACCAAAAGATATATTTCCTGTCATCATTAGTTCTGAGCTGACCATAGAACAAGAGACTAGGTTGTTGGACGTTCTTGAGAAGTACCGTAAAGCTATAATTTGGATGGTGTTAAAACTCGTGGGATTAAACCCGCTCTCTACTCACACCACATGTTTGTTGAGGGTAATGTGAGACCTTCCCGTAAGTTCCAAAAGAGACTTAACCCTAATCTCTTGGATGTATTGAAGAAAGAAATCAATAAATGGTGTAAAGAAAGATTAATATACCCCATTCAGACTCCTAGTGGGTGGCCCCACTTCATGTTGTCTCGAATAAGTCATGAATTCATATGGTCACCAACGAGGAGGGGGTAGAGATCGTGATACGAGTACCCATGCCATGGTGTTTTTGTATCGATTACAGGCACCTGAATGTCGCAATCAATAAAGACCACTTTCCCTTTCCTATCATTCATTAGATTTTGGAGAGACTAGGAGGGAAAGCATTCTTATATTTTCTTGGCGGGTACTCAAGCTACAATCAGGTAGCCATCGTCCTTGAGGACCATGAAAAGACTACATTCACATGTACATTCAACACTAACACATTCAAGCGCATGCGATTCAGGCTCTATAATGCCTTGGGCACAATTCAGTGGTGCATGATCGTAGAATTTGCCGAGATGGTGGGAGATTTCCTGGAGGTCTTCATGGATGACTTGTTGATCCATGTGATGCTTTTGATAAATGTTTAACACACTTGGACCGAGTCCTTCAGAGGTGTAGGGAGGTAAATCTGGTACTCTCCTGGAAGAAAAGCCATTTTATGATTACATAGGGTATCATGTTGGGGCATAGAATCTCCAAAAAGGGAATGAAAGTTGACCCTGCCAAGGTGGAGGTGATCAAGAAACTTGATCCACAAACCAACGTGAAGTTAGTGAGGTCATTCTTAGGACTTGTTGGATTTTAGAGAAGATTCATTCATGATTTTTCAAAGATTTTTGCCCATGGTTGAGCTCTTGGGAAAAGACAACGAGTTCATTGTAGATCATAAGTGTCTTAAGGCCTTTGAGATCTTAAAGAGAAAGATTTTTGACTCGTCGATCTTACAAGCTTATAACGGGTCTCTTCCCTTTGAGATCACGATTGATGCATCAGATTTTGACATAAGAGATGTATTAGGTCAGGGGCAAGAAGGGATTCTATTTGCAATCCACTACGTGAGTAAAGTTTTGGACCCATCATAGGAAACTTACACAATGACTGAAAAGGAAATGCTCGCAGTAGTTTGGGTCCTTAAGAAGTTTCGATCTTATGTTTTGGGCTCCAAGGTGACAATCTTTGCTAAGCACACAACAATAATGTAATTAGTGGAAAAGAAGGGCACAAAGGCACACCTTCTTAGGGGGATTTTTCTACTCCAGGAGTTTGATTTGTAAATTAAGGATAAACCTGGAGTCAAGAATGTTGTGGCTGATCATCTTTCCTGACTTGAGCTGAAGGATTTTCCTGAGCAAATTAGAGAGACCTTTCGAAATGAGTCAATTTGCATCATTGACTCACTCCCGTGGTATGTCAACATGGTGAACTACCTTATCTCCAAGCAGGTTCCCCATGGTTGCAATAGAAGAAGTATTAATCTATTGAAGTCAGATTCGAATAGATATCACTAGAAAGATCTGTTCGTTTTCTTTAAAGGGCCAGATTGTGTTTGGAGAAGGTGTAACCCTAAGGAGGAATATCATAGTGTCCTCACGTATTGTCATTCTCTTGAAGGCGGAGAACACCATTCGGGAAAGACAACCGCACACAAGGTACTCTAATGTGGATTTTACTTACTGGCCGAACCTGCTTAGAGATGCTATTTATTTTGTATGGTCGTGTCCGATCTGTCGGAGGATGGGAGGGACTATTGGTTATAGAGATGAGATGCTCATACTGCCAGTGATTTTGTGTGATGTTTTTGACACATGGGACATAGATTTCATGGATCCTTTTCCCAATAACCAAGGACATGAGTACATCTTATTGACGGTTGACTATTGTCTAGGTGGGTAGAGGTTATCCCAGCCCGATCCACAACAACAAGATTGTCTGTAAGTTTGTGAAGGACCATATCATTGCTAGGTTAAGGGTCCCAAAAGTCTTGATTTCTGATGGGGGCAACCACTTTATGAATAGAAAATGTTAGATCATTAGCTAAGGACTATGGATTTGAGTACAGAGTTACTAGTCCTTACCATCCACAGTCTAATGACATGGAAGGTGTTCGTAACAAAGAGGTAAAGATTATTCTTCAAAAGTTGGTTCATCCCGATAGGAAGAAATGGTCCCAACTATTGGACCAAGTTCTATGGGCTTACAGGACAACCTATAAGACTCCACTTGGTATTTCACCTTTCAGGATGATCTATGGCAAGCCATGCCATTTTCCCATGGAGTTCATTCACAAATCAGAATGGACAATAAAACAAGTTAATTGGAGTTATCACCTATGGAAGCTTTGTTGTGACCTAAACTTGAACGAGCTCGTGGAAATCAGAAACTTGACATATGATAACAGTTTGATCTTTAAGGATAAGGTTAAGAAGTGGCATTATCTGCACATTAGTGTAAGAACTTTGTCTCAGGATAAAAGATATTGCTGTTTAATGCCAAGTTGAAGATTTTCCATGGGAAACTAAGTCTAAATGGATGGGTTCCTACACATGAAGGAAGTGCACGACAATGGAAGTGTTGAGATAGCTGTTCTCATAGATGGTGCACGTTCTTTCTTGGTTAGTGGACAACTACTGAAGCATTTCGTCGAATCAAATGCACGTTTAATCCAAGTTGAGATGATTGACTTCATGCATAGTGAGTACATTGCAGATACTTCAGACTGCTCTTTATGAAAATGTAGCACAAAGATTCAACGTCCGAGAAAATTCACCTATTCTTTCTTACTAACACTAACTCCAAACTTGATTTATCCATTCTTCTAGAGTTTAGGTTCCTTCTTCTATAGATACTCACTCCTTACTTAGGCTATTTAAAGCCTAAGTATAGGGAACCTCAGCTCTTGTCTGTGTATTCTTTCGATCTCTTGAGTCATTCCCTCGGTCCCTTCATCTTCATTCCATATCTCTTTACCTTGGATCTTTCAGCCTAAGTATAGGGGGGACCCGAGACATGTACACTTCTATTCTTTACAAACCGATCCCTCTTCTTCATCTTCCTCTTCTTATACTTTAGGTTATTAATAACCTAATTATAGGGGAGAATACCGAGTCAGTTCCTATGTATCTCTTTGTACTTAGCATGAGTTATGGCTTCATATCACTTAGTGCCATAAGGACATAACAGAAGCTAAGGATATGGGATATACCATATATATTTCATATACAATTTAACCGTAGCTCATATTTTAAAATATTTTATAACTTTTTTGGGCAAAGGGTTAAGTATTGTTTGAAATGATTTTGTAAAAATGATTGTAAAATGACTTGAATTTTTTTATGCCTATATGACTTTGTTTTGAAAAATGTTTTACAATAATTTGTAAAAATGGGGACTTGACTTTCTTTGAAAATCATTATCAATTGTTTGGAAAATCTATTTTTATGTGAAATGGTTTGTAAATTTTTTCAAAAATCTTTCAAAATGAGGTGTAAATGAGACTAACTTTTAGTTTATAAATAATTCTATCCTTAATTTAAAAAAAAGAAGAGAAAAAAGAATATTAAAAATCACCGCAACACTAATTAATAAGTTGGTCTAATCCCTTACACTTTCACTATCACTCAAGACTTGAGGAATGAAGAACACTTGGTTTATGAGGTCTTAAGATTCAGAGTTAACTAGCCTGCATCATTAGGGTCTATGACTTAATAATTCACACTTCTCTAGTTTGAAAGATATGTGTGCTCTATTGCATACTTAGCCTCTACCTTAAGGAATATGACCAACACATCACATGCACGACTGAATATATGATGAGATGAGTTGGGGTTTCACTTGAGGAACTGGGATGGGAGATTTGAGTTTGGACCCGATCTAAAGATGCTCGAGGATATGATACAATCAATGCTTCATGAAAACTGGGAGTCAGCAACCTTAGCCAGTATGAGAACAAGTTCTTACACTATCTTGTGATATGTACCTAAGTGCCATGATATGATGAAACATAATAAAAACGATGATTAGTATGAGACAACTTGGTAAAAGCAATGGAGCCGTCCAATTTTTTTTAAAGAAGAAAAGCTCTTACACTACAAAGATACATTCAAAAGAGCTTCCACTCAAGGAAAGCATGCATGACCTTTCAAAGTGTCCACTTGGACTAATCATTCTAGGATTTTTTGAGTTGAGCTAGCACCCAAAAAGTGCTCTGCATCGTACAATGCTACAAGTCCGGGTGTCGAAGGTATATTAGATAGTCAAAAGAGACACACCCTGATGCATTCCCATGAAAACAAGTGCATATGACTCAACACTCTCTTGACGGATGCATTGATCAAAACTTAAAATAAGACCGAGAGGATCCTTGTTCCAATGAGATGAAAAGAAGAAAATACATCAACCTATACCCTCCATCAATTGACCTTTTATCTTCACTTTTAAAGTCTAGCAACTAAAGACAGTGGATTGGATGAAATAAATGATTTATTCCATAGTGTTGAGGATTGGGTTTTTAGGAGAGTCTCTTGAACTAGAACTTTGAGTGACGCTTGAACTCTACTCTTGTAAATGCAATCTACATTAAAATCGAGATTGGTTCAGCTTATAATTTTAGGGAAGTTATTCTATATGTTTACAAAGAGAGTTCGAAAATTAGGAAAGTTGGATATCTTTTGACTAGAGCTTGGTTCACCTTAGAATTTTAGGGTCACTAAAATTGAGATCTTAACAAATCAAGTCTTGTACTTCCACATGCACATTCAGGGGTTAATCCAACTTATTCATCCTTTATTTGCTCGAGGACGATCAATGTTTTAGTATAGGGAGTGGTAAATCCATGATTTATCAACATATATTTCATTTATTACCCCTCTCACTTAGCTTAATCAATAAAATGCATCATTAATTCATTAACATTAATATATGACCTTATTTTATAATTAACCTTAACTATTGTACATAACTAATCTTATTAATGTGCCCTTATTTTTGTGTTTTCTTAATTATAAAAAAATCCCATAAAAATTAGATTAATGTTGTACATATTTTTTTATCATTAATTACAAAATAAAAATACAAAAAATCACATAGTAAATATAAAGAAGTATTTTTAATTAATTAAGTATACTTATAAAAAATATAACTATGTATAAATGACGTATTTTAACTTTGGATCGCCCATGAAACTTGTAGATCTTGAAAAGATCAACAACTTTCATGTTTAACACTTTTTCCTTTGAAGCTTGTATTTATTTATTTTAGATTTTTCTTTATTTCTATCAATTTCCTTTTTTCTCATTAGACCACATGGCACCTCCACAGTCGCCCACATGGCCCAGTCTTTCTTCTCCACCGCATCATCTCCCAGCAAGTGGATCCTCAGATCCAACAACTAAGCGTCATCGTCAAACTCCAACTGCCTCTTTTACCTCATTCAAACTCACCAGCCCTACCTCTTCTCACCTTTTCCCCCGTGACTCTAGTCATGCTCTTTGACAACCAACCACCTCTGGTCAAATCCTTAAATACCCACACCTTCACCAGCCACCTATCCAACACCCACCTCCAACCACTAGCTGAAGGGAGCGGTTAAAGCTCGACGACTACCTTCTTGAACCTCTCTCCTATTCCTTCAAATAACCCATCTCCGACGCAATTTTGCCCCATCTGTCCTTCGTGCGAGGAACCCTTGAGCCTACTCTCGACTTATGTGATAGACATTGAGTAAGTAATTGAGCTAAGAAGGGAGTTCTCCTCCAGCGAGATCCACATCTTCACTGACATGTGGCAGCGCTATCCAACTGCTCGAGCTTCGGTCCTCTAGCTTTAGGACCATCAAGCGACGTTCCTCAGCTCCTAGCATGTTGCTTCGTCCTTCTAATCCCTCTCTATGTTCATCATCTTCTCCAGGTAATTAGTTTTCTTTCTTTTCTCTTGATTTGTTTAATTTTATCTACTGCACACACTATGTTTCATTACCATTTGAGCACACTTAGACCATTTCTATGCACTCGACATCCACACACACCACATCTCTACTTCTACTCTCTTCTCCATTGTTGTCTCACCATCGATCCAAATTCTCTATCCTCAAGAGAGAAGGACCCATAAGGGCTCGCATACCATACCTAGACAGAGCCTCCATCATGGTCGGAAATTCAAAGGAGGTTTGATCACCTATTAAGATCGACAAGCGTGCATTGCATGTCCCATCAAGCAACCTACAAGTCACTTACTCGTTGCCATCACCTTCGCCAAGGTACCGGTAACCCTCATCAACCTTCAGGTTTATCAACAGATGGAGGAGGAACAAGAGCTCCATCACTGTCATACATGGGGGAGAGGGATCATTGGATCAGATCTTCTCGATATGATCTAACAGCTGAGATCTCCCTCCGAAGCAACCCTTCAGACCTGAGCTTCACGTCAGCCGAGCCAACGCTGAAGCACTAGCATGCACCATGTTTCCCGAATCTCCTCTACGCTCCGAGCATGATACACCTTGTGCGCCAACTCACGTGACCAGGGGAAAATTATAGAAGTTAGGACGCATATTCGTAGATTTGTAGATAGGTCCTATGCATGCCCTGCACGTGCCCCTTAGATAAATTGCAAGATAAGTCATTGCTTTATTGTGTTTGCACTTATACCCCCGTATGTAGCTATTTTGCATGTTTAGCCCCAATGGTTTTTATATTTGCATTTCAGACCTATTTTGGACCTATTTGATATAGTTTGTGATATTTTCTTTGCATATATACCCATGTCTGTATTGATTAATATCTTGTGCATCTTTAGTCCAAAATTAATGAAATTTTGTCTTGTTTTACGATCATTTTATGCTCCTTCATGTGATATATAGAACTTTGATATGCTATGTTGAGATTGAATTAAAATTCATATAAGAATAGTGACCTTTTATCATGATGGATTAAGTTTAAATTGCATGCTCATGAATTTAATGCTTCATAACATCTCTTGATTTGCCTAAAGCTCACTAAAACTTAATCAAGAACTTTACTTAAATGATCTTAAATATCAATCCCTTATGTAGCCTTACATTAAGGAGCTTTATGGTATTAAGTGCTCAACTTGATATGTACTTGAATTGAACCTGGCACGAATTGAAATGACGCATTAATTGAAATGACTTTGGATCATTAGATGCTTGAAAATTCTCATCGCTAGATTCTTGATTCAGGAACATTATTTGTGTATGTGTGTTTGTTTGTGTGCCATGTACACTATAATGTACTTAACCTCATTTTGTAGCATCCTGAATATTTGCATTGAAAATCCCATAAAAACCATGCTTGCATGTTGTAGTGTTTTGCTCCCTTGACCTCGATAATAACTTAGAGTAGCATAATTACATATTTTAGGACTCAATTAGATAAGCTAATCGATAGTGTCTCTGTGTTCGACCCTGAACTTATCGAGGAGATTTTCAACTGAGCCACTCCTTGCGGAAATTCTCACACGACATTGATCGACTAGTAATTGGTCGTATTACAATGTTCCCAATTTATGTTAGCCCACTATGATTTTATCATTTAGTAGCGATTGCTTAGATGCTGAAGATTGATCGACCAAAAGTGTCTTGGACCTAATATTGATACAGTTTACATCTTCATATATATATTGAGACTTTTTACATATACCTATAATAGTTAGTTTTTATAATACTTATAATACTTCATTTTTATAAAACATGTATCTATAAGCAATAGTAAGAAGGTCTATGCGATGGGAAAGTTTGTTCCTGAGCATGACCTGTTCTGCCTTCCTGTAATAAGCCCTAGTGAATCAATCAATGACTCTTTTGAGTATTCCTTGTATTGTTTGTCTTACTATGACTTATGGCACATGAGACTGGGTCACCCAGGAAATTCTAAGATGGATCAAATGATGAAGGCAAATCTGTTGCCTAAGATCACGGGTGCAAGGATATTTCTAACACTGTCTGACCGGTAAAATGACAATAAGACCCTTCTCAACCGGAATTCGATCAACAGAGTTACTAGTTTTGATCCATTCGGACATATGTGGACCACTGAGCATCTGCATACATAGAAATAAGGAATACTTTATAATATTCATTGATGATTACTCAAAGCTCTCCTATGTCTATCTCTTAGGAAGAAAGTCGGAAGCACTTGAAACATTTAAGAGATATAAGATGGAAGTGGAGACAAGATTGGGAAAACCAATCATAACCCTTAGGACAGATAGGGGTGGGGAATATACCTCAAAGGAGTTTGAAGATTACTGCATTCAAACATGCATTCATAGGCAGACTACAATGCCCTATACACCACAAAAGAATGGTGTAACAGAAAGAAACAATAGAACTTTGATGAATGTAGTAAGGTGTATGCTTTCACACTCAAGACTCTCCAAGAAATTCCGCGGAGATGAAGTGTTAACTACGAACTATATACAGAACAGGATTCCTACCAAGTCCGTAAAATCAACGCCGTATAAAATATGGAATGGTAGAAATCCCGAGTTGTGCCATCTCTGGAAACGGGGATGTGTTGCACAGGTTCTAGTACCGAGCCAGCTTAGGGACAAGCTTGACTTCAGGACATTAAAGTGCGAGTTTATTGTCTCTAGTGAGAATTCTAAATGATATAGGTTCTTCCATGAATCCAAAGGTTTAACTGAAAGTTGTGATGTAACTTTTCTTGAAAATTATCAAGAAAAGAGCATGAAGAAGAGGAATCCGATCTTTTGATTGTCCTACAGGACAATGAAGATGGCTTGAGCATTAGATAAGAACTCGGGGATGATATCGATGATCCAAATATGGAGAATGAACATATGGAACATGATGATCCTTTATAGGAAGTAGGTGGACCCACACAACCCACGAGTATAATCAACATAAGAGACACAGAACACAACCCACATGGATGGAAGATTACCATTTCTATGGATGCGAGGCAATGATGTTACATCATTGATGAGGATGTCACGAATTGTACATATCCTATATCATTTGATGAAGCTATGGCTTCGTATGATTCGAAATCAGTATTCAAGAAGAAGTATCAAGTCGATGGTACTGTTGACAAATACAAAGCCAGATTAGTTACCAAGCGTTATACTTAGCAAGCTGGAATAGAATTCCAGAAAACCTACTCTCCAGTGGCTACGTTTGCATCTATTTGGATGCCTTATCCATAGTTTCATATATGGATTTGGAATTGTTCCAAATGGATGTGAGGATTGCCTTCCTTAAAGGATAATTAAAGGAAGAGATTTATATGCGACAACCTGATGGCTTTCAAGTTGAAGGTAAAAAAAGGGTTTACAAGTTAAGAAAGTCATTATATGATTTGAAGCAGTCTTCACGTCAATGGCATCTCAAATTTCATGAGAAAGTTATCTAATTTGAATTTGTTGCTAATAAAGTGGATAACTGTGTGTATGTCATGAAGAGTGGGGGTAGTTTTGCAATAATGTCATTTTATGTGGGTGACATTCTTCTTGCACGTAATGACATATAAATGCTCAATGAAATCAAATAGAAATTGAGAAATAAATTTGAGATGAAGGACATGGGTGAGGCATCCTATGTTCTTCAATTCAAATAACAAGAGACAGAGATTCAAGGACATCGAGTCTTAGTCAAGAAAAGCATTTGTATATTGTATTAAAGAGATTTGGAATGTAGAACCTCCAACACCACTTGTGATGGGAAAAGAGACTCAACAAGAGTCAATGTCCCAGAAAAGGGCAGAAACCTTTAGATGTACCATATGCACAAATGATGGGAAGCTTAATGTATGCAATGATGTGTACTCGACCTGACTTAGCCTATCCATGAGCTTAGTTAGTAGATATCAAAGCAATCCCAGTCCAGCACATTGGGAAGCTGTAAAGAGGATTCTTCGATATCTGAAAGGGACAATAAATTTGAAACTTTTGTATCAAGCAGAATCACTTGAAGTGGTAGGATACTTCGATGCCTATTTCGGAGGGGATATAGATGATAGAAAACCCACTTCGGGTTACCGTTCATGTTTGGTGGTGCAACCGTTTCTTGGGGTAGCAAGAAACAAGGATGTGTATCTCCACATACACAGGAGGCTAAGTACATTGCAAGTAGCATGGCCACCACTCATGCTGTGTGGATCATGTATTTTCTAGAGAATCTGAGCCTCGAATTGGTCAAAGGGCCAATTGAAATGTATTGTGATAATCAAGCTGTGATATGCTTGATTAATAGTGGGGCTAATAGTTCTAAAGGAAACACATTGAGATCCAATATCACTTTGTACAAGATATAGTGGGGAATCATGAAATCAAGGTAACCTACATACTTACTAATGACATGTTAGCCGATTCCCTAACCAAGGGAATAGTGACAGGAACATACATTAAACATGTTTGTCTACTTGGACTCAGGAATGCATGATTCAAGGAAGAGGTTTTATGGACCTCAGTTATGACATCTCTATGCACTACACGAATAGTGGGAGTGTAAATGCTTTGACCACTGCGGTCAAGTGGGAGATGTAGAATGGCCTAAATGACCACACGGTCAAGAAACCACCTCTGACGGTTGCGGTGAGGTAGGGTCTCACGGAGACCCTAACCACTAGGGGCATGAAGGATGGGGGTGGACATGGTGAGGGTGTACGCCCTATAAATAACCTCTCCCTTGGAAGGGAATGCATCGCTCACCAGAAGGCTGCCTAACGGGAGTGCCCATTCCGATTTATCCCTCCCTTTTTCATCTATCTCTATCTCATTCTCTCTCGCAGCCAGGAAGAAAGACATATCTCGTCAAACCTTCAAAAAGTCTTCTTTTTTCTTCTTTGCATTATCCATATCTTTCAGCCTCTTCATTGAATATGCCTTTGCCATTCTTGTGAAACAAGTACTTGAGAAGCTAAGTATCTTTCCTTTGGATTTGTTTTTGCTTCATTTTCCATAAAGTTTCTCTTTTATACTTCATACTTGAGTGACGTTATCGAGAAATCTGTGGTACTTATCTCCACACACAAAGTTTGTCATCATCAAAACAATAACATATTTACATGTAGTCATGGTACTAATAGCTAAAACTATAGCCATGTCGGCTCCTGATGTATGTAGTATATGTGTTGGATCGGTGTTTAAGAAGTTGGTAGAATCCCCATCTCATTGGTAAGCACAATTTCATAATGAGTCTTACATTCACTTTCATGTATTTTGAAGTTACAAAATTTGAGTCTTCAAATCATCTATTTGCTACTCGAACTCATCCATTTTGTCAAGCTGATAAATATGTGATCCGACTACATAGCATTTGAATCTTAGCTTGAATATCTAAGAAAATAGACAACAAATGCCATTAAAATATGAAAGTAAACAAAACAACTTTAGCAATAAAATTAGATTACTTGCACATCAATATCTTCTCAATAAAATTCACAAAATAAATCAGAATAAAAATCGCAAAAACAAGGAACTGAAACCATGCATATAATGACATGTATACAAGCTCAAACTTCCAAGAATTTTAATAAATTTGTGTTAGGTGTACATTGTTGTCATGTATGTGCCAACTTCATATGTTAATTATGTATGTTAATTTAGAATACTTTAACTTATGTGCCAATCATTATTTCATGTTGAAATAAATATCATATGATGTAAATATTATATAAGTATAGGTAATGGACCACTGGACACGGATATGGATTGAGACCTTATTTGTCATATCAATTATCATGTACACACGTCTCCATATTAGAGTGATTGGTTTTTGCGATCAAGGTGTAATTGTGTCTGTTTCAATATTTACCTAATTGTTTTCTTGCATATTCCTGGCCCTTAAGAATTTCTTACATTAACTATGTGAGTTGTGATCATCTCCGGAGGATCTCATTACTGAGCATGAAGTATGGTTTCTTAATTTTAACACATTTTGTGGATTTCTACGGACTATACGAAATCATTTATTATGGTAAGATGATAGGATACATCGACTTATCGAATTATATGAAATATATATTCAAGATGATATATGTATTCGATGATGTGAGTGGATGCTAGGTTCCTTCTATTGAAAAAGATGAAAATTCGTGTGTACTGTAACATGGAAGTTATTCAAGAGTGATTTGATCTTAAGTAGTTATTGTCGTCTTACTTATATTCAATGTCCAGAGCACGTCGCCATCATCCCTTTCGAAGCACATAACCCATATAATGCATTATGCGGCTGAGGGCCTTGATCGAGTCGCATAAACTACATATATGGCCATATATGTTGCTCTAGAAAGTGTGTGGCATGGGTTTGCAAGTTACCATTTCTTAGATCGTTAAGGAATCCGAATATATTGCCAAATAAAAAACTGATCCCTTCCACCTATGAATTCTCTGATTCCCTTCACCTAAACCCTCTTCGACGTTGCTCTACTCCCTGCCTACATAATTGCTCCTCCTTGCACCACCTCTCCTCGTTCATGTGTTGCCTCCCTACTTCTCAGACTTCCCTATGAAGCAACATCATCGTTACAACCCACATGTGTTCATAGATCTCCATCAACTTTGTGGGCCACAGTCGTCTCCTCATGTTCTATACCATACATGGTTGTATCATGTTGTCAAATTCAATTGTAAATTTAATATTTTTTTATTTTGTAGATAGCAACTGAAGCAAGAGATAGTGATTATGTTATTACAATTACATGGTTTCAGAGAAATTGAATTACATGATTACTTTTCTGGGAAAGTTGAGAAAATAATAATGTTATTAATGAAGTGGTTGTCATGCAAAGCAATATAATAATATTAGGTTCTTTTTTTCACATTTCCATATATGTTTATGTTATGTTTAGGGTGTTTGTTATGGAAACCCAATCCATGCTTAATACAATACCCATATTCTATGTTCCACTCGATTCGATAGAAAAAAGATGGTGAAGCCTTCTCCCACTTTAAGTAGGGTTGGCTACGTGGATTCTTGATCAAATCCATGTTGAAATATCCAATTACTTTTTTACGCTGGTGAAAAGGAGGATATCCCACGAGGATTAGAGATCTCACAAAGCGAGATGTTTAATCGATGTTGTGACCTCTCACGAGAATCCGATCCAGTTCAACAATCAACCCACAATTGAATATTAAGCAATAAAGGCAGTGTGGATTAAAATTTATTATAAACCCTACTATAAAATGTGTATAGTGATAATCGGAGCAGGGTGTCGAACACATGGAAAACATGATGTAACACAATATCTTATTTATCAATAAATAATATAAGTTTATATTTATATATACCTATGCACAATATTTACCAAATAATGTGGGTTTTTAATAGGGATATTTACCCAGCGAACCCTGAAATATTTCAAAATTACCTCTACGACCTTTGAAACATTGATATTCCTCCGTAGACCTTGTAATCTTGCTCCGTCTTAGCACATGAACCCTCCCTCAGCGCACCGTCTTATTCCTAACCTAACCAGAGTTGTCTGAGTAACCCTTGTACGGTAGAATTGTCCAAAGCATGCCACGTGTCCTCGGTGGTGTTTATGGCGGGAATCTCGGATATAGAGGCATCCGATTTCGTCCCCTCCCATTCCACCTCGCCTCCATCGACCTATCCCCTTCTCCTGCTCCACTCCGTCGACCTCTCCTCTTTTGTTGCCCTCCATCTCCGTCATCCTTTCCCTTTGGACTCAATCGCAGCGGTGGTTTCGGCGACCGCATCAAGGTCAAGCGGGGTTAGGATTTCATCGGATGATCGATTGAAGGCTAAACGGGTTAGGGCTTCTAACGGATGGCTTCTTTTTTCTTTATTTCGAACATGCAGGTGTTATGGGGTGGTTTGATGGACATGAAGGCATCCTGACGGTGTGCGTTAGGCGTGGTGGGTACTTCAAATGGACACGAGGGATGAAGGGTGAAAAGTACTTGCTTGGGACCGAAGAGAGGTTCGGGATCGATCCGGACACAACCTCCTGGTTCGATCTCATGGAAGCAATCTCTGAGGTGGTACCTTGGGAGCCAAGGTGTACCATCAGTTTGAAGTACAAGATCCCCCACATAAGAGGGAGTAAGTTTGCAGAGATTAGGAATAAAAGAGAGATGGTGGAAATGTTTAATTCGCACAATGATGATGGAACTGAGATTGAGCTGGTGGTGGAAATGACAGACGTGGAGGCTCTGAGTAGCATCCAAGCGGAGGAGTCTAATAGAAAGAAGAACGCAGGTCCGGTGGCCATTCCCGTATCGACTGCGGAGGATGCCAGAGTAACCGTGGATCCCATACCACCTACGGAGAACTCCCGCGGCACCACGGAGGCACATCCCCACGATGTCGAACATGGTGGCGCCGGAGCCTCTAAGATGGCCTTCTCGTTTACATATGAGATGTTAGACTGGAACATGGGCGAGGAGGGTGCAGGTGACAAGGTTTGGCATTGGCTTCATTCAGAAGGAGGCAACTCTCATGTTGGGATCGCGAAGAGGAATGTGGGTGGTGGTGGAACGGAGGGTGAGCCTGCAGCTAGGGTGGACGAGAGGGTGTGCCTGGGGGTGAGGGTGGAACAGAGGGTTTGCTTGTGGGTGAGGGTGGAATAGAGGGTTTGCCTGTGGGTGAGGGTGATTCGGAGGGTGTGGCTGTGGGTGAGAGTGGAACACAGGGTGCTCTTCCCGGCGAGTCTGCAGGTGAGGGTGGCACAGGGGGTGTGCCGGTGGCTGATCGAGGGAGTGAGGGTGTGCAGGAGGCTGATCGAGGGAGTGAGGGTGTGCAGGAGGCTGATCGAGGGAGTGAGGGTGTGCCGGTGGCTGATCGAGGGAGTGAGGGTGTGCAGGAGGCTGATCGAGGGAGTGAGGGTGTGCCGGTGGCTGATCGAGGGAGTGAGGGTGTGCAGGAGGCTGATCGTGGGACTAGAGGTGTGGCGATGGGTGAAGCAGATACACGCATCAAGCGCACAAGAGTGTGCGTACACAGGTCACACCGGAGACCATCCAACCGAAGAAATACGAGATCGATGGCTGCACAGAGGAGTACTGAAGTGAACCATACAACACCCAATTCAGATTCCTCTGATTTCTCTGATTCCAATTACTGTGTAGTTGACGAGGCTGAGGAGGATAGTGACTCTTCAGATGACATGGATGGCCTTGTATCTGAGATAGCTATCATCTCCTTCTGGATTCTGATGTAGAGAATGTGGGCGATTACGATGGCCCTGAGGCCAACGTGGATTTGGATGCTCCATCGTTTGAAGTTGGAGCAGAATTCGAAAGCCAGGAATCCTTTCGCTCCGCACTTGCATCCCATTGCATCACCAAGGAGTTTGCAGCCAGATTCATAAAGAGCGAGAGCACCAGAGTCAACGGCAGCTTGTAGGGAAGAGGGATGTCCTTGGAGGATACATGCCTCGTTGATTCGAAATAGCAACAGGTTCAAAGTTAGAACTTTGGTGGCCGAACACACTTGCGTATCGAACAATCTTGCTGGGAACACCATGGCTAGCCAGCATTGGGTAGCGAATCAGATTTCAACTTGGGTGATGCAGAACCCCTCAATTACAGTGAAGCAGTTGTCTGATAGAATCTTTGAGGCATATAAGCTTCGTCTACCTTATATGACCATCTACAAAGGAAAGAGGAGGGCTTCAGATGCACTATTTGGGACCATTGAGGAGTCATATGCAAAGGTCCCCTCCCTTGTTGCAGAGTTGAAGCGTCGCAATCCTACAAGTGTCATCCACTACTTCTTGGAGGAAGATGAGTCCTTCCTCAGATGTTTTGTTTCCTTTAAAGCCAACAGGGATGGGTACATGTTTGGATGTAGACCCTTCATGGGTTTGGATGGATGCCATTTGAAGGGCAAGTACTTGGGAACCTTGTTGTCTGCAACTGCCCTAGACGCAGCAAATGGCCTCTTTCCTGTTGCCTTCGCTGTCGTGGAGAATGAGTCCAGCGTTACATGGAATTGGTTCTTGAAGTATTTGGACGAGGCTGTCCAATGTGGTGAAGGAAAGGGTGTAACCATTATCTCAGATGGTCAAAAGGGTCTGGAGGGTGCAGTCAAGGAAAAATTCCCATATGCGGAGCATAGGGCGTGTATGCGTCACGTATAAAAGAACTTCAAGATGAAGTTCCCAGGCACCGATTTGGAGCATTTAGTTTGGTCAGCCGCCAGAGCTTTCGAATCAAAGCAATACCTTCATTGGATGAAAGAGCTTCAAAAAACCAATACAAGGGCATTTGATTTCATGATGGGAATTAAACAAAAGTGGTCGAGATCGCAATTTAGCACGTCTGCACACTGTCACTACATAACCAACAATTTGAGTGAGTCCTTTAATTCTTGGATTAATGAGGCACGCCAACTTCCAATCTGTGAACTAGTAGATTGGATTCGACAGAAGATGATGACAACTTTAGACGAGCGGAGATTGAGAGGTTCAAAGATGCGCAGTGTCATGGTATCTACAGCATTAGACTACGTGAGGACCTCGACCAAGAATCTACAAGGGTTCATTGTAAGGAGATCAAGCGAGACTAGCATGGAGGTAGAATGTCCTACTAGTCGCAATGTATGTGACCTAGCGGCAAAGCAATGCACATGTAGGCGCTGGTAGGTGTCTGGATTGCCATGCACACATGCTTGTGCCGCCATATCAACTTTGCGAAACGTGAATTGGGATGATTACTTATCCAATTACTTCAGCATTTCGCGTTATCGAACTAGCTATGCGGAGTCAATCTCCCCCTTACCCGATAAGTCATGCTGGACACCTGTTAAATTTCCATATAAGGTGTTACCTCCACACTCCTTGAGGCCTCCAGGTAGGCTAAAGAAGAATCAAATAAGGGCGAGGGACGAGGAGAAGAAAACCCACCACAAATGCACGAGATGTGGTTCTTTTGGCCATCACAAAAATACTTGCAAAAATCCGATAAATCCTCCAAACCATGGCTGCTGGAAATGAATCTCAACATGGAACCCTGCTGCGGGCATCCATGGAGGATCTTGGCGTTACAAATTGTTCTCAGCAATCTTCTACATTGGGGAGCTCGAAGGTATTTTAGGATCTTTACTCACGAGTCTTCTACTTTGGGTATTCACTTCTTCATGATTCCTTGTGCATTGCAGTGGAGTGGCTGTTAGGGCAAGCGCCTTCAAGAGGACGGCAAACGTTGCTAGGGAGGCTGGTCCAAGCACCGCAAAGAGGGGTCGACCAAAGAAGGCGGCTCGAATGGGAGTGGATGAGGCCCCCATTACCAAATGATGTAAAACTTCCCTAAACTTTTGAATTATCCTACTACAAGATGCTACGAGTTTCTAGGTGGTTAAAGTGTCCAATATACATGTTTCAGATGATCAAGAACACTGTCTATCCACAACGGTATGAGGATCCAGCAAGTAAATTTTGAAGGTCTGCTTCCATACAATTTTGAATTTGTCAATTACATTGCTGTGACTATAGATATCACGGATGTTAATTGGATTATTTGTTTCTGTGTAGGCCTAAAGCTTTTTTTTGGAAGGGAAAAACGTTTTTTTGGGAAGATTTGTAAATCTTGAAGTTCTGGACATACAGAATATAATTTTGTTCTTTACTTGGAATGTTTGTTTACTTTGATCTACTTGCTGTGTATTTTGTGTGGTTTTTGTTTTTAAATTGTAATATAAACAGTAGCTAACACTTGATTGCGGTTTGAAGAACAAGGACATATTATGTTGATGTCATAATCTTCGATGAATGCATGTGACTAGAGAGATCTATTTTGTTTGGATTGCATTTCCGAATATTCTTGATAATTTGCAGGTCAAAGCAATATAATGGGGGCCTACATTTAGTTCTTCTCAATACATACTACATGACTTTACTTGCGAGGAACACAAGAGCACAAATTGACAGGATCTTGACATGAAAGCATAGCTTCTTCATTTGGACCCTTGTATTTGCAAGTTCAGATTTTATCATCTTCAATTCCTCGCCCAGCTTTCCTAACTCTTGCAATAATCGTAACTCCATTTTCTTGTCTTCTTGTGAGGCCTGATAATTGGGTGTGTCGTCGTCAACCCAGCCAAAAAATTCACAGCTTCGATCCGGACATGTATAGAATTTCTTCCCCTTACTCCATGGTCTTGCTAATGTCTTCACCGCAGCAAGGCTTCGACATTGACATCTGACTCGATCATTGCCGGAGACGCTAGAGTTCGAGAGCTGATCCATCTCGTACTCTACAAAACATGTCAAATGTGCATTACTCCCAGCAATTATTCGTAATATAAACATGTCTTCGTAATATAAACATTCATATAATCTATGAAACACTCAAAAACAGCAATTATTTTCTCTAGGTCAAATGTGCATTACCTCTTGGGCGTGCGTGCAGCAAGAAATTTTCTTTGGAGATCTCTCCAGGTCTGAGCATCTTGGAGCCAAGGTCACAATGTCAGCCCTTAAAATAAGTGGTTCATGCTGGGTAAACTTGAGAGGACATCAATATATTGTCCACCGAATAGTCAATATATTGTCACTAAATGTCAACGTTTCCAAGTGCGACATAAACTTGAGAGGACATCAATATAACAACCAGCAATTTTTGTTCTAAATGACGTGGAAAAATTTATAGAAGCCCATCAATGTTCTAAACTTGAGAGGACATCAATATAACAACCAGTTAAATCCGTTTTTTGCCATAAACAGGAACCATTCTTAGGCCATCACCGATACAATAAGATAAGTTCACAAAACATAACAGACCGACTCCCCTCAAACAATGTGTTTGTCAACAATACGATCATCCACAGTGTTGATAGCCACATGTCCGAGTTGGATGCGAAGTGTATCCACCTTGTCTTTCAGCGATGTCGTTGCATCCTCAGCGTCGTCCAGCTCTGAGTAAACGAATGCAAGCTCGCAGTCCTTGTCCTCTATCGTTGTCTTAGCACTTTCAAGTTGTCGTTTTAGTACAACATTCTCACGCTCGGCCTCCCACAAAAGTCGGGCAACAAAGGATAACTCATTTGCGTTATTGTTCGCTGTCCTAGGAGCATCTGCGTAATCCAGGCGAAAGCCACAGCGACTTGAGGAGCAGACATAGAAAAGGCGCCTCAAGGGGTTCTGTTCGCCCTGTACGTAGCCCAATGTCATAGGGATTCCGCATCTACAAATTGCAGTACGGTCCATTACCTGATACGTAGAATATACAACAAATGTGAGGAACAGAAAATCGTCAATTCCAAGAAGCAGCAAAATAATAGTTCTAACAACAACAACACGTAAGAACAACTTTCGCATACAACATTGCACGACTTATGATACACTCGTTCTGGCCTTTCGATGCCTCGGTGTGTTTACTCATCTCTCCTCCTCCTATTATTCCACATTGCGCGGGCTATCCTGTCACGTAGGACCTCGCCGCATCTTATGTCTTCCCGAAGAATGCCAACCTCACGTAGCTGATCTTCGTCCACGGCCTCGGGCAGCATGTCCTCCTCGCCCTCTTCGTCGGATACTAAATCTCCGCCATTTAATCAGACGAAGTTGTGTACGATACAGGTCGCTCTAACTGCGTCCCTCTGCACTTCAAATGGGTATGAGGGCATATGTCGAAGGCAAGAGAACCTGTTCTTCCACACCCCAAACGTGCGCTCCACCACGTTTCGTAATTTCGTGTGGCGATGATTGAAGAGGTCCTTGTGGTTATCATATACACATCCACGTGCCCGCCATGCCGGCAGATGATATAGCGATCCGCGGTATGGAGCGATGAAAGTGTCCATATTCGCGTAGCCGCAATCGACCAGGTATTTACATCAATCTTGCACAAGTAGGGACCCGCTCTCGACAGAGTCACGGAGCACAGTCATGTCGGCACACGATCCCTCCCATCCGGTCACGACGTACGTGAAGCATAGGTTGAAGTCCACAACGGCCATTATGTTTTGTGCTGGAAATTGTTTCCTACACCGATACGCTCCTTGCATCTCCGGATCGACATGCGCTGGGATGTATGTCCCATCTATTGCTCCAATCACTCCCTGTGGCATAAAGAGAAAATTTAGAACCAAATTTCACGATTGGAACTAGTATGATGATCATCCTTACTTTGAAATATGGGTAATACCGAGGATCTGCAGTTATCCTAGCTGCGGTGACAGGTGGAGCCAATCGTATATACTCTTGCTCCAATGTCAGTATCTTGGATAGGACATTTCTAATATGACGGGAGATTGTCTCAGCGCTGTGCTGGAATGACTCTTGGATTGTCCTATTTGAGTGGCCATTAGCAAACGCATAGAGGAACATGCAGACCTGCTCGTCGACGTCCATATACCTTGTCGATGTCAGCCCATGCTCCGATAATAAACGCACAAATCTCCTGAGCATAGGGGGCCTCATCCGAAAATTCTGAAATGCCATGTCGTCGTGTCCGTCTAGCATCTCCTTAATCCAATCACGACCCGTCAGTGGACGGGTGTGTAGTGGACGTGGAATTTGTCGAACGCGGGACTCCCATTCGTGTATTGCAATTGCTCCTACTACCGCAGCGCACGCTATAAGGACTTGTTCCTCTACATCACCGAATGGATTGTAGCCCCGTAATGCCATATGCTAGCAACGACCCCTGGCAGTATGTAATATTGTGATATATTTAATATTTGAAGGTTAAGAAAAGCTGTGAGGGTTACTTATATAACGTACAAATTATGACATAGCAAAGATTCGGCCTTATCAAAATATGCACTCAAACCATATAACAAGAAATACTCTGCATTTTTAAACTATGCTATATACCGTGAATTATTTAACGCACAACATATGCAATATCAAAGTATGCAATAAAAGTTGCATTCAAACCTTGACGGAACCTATAATTTGGTGATATAATTAATTTGCATCATCAAAATCTGCAACAAAATTTGCATTCAAATAGCAAGTATGAAGTTAAGAAATTATGACTTATAAAGGACATGCCTGATCAAAATGTGCAATAAAACCTGCAACAAAACCTGCAAGTAAGGTGTTAGTCTATAGCAAATAACCTACGTTCAATAAGTGACCAACGTGGGAACCTGCAAACATGTAAATCTAACCTGCAAGCAAGTAGGTAGATAGGGAAGGATATTGTAAAGTCTAGCAACGCATTAAACATAACATAAAGGTTGTCCCATGACAGTAGATAAGATAACGACCTAGGAGCATAACGTAAATGTTGTCCAATGTCGAAACAAGTACTCTAGATTAGACATAGTCCATAATTCTTACGAGCATAAAGTTCTAAACTAAAAAGGATTAAATCAGGGATTGATAATCCTCTCAATCCAGGCTTGCAGCTCTGTCGGATCACCCTTTATGTGGTAGTAGACATTGCGACCGCTCGTAGTCGCCAACTTCTCTGCAATCCTTTCGAACTGGATACTATTTAGGTCGGGCCGCAACTGACTTATTTCCCTGCACGCAGCGTTAGCAAGTTTGTCCGGGTCCTCCCTAGCCTCAGCGAAAGATTTCGGAAGGTCGCTGAGGAAATTCTGCAACAACTCTTGGCCTGTTGTGCTCAATGTCCCCCCACTCCTTGCTTTCTTGTCTGCTGATCGTTTACCTCGATTGTCTCTCTTTCGAGACATCGGCATTACCGTAACTCCGTCGCTCTCGTCCGCATCCTCTCCGGGTTCCGGCATACACTCGTCCAGATTTTCGTCAAAATCCAACTCTCTTCGACGACCAGCTGTGCGTGAAGTACTTCCTCCATGCTTCTCCCTCCTAGGACGACTAGATGTGGCATGTGCGCCGGTTGCTATGTCTTTCACCAAAAACCTTTGAATCTCACCAAAGTAGAGGAACGGCTTGTTGCGGTATTTGCGGTATCTGTCTGGCACCTAGTGGTACAAAGGTACAATCGATTGTAAAAGAAAGGAGATATTTCACAGATCCGTAATTTAAAAGAAAGTTATAACTCAGAACATACCTCAAACCAGGCACTATCTGAAGGTGGAATTGGCTTGTTGTATACACTATCCCACCCCCATCCTGATTTGTTGCGTAGATACAAATAGGAGGAGTAGTCTTTCTTCAGGTTTTTCCAGCGATACTGCAGTTGGATCTTCGTATATCCCCTTCCTGCAACTTCGTTGAACCTTCTCACGATCGAATGCCAACCCGGGAGGGTGAAGGTGCTGCCCGCCCACGAAGTCTCGTGCTCAAGCATGACGTCCACGAAAATTTTATCTAGCGCGGTATTCCAATGTGCATTTTGAGCACTTGCTGCGATGGATGCATCAGAAGGACCGCCTACCTCGCCCTCGGTCGTGCCCACGTAGTCGGACATATCTCTTCATAATGGTCAATAGCATATCGGGTAAATTCATAAGTAATCATAATGAACAGGGAAATCCACTTTGAAGCACCCAACTCATATCCAGCACGCAGGTTTAAGCACAAATCAGAAGAATCACCATTGCAGTTAACACCCCAATTCAAATCCCGCAGGTACACGTTAGACAACAGTGGAATGAACACCCACTACCTACTGAAATTGGATACCCAAAAACCCAGTACTAATGAAATGAGCACACACTACCATAAAGCCAATGAAACCCCACTGATCTGTGACACCCAAATCAAAATAAAAAAACAGTGGATTGAACACCAACTAAGAATCAAATTGACGGCTCAAACAGATATAATCTACTCAAATTGAGGGCTCACACAGTAGACTGAACACCAACTACGAAACAAATTGAGGGATCAAAGACATAGCCCAAAATTATATCCAACATCCAAAAGACACTCAGCAAGTAGATAATCAAACAGATAGCCCAAAACCACCCAAACAACCACTGCAAATCAGTGAACTCCAGCAAGTGCAAAAATGGTTTAATCCATCAAAAAAACCCAAACAACCACTGCCAATCATTAATCCTAAAACCCAAACACCGAAATACCCTTCTTTTTCAACCTGATATGAGCATCCCTTGCAGTTGACGACCAAACTCCATCTCAAATGAACACCAAAATTCAAATGGATACCAATATAAACTCCATCTCAAATGGATACCAATAAAGACAACAAGCAAAACCCAAAAACCGAAAAAATGATATAAACGCCCCTCTCAAATGATGATATATCATACACACCACGGTAACACCTATCCACTCTGATCAGGTAGAAAATCAGTGAACTCCAGGAACTGCCAAAATGGTTGAATCGATCACAAACACCCAAGCAACCAGTACAGAGAATCATATTATCCTAAATCCAAGCCACCAGTACAGAGAATCATATTATCCAAAATGATGATATATGTTGTTAGAGGCAAAAACACCCTAACCACCCAGTACAGAGAAACACCCAATCATATTATCCTAGATCAGAAACACCCAAGCAACCAGTACAGAGAATCATATTATCCAAAATGATGATATATGTTGTTAGAGGCAAAAACACCCTAACCACCCAGTACAGAGAAACACCCAATCATATTATCCTAGATCAGAAACACCCAAGCAACCAGTTCAGAGAATCATATTATCCAAAATGATGATATATGTTGTTAGAGGCAAAAACACCCTAACCACCCAGTACAGAGAAACACCCAATCATATTATCCTAGATCAGAAACACCCAAGCAACCAGTACAGAGAATGATATTATCCAAAATGATGATATATGTTGTTACATATGGTGCTATGGTAAATGAATAATCCTAAACCCTATTAAACCTTATATTATCCTAAATCCAAAGTGACAGCATGACTGGAATAAAATTAGTTTATTTATCAACCAAAGTGACTGCAGAAAGTGGTAAAATGTTTGAATCGATCATAAACACCCAAAACCTTCTAAACCATATCTTATCTTAGAACCAAAGTGACAACATGATCTTAATCCAGACCCAATGATGACATCAACCCGAAGATAACATATACCCACAAGCAACAAGTAGAAAATCGATGAGTTCCAGAAAGTGGATAGTGGGTTGAATCGGGCAAAAACACCCTAACCACCAATACACACAATCATATGGAAATGAAGGTAGATCGCATACATGTAATCCGTGAAGAAGTACTTTATATCCAAAATATTCTTTGAAACGATGCTATGGATTTGAAGGCTGATCTACCAAGACCAAGACACAAACAAGCAGTACTTTAACAAGGAAAACGCAAATCGAATACATGTAATCCGTTACAAGAACACCCAACTTCAGTCCATAAAACATGTAATGCGCGACAAGAGTATACATCAGCCATGGTTAGGCATGTGGACATACCTTCCTAACAGCAAAGCCAGGCAACGCGTAATGCCAGCCAACTTCTCCGCTCCAAGGATGACGCCGGCTGAGGTGAGTGCGTGGATGGCAATGAGGACGGTCGCGGCCAATTTATAGGGGTAGATCTCCTCTTCTACCCTCAGTGCCCTTCTTCCCCCTCTCAATGGATTTGGAGAAATCGGTGGAGCTGACGACTTGCACGACTGCGCGTGATGGCTAGACATCACTCCCTGTTACCGATGGAGGTGGACATGGCCGAGCCCTACTCTTCACACCCGCGGATGCTTCCTCCGAGGAGGACATACTTCTGACGAGGTCCTGGCGACGCAGCCTTCACCAGGACGCCTTTGACCATTGGCGTGTCCTCAAGCGGCAGCAACGCACCGGGATTCCTACGCAGATGAGTGATGGTGGTGGTTGGGAGAACGACGAAGGCAAAACGACGATGGGGACGCTGGAAAGACCGAATACCCTCTATCGCACGCGAGAGATTCACTGTTCACCTTTTGCGGAAAAACCCCTAAGCCGCACTTCGACCTTCGCCCCAACCCCCCTCCCCCACACCGCCTCCCGATGCCCCCAACCCCTCCACACCACTATCCAAACGCGGGTTGGGTCGACCCAACCCGCCCCACACCACTATCCAAACGGGCCCCTAGGGTCGAGTTTCGAAAAAATAACCCTGAATCCGAACCCATTAAATTTGAAGGTTCACCCGAATTCATTAAATACGAAGGCCCACCTGAACCTGCCAATTCTAAAGGTTATGTACCCGAACCTGTACACATTGAAGGTTCCCTTTACAATCCCGTTGAGGGTTCGGGTTTGGATTTGACTTCTTTCTCAGCTTCGAGTCATCGGCCTTTCGTGTATTCTGTAACAGTGGTGGAGCAGATCCCTGCTCTCATCTCAATGGTGATTCTTGATGGTTCTGTACACCATGAAGTTGAGGCAGTTCCACTGATTCTTGGACCTCAGGAGTTATGAGTGGAGCTTCTCAAACCACAACGAAATCCTTTGGTCTGCAGGTCTATGATACTACCCCTTTTCCCTTCTTGGAATGCTAATCTCGATCAAGCTGATGTTACTATGGAGATTGTTGTAGGGACCAACTTCCGAGATGAACCTGTTGAGATAGGTGTTTTTATTTGTCATTTACTCATATTCCTTATTCTTAAGTCTACTTTACGTAATTTTCCCATAGGGATTTTCTTCTATATAAGAGAGCCCCAGGATCACAATGGAAAACGATCAGTCTTTCTCATTTTTCACATGGTATCAGAGCGACGGTTCTAGACCAGAGCATGTGCCCTAGTCGCCCTTCCCCACCAAAAACCCTAAGGAGACATGTCCCCTTTCTGTTCGACAATAGTAGTAGCAGCTGTAGGCCACCACCGCTACTGCCGTAGGTTCTCACAGTAGCTACATTACGGCCACTGTCGCGAGACTAAAGCAAGAGCGGTAGCCACCCAACGCCGCTACCGCTACCATGAAGGGGTTTTCTCTCCCCTTCCGATTGGTTGAAATCCTTGTGGCACCCGAGAGGTCCTCTTTGAATTTGTTGAGGTCTGAAAATCGCTCCTGAGAGCGATTTGATTCTCTATTTAGTCTGATTTTAGGGTTTTGTGGTGTTGTTTGATCATCTAAACCACCCTAGTTACCTGGAGAAGCCTCTAATGGATGGAAGATGTTGTATGAGTCTACACCCACAACCATCTTTCTATATGCATGTGTAGTTGCATTTATCCTTGTCTACAACCCCAGTCTTATTAACATTCGTCATCATGTTAGAGAACATGGTCGACTCCAAAATTGACGTCCCATCCTCAACTGCCTTCCAAGGTTCAGCGCCCATTGTCAAAATGGATGGGGCTCATTATGAATTATGGGCTATGCAATTCATGATTCTAATGCAGTGCAACGGTAAGAAGCACATTTTGATGCAGGATGAACCAATTGACAAGACTGGTGTTAATGTCTCGTGGGAGGCAGATGATGCATATGCGTGTTTCTGTCTATCCGGGACGATGTCCGTGGAGATAGCCAATGATATTCTGAGTTAGCCCACCGCGAAGGCGATGTGGGATATCCTCATCGCTACTTACTTGCAGGCGAGGAATGAGTTGAAGATATTGTAACTTCAGCATAATATCTTCACATCTAGGCAGAACGGGCGTCCTCGTCATATGTGTTACACTTCTGTCAGGGGTATGTTTGAGAAGCTACATTATTTCATTCCATTGATTGCTTCACCGGATCAGCTCAAGGCTTACAGAGATTTGGTGGTGACCAGAGTAATTCTAGGAGCTCATGATCATGAATATGATGCAGATCGATCACATATCCTTATAGATGACACTATACCTCCAATGGAAGATGCACGCCATAGATTGAGTAGGCTCCTTATAGTACTCAGTGGTGCTACTCAACAGTCACAGACCTCCTCAACTACGACCACATCTAGTGGTAGAGGGAGTTCTACAATATACCGCATGCATGGTACCTGTGGCAGAGGAGGGGGTAGTTGACCTCGTCAGTCGTGCACTTACTGCCAGGCCAGGTCATTCAGAGGACACATGCTACTCCAAGCATGGATTTCCTGCTTCAGCTGGTGTTGCAGAGCAGACTCGGCCAATTGGTGCTCCTCCTCCTCCGGCATCTGTTCAGAGATTCAATGAGCTTGTGGCACAACTGAGAGAGATTATGCATGCGCTTGGGTCATCTACTACTCCTTCAGGATTGTCAAAGGTAGCTGGGTCAGCATCTTCCATCATATAAGGTACAACATATGTTTTTACTAGTTGTTATAGAGCATATTTGTCAGAATGGATTCATGATATTTACACCATCTCTGTGGTGGAGGGTAGTTTAATGCATACAAATCAATTCAGCCAGGCATATATGCAATTATAGAAGATGGGACCCACTCTTCTATTACTAGGCAGAGGGAGGTGCAGTTGACTTGGGTTATGCATCTATAGAATGTTCTTTATACTCATGAATTTTCTATGAATTTATTGTCTATTAGTCAAATCACCAAAGACTTACATTATCGTTCCATATTTGACACGTCTTCTATTACGTTTCAAGACATTCTTAAGGGTAGGGTGATTGGATATGGTCGTGAGCAAGGAGGTCTCTATAGACTATTCCAGTCCCCACATGCTAGTACTTCGACCATTTGCATTGAATTAGTATCCCCTTGTAAGTGGCATCTTCGATTTGGTTACCTTCCTCTACAAAAGTTGTTTCACGTCCATCCTCAGATTTCTCTTCGCACTACCCTCCAGTGAGAGGCTTGCCAGCTTGGGAAGAAACACCGATCTACTTTTCAGAGTCGTTAGGCTCGTAGTAGTCTTAGTATTTTTAAATCGATCCATCTCGATATTTGGGTTTTGCATCGTGTCTCGACCATCAGAGACAGATGTTATCTTGTTGTTGGTGATGATTTTTCCATATTATCTTGGGTATTTCTACTTAAGAATAAGTATGATGCTTGTCATGTTATTCGGTCTTTTATTAATGAAATAAAGATTGTTTTTTCTCCAAATGTCAAAAATATTCATCCTGACGAAGTATTATAATTTTGTAGCTTACAACTCTCACAGTTCTTCAGAACTCTTGGTATTGTACATCAGACTTCATGTGCGTATACATCCCCGACAAAACGGGGCGGTTGAATGCAAACATTGTGACCTTTTAGATGTTACTAGAACCCTCTTAATTTAGAGTCGTGCTCTCATTCATATTGGGGAGATGCGGTTCTAACTGCTTGCTACCTGGTGAATCGTACGCCCCCATCCGTGTTGGGAGAGAAGATTCCATTCTTGATTGTGTTTCTCAAGAAGGATCCTTTCTCGCTCACTCCTCATGTGTTTCGGTCAGTTGCCTTTGTTCATCATACGTCTTCTGGTCATGTCAAGCTCTCTCCTAGAGCTGTAAAGTTTGTCTTTGTGGGTATTCTTGGACTCAAAAGGGATGTCGTTGTTTTGACCATGTTCGACGTAAGTATTATGTTAGTGCAGATGTCACTTTCTTTGAGTCTATTATATTTTTCTCTCCTACAAGTGACAAGTTGATTCCTTAGGAATCTGGACAAGAGGTACACATGCCTCTATCTTTGATTTCATCTATGACACCTATGACTCCTACACCTCTCACTCCATCGCCTCCACTATCATCATCATCACCTCCTCCTCCACCACCTCCACCAACAACCTCTATCTTTTTGCCACAGGTTTATACACGTTGACCTCGTGCTCATGAGTCTCCTCCATCATCCAGCACGCCCCATATATGTTCTTAGCACTTGATTTCCACTGATGGCACTGATGATTTGCATTTACAGTAGGATGAGCTGGTGGCTATTGATGTTCTTGTCTCAGTTACTGAGGAGGTTGAGGACCTTAACGTGCCCATTGCTTTAAGGAAGTAGAGGCGTACATGTACTACGTATCCTCTTACTTCCCATGTTTCTCTTCCACGTCTTTTAGAGGAGTTTCAGAGGTTTGTTGTTGGACTATCTGTCGTAGACATACCACGAACATATCAAGAGGCATTACAGATTAGTCAATGGTACCTTGCTGTGGAGGAAGAGATGGATGCAAAATAGTCTCGTGGCATGCGGAGTGTTGTTCCTGCTTCACCTGGTGTATCTATTGTGGGGAGCAAGTGGGTGTTTACAGTGAACACTATGCAAATGGTAGTGTGGATCAGGATAAGCCATTTCGATATATCCACGATATATCAGTATCGACAAATGATCGATATATTGTTGATATGGCTAATATTTACCGTTCCAAGGCCATTTCCTTCACAAAATTGGGCCGATTTGGGCGGATACGGCATCGATATATCGACGATATATCGTATCAAAAAGTAGCTGATATCGATAGAGATACCGATATTACGTAACTTCGTGTGGATATATACAAGGCCAGGCTTGTTGCTCGAGGGTTCACCCAAACATATGGGGCGGGCTATCATGATACGTTTTCTCCTATCGCTCGTCATTCTACATTGCATATTCTTATTTCTGTTGTTTTGGTACGTGATTGGCCTCTCTTTCAGTTAGATGTCAAGAATGACTTCTTGTATGGTGACTTGTAAGAGGAAGTCTGCATGCAGCAGCCACCGGGTTTTGCTACTGAGGGGGGGTCTCACATGGTTTGTAGACTTCACAAGGCTATTCATGACCTTAAGCAGAGTTTGAGGGCTTGATTCAAAAAGCTCTCTGAGTTGATTGAGCAGTAGGGATTTGTAAGATCGACTGCAGATCACTCTCTTTTCGTTCAGAGATCACATATAGGTATTGTTGCTATTTTGATTTATGTGGATGAAATCATTGTTATAGGGGATGATAAGCAGGATATTCATGCAGCTAAGGACTTCTTGGACAATAGTTTGTGACCAAGGACCTTGGCAATCTTCATTATTTTCCTAGCATTGAATTTACGAGGAACCAACATGGTGCGATGATGATGCAAAGGAAGTATGTTATAGATCTCCTAGCTGAGATGGGCATGAATGGATGTAGACCTGCTACTACTCATATGGATCTGAATGTTAAACTCTATGATGATGACACTGAGGTTAATAAGAGACGATATAGAGATCTTGTGGGGAAGCTTTTATATGTCACCATTACTAGATCTGATATATCCTTCACAGTGAGCAGAGTTAGTCAGTTTATGGAGCAGCCCAAGCAGGTACATATGGATGTTGTATACATGATTTTGATATATTTGAAGACTTCTTTAGGTGCAGGACTCTTGTTCAATAGAGACACATCCCTTACAGTTACAACATGTGCTGATGCAGATTTTGGGGTGTCGAATCAGAATATAGAGCTATGGCACAAGGTAGCACAGAGATGATGTGGGTCAAATTCGACCTGACTGACCTGACTATTGAGGTGCCACTTCCTATGCACCTCCAATGAGACAAACATGTCGCCTTGTTTATAGCCAATAATCTAGCCTGACCATGGGCATGTATAGATCCATGGTTATACCTTGTGACATGTATAGGCCTTGTTTATAGCCTATGCACCTCCAATGCGACAAACAATGTCGAATCAGAATATAGAGCCATGGCACAAGGTAGCACAGAGATGATGTGGGTCAAATCCGTCATGACTGACCTAACTATTGAGGTACCACTTCCTATGCACCTCCAATGCGACAAATAGGTCGCCTTGTTTATAGCCAAATATTCAGCCTTCTATGAAAGAACCAAGCACATTGAGGTAGACTGTCACTACACTCGAGATATGATTTAGAAGGAATTTATCTCCACTTCTCATATTACTTCAGGAGATAGGACTGCAGATATATTCACCAAACATTTCCTAGAGGCTCATTCCATCGTTGTTGTTCTAAGCTGATCATGATAGACATATATGCTCCATCTTGAGGGGGAGTGTTGAGATAGTTGTTTTTTATTTGACCTTTACTCATATTACTTATTTCTCTGTTTACTTTATGTGAGTTTCCTATAAGGTTGTTCTCCTATATAAGAGAGTCCTAGGATCACAATGGAAAACAATTAATCTTTTCACATTTTCACATAACCCTCCATTAGTTCAATCTTGGAAAGGGGCAATGGTGGAAAAACGAAACACTATAGAAATAGAAAGAGATCGAGTGCAGTTGGGAAAGGGCTCATGGTTGTTTCAACTTTTAAAACTCAAGTTGCTCAAGTGGAGAGTGCGGTCTCAACATCGAGTTCAAAACAGGTGATCCAATGAAGGTTTTAACTTGGAATGTGAGAGGTCTGGATGACCGCGAAAAGTGAAGATCGGTTGGTCTTCTTCTAGAGGACTGGAGTTGTGACATTGTTTTCATGCAAGAAACAAAACTTTCTTCTTATTCTAACTTCGTTTGGAGATCATTAAGTGTCGATTTGTTGTCGGAATTTAGAACTGTTGATGTTATGGGGAGTGTGGGGTTTTGGTCATAGCTTGGAAAGACTCTCTCTTATCTTTTGTCTACAAGATTAGGGTCAGACACGTGTTGGCTGTCCAGCTGGAGACTATTAGTTTTACATTCATCTGGCGGTGTCCTGTATGTATGGACCCTGATTATTAGACCAAATAAAAGATTTATGGGAGGAATTCGAGATGACAGAAGCCGATACCCTGAGGAGCCTTGGCTTGTCAGGGGAGATTTCAATGTATCCTTTCTTTCCTCTGGTCGATCTTAGACAATGCAGAGGTCAAGATCTGGGCTCACATGATTTTACAGAGTTGATTGATGACCTCATTCTTGAGGTGATTGACACTGGATACTAAATTTACTTGGAGGAACTCCAGCTCTCGCTTTCGTATTGATCGCTTCATGGCCTCGTCAGAGCTTCTTGAGTTATTTCCTCTCTCTACCTCTTCATCTAGACTAGGAACCAAGTCAGACCACACACTGCTAATTTGGGATTCCGATGAGGAATCGATTCCTCGGGGCTTTTTCAGGTTCATGCATGTTTGGTTACATGATGAGAATTTCAAAGACATGGACTCAACATATTAGTTGTCCACAAAATGCTCAAGCTCTGCTGCAACTTGCATGGCCAAGAAATTGACTTCTCTGCATATCATGCTTTGTTTGTTCAAGAAGGAAATACATGAATCTAGAATAGTGCATTGGTTGGAAGCAGAAAATGAGATTCGTAGAATTGACGAATAAGAAGATAATAGAGATATCGAAGCAGAGGATCTTAGAGAAAGAGATATGGCTCAAAAAATCATCATTTTAGAAGATAAAAAAGAGTTACTGAATGGAATCAGCGATCATCCTATTCTTGTCTTAAGGAGGGTGACACAAATACAACCTTTTCCATAGGGTCTCCAGTGGAAGATGACATCATAATCTTATTAGTTGGATTATAGTAAGTGGAAGATGACATCATAATCTTATTAGTTGGATTATAGTAAATGAACAGAGGGTGGAGGGTGACTCAGAGATTAGGTGGGCAATCAAGGATCACTTCCATGTTTTCTCTCAGAGAGTTGTAGATAGAGCGTGGAGGTGGACTAGCTTAGGGGCAACCCAACTATCTGAACAACATGTCAACCATCTCGTTCAAAGTTTTACGATGGATGAGATTAAAGCTGCAGTCCGGAGCTTAAACGTGGATGGTGCACCAGGCATTGATGGATTTCATGTTTACTTCTTCAAGGAGTTTTGGTCCTTGGTGGGAAGGGAGGTGGTAGAATTTGTAGAAGAGTTTGTTTGTGGCTACGCAGCTTTTGAACGGCTAAACAAGGCCCCTCATTTTTCTGCTCCTAAAGAAGGAGCTACCTGAGAGAGTAGAAAATTACCGTCCACTTGCTCTCTCCAATGCAATCTATCTAGTGATTACGAAGGTATTGGCAATTAGGCTTAATAAGGTTTTGGATCACATTATTTCGCCACGACATTCTTCTTTTATACCAGAAAGACATATTAGTGATAGCTTGCCATGGCCACAGAGATCATTGCAGATTGTAAAAGACTTCATGTAGTGGGCATTATTTGGAGAGTAGATTTTTCCAAGGCCTATGATACCATCGACTTGCATTTTCTTTGGACAACAATGGTGAAATGGGGTTTCTCATGCACTTGGATCACCTAGATGAAGCGTTTTGTTACCATTACGTCTTACTCGGTGCTAGTCAGTGGTCATCTTTACTGGGTTTTCTTTCAGCCACAATGAGGAGTGAGGCATGACTGCCCCCTCGCCCCTTTGTTTTGTGTTATTGTTGTAGATGTCTTGTCTTGTATGGTGGAACAGGTTGCAGCATGGAATCACTGCAGGTATACCGGTGACTTCTGCATTCCTCTATTACAATATGCAAATGACATCATTTTCTACATTGAAGGCAGTGCAGAGGAATCCATAGGGATAACTATGACTCTTGAAATCTTTGGTGAACTATCAGGGCATGTACTGACTCAAGCCAAGTCTATGATTATTCCATTTGGGCTATCAGATACTGAGATGAATGCATGTAATGAGGAGTTGGGCACATAATACGGGTCTCTACCGATCCATTATCTAGGTCTTCCTCTGACAAGTGACAGACTTAGAATGGTGGATTGGCTCCCTATTGTTTAGAAGTTGGAGGGGAAGCTGTAAAGTTAGAGGGCAACCATCCTATATCATGGTAATTGGTTGTTGCTGGTTAAGGTCATGCTTTCGACAATCCATGTGTTCTTCGTGTCTACGTGCCTCCTTCCTGCTGGGATTCATCGTAGGTTGGAGATGATTATGATGAGGTTTTGTGGGTCAACTCGGGAAGTGAGGATCTGGGTGTCCATTTAGTAGATTGGGAAATAGTTACACTCCCGAAGATGGTGGGTGGTCTTGGGATCACACGTTTAGAGACCATGAATGAAGCACTTATCCTCAAATGGGTTAGCATGATCTAGGGAAGAAGTGAAGACCTTACTGCAAGCTCATTCGTCAATCTATGACATCCGAGTATAAGACATTTGATCTCAACATCAAATCGATTTTCCTTCATCTTTTTGGAGAGGAATATAGTCGTTGATGTCGTGGTTCCCTAGCCTCTTTCGCCCGATTCTCAACGATGGTAAAGGTTTTGGTTGCTGGATGAACAATTGGACGGGAAATGGTCGTCTATCCAGATGTTTTTTGCACATTTTGCTTTGGTCGTGGGCTGTGAGGCACGTGTTGCAGACTGTTTGAGTAATGGAGGTTGGATGCCTTTATTCTTGTCAGATTTTTCAGATGATTAGAAGAATTCATCCGATCTTCTAGAGTCTTTGAGCCATGTAGAGGGCCCTCCCGATGAAAGGGATCATTGAGTCTAGAAAGACAACGTATTTTCCGGGAAATGTGTGTATAGAGCAGTGGACATATCCCCCTCTTTGATGGATGACAATATGACCCGTGATTGAAATTTTATCTAGAGGCTCAAGCTACCAAGCAGAATTAGTTTTTTTATGGCCGGTGAGAAGAAAATGACTTCTGACAAGAGATTGATATTCAAGATTCTCTGCAAACATCTCCAACTCTTGCCGATTGTGTGACTTGGAGACTTAAACAATTGAACATCTTTTCTTTTATTGTGAGAAGTCCTCTCCAATCTGCCATGAGCTTGGCTTAGATTGGTTGAATCTTCAGAGTTTAGAAGCTTTATGGGGCTCTTTACATGCCGCAAGGGATAGCCCAAGAAACAAGCTTATTCTTCCAATTCCAACTATTTGGACGCTATGGTTAGCTAGAAATGGTGCAAGCTTTGCCTCTTATCGTTTTTATGTCGATAATGTAATTTCTCATGCTAAGACTCTCCTTGAGTCATGGCCTCTATAAGTTTTTCCTTTACGTCGTTCTTAATATATTTAAGATAGGCACCTTAGAGCGTTTCTTACTTTTTGACTAAAAAAATAGACTGCTAGGTTGGATTGGTTCGGCATTGATGTTGTTTTTACGTTGCATATTCATACCCAAAAAGAAAATTAAAACTAAAATCAACCGATTAAATAATTTGATTTTTGTGAAGATTAATTCAAGGTTACGGAAGCACCAATATCGAAAGGGAAGGGACTTATTTATTTTAAAGGATAAGACACATGCAAGGGAATGGATTGGTGCAGAAGAAGAAGTCTTCTAATATTTGGGACTAACTTGGAACTTGTTAGCTAAAGCAAGCGTAGCTAAGAGTCTGCAGAATGTAGGAGCCAAAGGAATGTGGAATATTAGCTAGATTTAGATGAAGAAGAGGAATATACTAATGATTGTGAGAAGATGAAGATGTTGTAGGTAAAATAAAAGGAGGGTTAGATAATACTAGATTTGATGAGAGGAACCAACTTGTCGAGGCGTGCAAAAGCACTAACCTTAAGAATAGATTCGTACCCCCACAAAGATTCCGATGGTGCAATCGATATTGGTACGACTACTCTCCAGGATACAACCGCTAGATCTTAATGGGTATGCACGTACCAACATCGAGATCTATTGAGCAACAATAGATCGTTCCTTCAAGTTGACTCACTCAAAAAGAATGAAGAGGATAAAATTGTTATGTGTTGTTTATATCTCTTTAAAACAAGTGCATTGACCCCTTTATATAGAGAGAATATCAACATCAATTACAAAGAAAATAATACCTTATCTTAATTGCATAAAAATATTTAACACATAAATATTAGAATGTAAAATAGCATTAAAGATATAAGAATCATTGTTACAAAATGAAGTAATTGCAAGGTGATATAAAGTAATTAAATTATTATTATGCAATTTCTTTGAATGGCACCAAAAAAACTAACGACACTACTCTCATGAAACCATGCAAAATATCCATGCAATCATTAATACAAATAAATTCTATTTGAGTGCACAACTTCGTAATAACCATGCAAATATTAAATATTTAAGTTATTATGGGAATATGTATTTGAAATAAATCCAAAGATACCAACAATCCGCCACTATTTCAAATACATATTTTTTTTTGAACTAACATTTTTCATTCCCCACAATTTCAAAAAAGAAATTTAGAATAATAAAAATTAAAAGAGGGATAAGAAATTTGAAAAGGACGCATGAAGGAACTCAAAAATGTAATGCATAAGACTTGGTGTCTTGTCGACTATGAACCAAGACATAGATAGTATGAATATAGTTTCTAAAGGTTGGTGGAATTACTATTACTATGAACCAATCTTTTATTTTTGAAGTCATTGAATATCTCACTCTACATTTTTTATCTTTTTTTTCTCATGCGGGTTGACACCTTTTGGCCATGCGTCTACCTGGATTTTCATGAGTGCTCAAGAGATTTCGCTCAAAAATCTCATAGGAAGCGGCCTCATCTCCACACCCATATAGATGGATCATTATCAAATATACACTGCTTTTATACACCACCCAATTTGGGCTATGATGTCCATTAAGAACATGTATGTTCAACCTCACCATTTTTCATACTATCGCATTGTACACCATAGGAATAAGGAAGATTTGATAGTATCATGCAAGTCGTCTAGTGAATTGTTTATCCCATATGAACCTTCTTCCTGGGATCTCCATTCATGAAGGTTGGGTTTCCATCACTTTGACTCTTGATTCTGGCATAATCTCATTCCCCTCGATGTACTCTCTGTAAGCTTTTTGCTTAGTGGTTTGGTTAGAGGATCTACTAAATTTAACTCTGACTTCACATAATTCATGGATATGATGCCATCACTAATGAGTTGCCTTACAATGTTGTGCCTCAAACGAATATGTCTACTTTTCCCATTATAGATTTTATTTTTAGTTCTTGCTATAGCAGCTTGGCTATTACAATGGATGAATACGGATGGTGTTTGCTTCATCCAAATGGGAAGATCTGCTAAAAGGTTTCTCAACCATTCAGCCTCAGAATCTACCTTCTCTAAGGTAATGAACATGGATTCCATAGTAGACCGAGCAATACAAGTTTGCTTGGTTGATTTCCAAGCAACAACTCCTCCTACAAGGGTAAAAATATGTCCATTAGTAGATTTCAATTCATCTGAATCTGAGATCCAATTTGCATCACAATACCCCTCGGGTACTGAAGGTTCTCCACAAAACTTTAAGCAATATCCCATTGTCCCTTTAAGGTATCTAAATACTCTATTAAGATCATCCCAATGTTCTCTATTGGGATTTTGAGTATACATGCTTAGTCTTCCTATAGCATATGCAATATCTTGTCTAATGCATAAGACAAAAAAAATTTTGTGTATATATAATATGAAGCATATTATCACTTTTACTCTCTTTTTCTGACAAATGAATTTGCAGTAAGGAGTGCTTACCCGCTTACATTGAAAATGAGAAAATCTTTATAGAATTTTTCCAATATAAAAATCACACGAGGGAAAAATACTAATTAAAGCTTATCACAAGTATTTATTTCTCCCATGTCTTTGACATCAAACGAGCAATTAAAAAAAATATGAAGCACATTTTAAAAAAATCATAAGAGATCCACATGTAATATTATTTTGGCCAACATAAATATTTTGAACATAGAATACCTTTTCTAAATACCATCCCAATAAAAAGAATTCCATGTAAAGGTAAAAATGTGATGTTGGAGCAATGCACTATTAATTTTAATGGCTGCAATTGAACTCAATGTTGCATGTAACGTAAAAAGGCATAAATAGTAACTCTCTTTTTCAAGCTTGGAAATGACACGAATTCAAAAGAAAATAAATAGCAACTCTCTTTTTCACATAGGATAATCGCTTCACTATATATGTCAAGACCAAAATGGCATGCCCTTTTATAGATGTTTAACCAAATGAACGTTATACTCTTTGCTGATAACATCCCCAAAGGAAATTGAAAAAGACAATCAATAAATTATTAAATCAATAAATGTTGGCATCCGCTGGTAATCAAAAGGGCATGGTGTATTAAAAAAGGTTAAATTAAATATATTTTAAAGAAGAATATATACGAATCACAAAATCTCCTTGGCATTCAAACTCGCCATGCAAAATACAAATATAATGCATGCGACTAAATATCAAGCTAAATATAACGTCTATAAAATAATACATATCCGTTGGGATATGGCACCGAAAAGTTTAAGTAGCGACAGTGCTAAAAAATATTTGGTATTAGAAGTTGTAAAGATTATCAATAGCATTCGTACTTAAACAAGTATTTGAATTAAATAATAAACTTCTAATAATCCGTCACATTTTTCGATGTTTCAAAGTTATATGCTTTAAGAATATAGCCACATCAACTCTTACAAACAAATAAAAAAAATATTCCAACAACATTTTTTACCAACATTATGTGACATCAGAAAGTTGCTCAACTACAACTGCATCTAAGAGAGAGTATTTGAATAAAAGTAATAAAGACCTCACCGAATCTATTCTTAAGATTGTAGGTAAATAAAAGGAGGGTTAGATAATACCATATTTGATGAGATGAACCAACTTGTCGAGGCATGCAAAATCACTGACCTTAAGAATAGATTAGTACTCCCACAGAGATTCCGATGGTGCAATCAATATTGATATGACTACTCTCGAGGATACAACGACGAGATCTCAATGGGTATGCACGTACCAACATCGAGATCTATTGAGCAACAATAGATCGTTCCTTCAAGTTGACTCACTCGAAAAGAATGAAGAGGATAAAATTGTTATGTGTTGTATATATCTCCTTAAAACAAGTGCATTGACCCCTTTATATAGAGAGAATATCAACATCACTTATGAAGAAAATGATACCTTATCTTAATTGCATAAAAATATTTAACACATAAATATTGCCATTTCAAGAATGTAAATAAATAGCGTTAAAGATATAATACCCAACGTTACAAAAGGAAGTAATTGCAAGATGATACAAGGTAATTAAATTATTATCATGCAATTTCTTTGAATGGCACCAAAAAATCTAACAGCACTACTCTCATAAAACCATGCAAAATATCTATACACAATCATGAATACAAATAAATTCTATTTGAATACACAACTTCATAATAACCATGCAAATATTAAACATTTAAGTTATTATGGGAATATGTATTTGAACTAAATTTAAATATACCAACATATGTTCTTCTAGTGAATTTTCAAGATGATTTATATTAGATGTGTAGTTTATATATGTAAACTTTATTCACTTGGAAACTTTTATTTAATTAAATATATGTACCTTTTGTTGTGGTTCTTTTTTCTAATATCCATAAATGGATTTTACCAATATCTGAGCAAGAATCACATCACTCCAATGTTTGTGATTAATTACACTTTCTTATTTGATTTTTTTATTTAGGATTGTGTTAAATCAACTGTAAAATAAATTTCCAACACCATATTTTATTGTTGTATTATTTTTATTTTAAACATTCCAGACCACATAATCTGCTGATGGCCCCGTGTGCTCCTCTGCGTAATTTATTAATCACTTTAGACTGCCTAGAACATTGCCTCTATTATATATGGGTGGATTCTTTATGGATCGATTTTTTAAGAAAATTTAGGATTTACTACATAGAATGGTTTTTTAATGCATAAAATACATAATCACTAGTAACGATAGCCTAATATTTGAAATCCCTACCAAGTTAGTAGTTATAAGTTTGATTACAGGAAAAGCATGGGAAAATATTGTTAAAAATGGATTTCATTGGACAAAAAGACATCTATGTAATTAAAAAAGATTATTAGCCTCCGAAGTGAAATAAAATTATTTTCTTAATAACAATAACTACACAACTATTAGAAAAACACATAAACCCCAATACCAATATAGAAATTGCAAAATTGAGGATATCGTAACATTACATATTATTTTAAGTGTTATGAAACAATCAAAACCGATCATTCCCCAAACTTCTAAAAATTCACATTACTACAAACCTAGCCTACAATACATCCAAATATAAAAATATACAGAAATGTTGCCAACTAGTTTATTCTGCCAAAAACAATTTAACTAACTACCAGTTTAGCCCTTCATCCACACAAGCCGAGGCTTCATAATAAACACGTCACTTCATCTTCTTGACAAAACTTAATGACAAACACATGAAATATCTAATTTAAGTTGTCAAGAAAACATCCTCACTCTTCCAACCAAAACTCACTTATTGCGAGTATCTCGCATAGGAACTATGTTTGCACTATTATATAATTAAACATTGGATGATATAATGACTGCATCCAGAATAGGGTTTTGATATTTCACTACTAACTACACAGTATCAAGTGCTAACAGGAAAAATTGGCGAAGGCACAAACTTTGCGCAACAATCCTACTTTGAACAAGGAGCATCCAATGCTTTTCAAATTCCATGTTTTCCTTTAATTTCAGCTTTACAAAAAAACCCAAGAATTTGCCATATATGTGGTAGTATCACCTTCCCTCATCCAAAGAATGTTCAAGCATAACAACATCAGAATGCAATTTATCAATGGCACCTCAGGAGCTGAATCTACAGAACTATATACTCCTAACTTCAGCATTTAGTATAACAGACAAAATCAACCCACTGATCAACCTAATTAAATCGATAAGATAATCAAGTAGTTACCATGCCATGTAATCTCTATATGCACTACTTGCACACTTGCAAATGGAAGAGACAAGAAGCTAACATCCCATTCGCAGTCAAAGTTTTTGAAGAACTCTAAGCTTTGCACTTCTTGACCTAGGGTTTAGTTTCTCTTCTTCCGTTGAAGGAGTAATTGGTCGCTTAGTGAGGATGATCCCATTCTTACCAGCTACTGTTCCTTTACTCCATTTCTCATGCAAGATTATGTCATCATCTTGTGATTTAACTTCTTTTCCATCACCTTCAAATTTCCGAATGATGTCTAGAAAAGTGTGTTTTACTATTCTATCTTCTAAGCTGTGGAAAGAAATAACCGCAAGTCGCCCACCGGAGGAAAGGCAATCAAAGCAAGCATAGAGAGCAATCTCTAATGTCTTAAGCTCATCATTTACAGCGATCCTTAGAGCTTGAAATAGACGTGCAGCAGTCTTGATCCAACCATGTCTACCTGCAAGCCGACAGATAACAGTCTATAAAGGAATGCAAGCGCATAAATAAAGCATGTACAGAAACCCCTTGTTGATAATATGCCTCGGGTTTTTTCCTTATTAAAGAAACAAACGTACAATGTAGGAAAGATCAATGCAAATGGATTCGCCAAAAAATATTGCCGAATAATATCCAATGTAATTCATGTTTTTCTTCAAAACTATACCAAGGGGAAAAATCGAATAACCCATGGAGAATAGTGATGCATGTATGATTTGGTATCGTTGTTACCTCCAGACCGTAATGGCATACTTTGAATCAGCTTTACAAGATCAGTAGTAGAATGCAAACCCCCACAAGCCCGTGCATTCATAATTTTCCTTTGAAGCAATTTCCAGTTGGATTCTTCACCATACTCACGAATAATTCGACCTACTTCAGCTTCAGGCCAAGAATTTAAGATGTCCTCTGCAGTTAAACTAGCCTGCAATCCCCAAGTTAGTCACATTTGTGAAAACCTCGATTAATGTTGCAATCTAACTCTTGTAAAGAATTAAGAGTAAGCTACAGCCATGATGTAGGTAGACCGTAATCAAGTTAGACCCATAACTTTTTGGTTTTTGAATAAATACATGCCGTGTAACCTTTTGCATCCACTTTCAAGTTTCGAACAGTCTTCGACAAAAAAATATCTTCAATGGCCATCATTATGTATGTTAATTTTGTTGTAATTTATGTCTACTCTTCCAGCAGCATATATTTATTATGTCTTAATGTGTGTACATGTATTCATGCATAACTGTGCATATACATGCATGTATTCAACTAAAAATGGCCAAGCCTAATCCCACATTAAGTAGGGTAAGCTACATAGATTCTTGCTCAAATTCATGTTGGAAGATCCGACTATTTTTTACATTGGTTGTCCGCTACCTAATGCAAATCCCACAAGAGAGGATTTGAACCCTGGACTTTTGGTTCGTAGGTACACTGCATTACCACCAGACCATTGAAGTGGGTACACATTTATTCAACTATGTCCAAAGATATATATCTACTTTTTCTGATGGAATATACATCTACATTAAAAGAAAGTTTTCAGACAGATCATCCGAATCCACAATTCTCTTCTCATTTTCCACCTGTCATGTGTATTCATTCATAAAAACCACATAAACTCCCCTTAGCACATGGCTATGGGCAGCCGCATCACTGAGGATGAACCTCGGTAATGGATTCGTCCAAACTTTGTATACTTTTTTTCATAAAAATTATAAACAAATATACATGCACCACATTTCGTGTACGTGTGCTCTATTACGTTCTCACGGTAAAACCTCTCCTCTTTGAAGATAAAAGCATTCCTTGCCACCCATATAGCCCAGTATGAGCAATCAGTTTAACTCTTCCCTCAAGTGATCCTTTCTGATCAGTAGTAATCGAGCTCCAAAAGAAATCTGCATTGCCCCAACATACTTCAAGCAACGCAACAACCACTCAAGCCTCCGTGGAACCAGGACAATGAAAGAACATGTGATCAATATCCTATGTTGCCTCCCCGTACTGCTAACACCTTCCCTGGACCTTCGCATCCTGGAAACATCCTCGTCATTCTAACTCATGTCATGATTCGATATATTCTAAGCAATCATAGGAAGATCTTGATCCGTGCTGGCATCTTCCACTTCCATATTCTCGTGCATTCTGGACCCGAATAATCCGAATCTGACCCAATTAAGGGTATGCATGATCAATTAAGATTCACTTAATATTGAATAAACCAAGATCGATCCATATATCACAGATCGAATTTCGTTCGGACGCTATCGACCAAAAGTCGATCGCGTCGTAATGCGTGCCATCGGAATAGCCGCGACGCAAAATCCGAACCACAAAACAAACTGAGACTAGCATAAATTCCGATTCGACAAAAAAAGATCAACGAAATCGACCGTTAGTTGATTGAAGATCGTTTGATCATTTAAATCACAAAAAAATTAATCGTGAATCAAAACCACATCCCGATAATCTTTGAATTTATCTCAGATCAGAAGCATATGAATATTATATTTATTTTGATCGTCATTCCGAGACGATCAAAATGAGATATTAATCATCAGAATCGGAGATTAAAGGTGCAAATATGGATGACTTTGGTATTCTATATAAGAGAGATAGAGAAAGGATTTTTAAAAAATAAAATAAAAACATTTATTTGAAATCCAGTACAATCACTTGGCTCTCTTCTACCTCCACTTGTTAACACCTTAAGGTCCTCTCTTCTTATTATATCTCCCCAAAATATTACCCCTATAATCCTTCTCTATTTCTCCAACTTCTCTATTTCTCCAACGAAGGAGCCCTTCCGCCTCAAAGACTTCGGCTGAAGGAGCTCCAACAACTCTCCTCCTTGCAGCTGTTGATACCTTCTGGCAAAACTGTTGCTACAGCTGCAGCATGTGAGCTGATGCTCCCCTTCTATTTCCCTTTGTTGCTACTGCTGCAATTGCAGTAGCCATCTTCTGCCTTCTCCAGCAGTTGTGTTGTTGCTTTGCCATCTGTTGTTGACTCTCCATGGTAGCAGTCCAGCAAGCCCAGAAGCTGCTGTTGCAAGTCACAAGCAGTTGTTGTTGCTTTCTCCAGCAGCTGTAAGCTGCTGTCCTTGGCAGCTGAAGGTGTTGCATCTTGGAGCTACTGAATGTCCAAATTTCAAGCCACTTGATCTCCAAATCTTGGAGATCAAAGGTACAATCACACCCTCTCTTGTTGCTATCTATGTTCTTGTATACATATGATTCCTATTCAAAATTTTATATCACGATTTTAGCTTTAAAAGGAAATGAAAATTTAGAATCTTGTACATAATAGTATGCATGCATTGCTACTGTTTTGGTTAATAATTTTGCAAAGAAATTTGATTTCATATTACATAAAAGTTGCTATTGTTTACCGCTTAAATTTTAGTTCAAAAATTTGGATTAAAAGTCTACACTCTTTGTTACTTTACTGCTCAAATTTTAGTTCAAAATTTTGGATGCTAAAAGTCTTGCTCAAAATTTTAGATATAAAATCTTGAGAATTTATTTTCTGTTACTGTTAGTATTATGAAATTGAATGTTAAAATTTGATTAAAAATTTTAAGATATGAATTTTACATAAGAATGGTATATGGATCCTAGAGGATCCATCTAAAGGGGTAAAAGCCATTGGGTGTAAATGGATCTTCAAGAGAAAAATGGGACTTGATGGGAAAATAGAAACTTTCAAGGAACGACTTGTAACCAAGGGCTACATACAGAGAGAAGGCATCGACTACTGTTCAATGTTTCTGAACTGCGACTCAAATTTTAGATTTGAAAATTTGAAAATTAATTCTATGTTGTTTTATATTATAAAACTGAATGCTGAAACTGCGGTTCAAATTTTAGATTAAAAATTTTGAAGTTGAATTCTCTGTTACCGTTGAATGTTGAACTGCAGCTATATACCAGTACCACTATTTAATTAGTTTTGGGAAAATTTTGTTGCACCCAATGGTTATTAGAGTTTCGGGAATAAAATATTGCATGAATATGCTGCTATATATCCATTGTTTAATTAGAGTTTTGGGAATAAAATTTTCCATGAATATACTACTATATACCCACTGTTTAATTAGAGTTTTGAGAATAAATTATTGCATGAATATGCTACTATATACCCACTATTTAATTAGAGTTTTGGGAATAATTTGTCTCATGAATATAGTACTATATATCCACCGGTTAATTAGAGTTTTGGGAATAAATTATTGCATGAATATGTTGCTATACACCCAATGTTTAATTAGAGTTTTGGGAATAATTTGTTGCATGAATACACTACTATATACCCATTGTTGAATTAGAGTTTTGGGAATAATTTGTTGCATGAATATACTACTATATACCCACTGTTTAATTAGAGTTTTGGAAATAATTTATTGCATGAATATTGAATATGCTGCTATATAACAACTGCCTGAATGAGAAATTTGGAATATTTCTTGCATATGTATACCCACTGTTCAATTAAGGATTTGTGAATATTTGCTTGTAAGTATGTGTTGTTATATACCCACTGATTATTTAAGATTTGGAGATTCTTAGATTGCATGTTACTATTAATTAACTGCCTAAGAATTTTCGGAAATTATCATCCGATTTCTATTACTGTTGAATCAAATTATAGATGAGAATTCATGATTAAAATTTGAAAGATTAGAAAGAAAAGTTGGGATATTTGCATTGATTTGAACATTAGATCCAGATCCAATGGATGACTTCTAATCTCATGATTTTAAACAAGATAATCTGCAATCAACAATCGAAAATCTTCGTGATCAATCCTGTAAGTATGGATCATTAACTATGGATCACTATTAATAAGCTCATTGACCAGATGCCTAGATCTGTAAGGTTAACCACATTAGAGATCAAGAAATGTTGATGAATTAAGTGATGGTGAATCAGTGATAGTAGTTAAGTGTATCAGTCATGATGACCCTTACACCTGATTGTACGAGGGTGCGGTGACCCTTAATTGGGCGAGAGATAGGAAACCCGGTTAGGGCAACGGTCGTCTAGTACACGGGTCTAGGATCCCAGTCTTTTCTCGTTTTTTTCGCAGTTTCGCTGACCCCCGTCCTGTAGGGTTCCTCGGCTGGAGGACCCTTAGTTTTTCTTTATGAGCTTGTTTGCCTGTACTGGTCAGGCATGTCTATAGTGACTCAATCCGGAGAGTCTCTCTTACCTATCTCAGTGGTGTAGTTGTGGAGTGTGCCTAGCCCTCTCCTGGACCGCACTTCCACTGAGATGGCGAGACAGAAGGGTCTATTCGGATTCTTCCTCACCGCTTGAGTTTAGTTATAGTTGAGCTTGGTTACTTTGAGGTTGGTATAGATGAGTTTGGTTACTTTTGAGCTTGGGTTTATTGAGATTGTTTATTGTTCTTCCAGTAGGTCATGACGAAGAAAAGATTGACACAAAAATCATCAAAATAAGAGAGACTGTATCGGTGATTAGATAAAGCTAGTGGACATGTTGGGAACTTAGAATGCATTACACTCTATCACATGTCTATAGAGGCACCCAGCCCTAAGGTATTCTTCACGCCTTAGAGTCACAGTATGAAGTCACACTCAGACCAAGACCACCGACTATTCACTAAGCTAGAGAATTGGACAAAGATAAAGATCAGATCAGGAGACTCAATCATCTGCATTACTAAGATCCATTAATATAATAAAAAGATGATAAACTAAATATGGATCTTATAATCAACAAATAAAAATACTAAGTGTGGATAGTTAAGGTATACAAATAAAAATACTAAGTGAGTAAACAAGGGGATCTACATTCAGAACAACTTAAAAACCATCCTCTCGTGCAAGTAGCTTGTTAAATTTAAATGTCAAAATCCTATCTACTTGCTTTTTTTGAAACTACTGAACTGCATGTTATCTTTTTAATAAATTAGATTGTACTCAACTTTTGTTGACATTCTTTTCTTCCCAACATAAATGCCAGGTAAAGCATCTGCATCACAATAGTTCGACAGTTTGATGTAAAATAAAATTCGGCGACGACGGAAAATAATTTTGATCGGTGGAATTTATTTGGTAGAAGAAATTGGAGGGTTGAGAAGAGAAAGCGCGCCAGTTGCGCGAGATTCGAGGAAGAATCACGAAGATCGTGTGGGGAAGGAGAGAGACAAGAGAGAGAGATAAATCTCAATTTTTCATATAATCTGAACTGTCTCAAAACAATAGCCCATCATCCCTTTATATAGGAGGGATGAGATTACAAAAATAGAAATTCAAAACTACTTATCCTAATTTGACTCTAACCGACTAACTAATAAATTCAAATATCTAATTGACTCTAACCAACTAAATTGAGATCACACGTGATCTCTTTATTTAAAAAAAATGCGATGACTTAATTAAATAAAATGAAACTCTGATTAAAAAATAGGAAAATGAGGCCCTATTTGTTGACTTCGTGCTGCATCAGTTCTCCTCCGCTTGAAAAAATTCGTCTCTCGACGAATTGCTTGATCTTCGATGTACCGTTGGAAAATTTGATCCTTAAAATTGTAGCTTGCAATTTTTTCAATTAGATCTTTTTCATCGTTACGTTTATAGTTCTTTCCAATTGGAGGGCGTCTCCGCAATTTTCGTACCTCTTCATTTAAATTGTCTCCTCTTACATTCCCATTTACTTTAACCTTTATACCAAAGGTTTTAGGTCTAGGGAAGTTCCTGCAAGTTTTCCAAAGGCCCTCCAGATCCCTAATTTCAAGGGATTGACACTTCAATGGAAATAACTCATAAGTCCATGGGTTTGGTTCTCCTTCCCATCGGCATAGGCGTCGTCGAACCCTCAGATTAGGGTTCCAACGGTGTCGGCGGCTCGAGATTGCGTCAGGGAGGCATCGCATGACCTCGTATGGGCAGTGGCGCGCGGTTCTTCGATGGTGGCGGCACGCGGTGAAGCAGGGACCACGTAGGGACAATCTGCGGTGGGTTGTTGGTGGCATTGGGTGGGGTCGTGGGTTGCGGGGAAGGGGCTGGGGAGGGGCGATGGTGATGGGAAGAGGTGGAGTGGGACCGGGGAAGGCGACAGCGGGGCGGGGTGGTCTGTCGGGGCTGGGGGCTGTGTAGCAGGGGGTGCGGGGTTGGGGAAGGGAGGGGGTTTTGGTGGCGGTATAGGCACCCGGGATGTTGGGGTTACGGGGACAGCGAGGGGTGGAGGCGGCAGCGGTATGTGGCCGTGGAGGGGATTGGGACCAGCATTGGAGGGTCGGTTGGGCGAGAGGCTGAGCAGGTGGGGTGGACGATGGTGGTGCAAGGGTTGAGGCGGGAGGGGGTACTGGGGTGTGGGGTTTGCGGTAGGGGGGTTTCTGGGGTTGCGGGAGGGCTATTGGGGCCACAGGAGGAGGTGCGGGGTTGACAACGGGGGTGTAGAGGGAAGATCTGGGGATGGGGAGCACGCTGTTGGTTCGGGGATGGCGAAGGGGTCCACCGAGGGGGTCGTGAGTGGGTCGTAGGGCGATTTCAGCGAGGTTTTCAAGTCTGAAAATACCTGGACAGCACGCAGATCAACGTTTTCCTCTTCTGAAACGGCCTGGACAGCGAGCAAATCGTCATCGACGGCGAGATTTTTCCGATTTCCTTCATTGTGGGTCTGGACAGCGGCTTCTATGATCGAAGATTTTGATATGGCGGCGCATAGAGTTTCGAAATTAGCCATCAAAGCTCGACATTCTGACTGGAAATCAAGCAGTGCGCCCATCTCCTTGTCGTAAGCTTCTTCGGCTTGTCGTTTCCGCTCCGACGAATGATGGTGTTTCGTCGCATGTCGACGCGAATGTCTGGACGGATCGTCAGATCGTGAGGACGATCTGTAGGCCATGCTCTGATACCAATTGATGCAAAATGAAATCGGCGACGACGGAAAATAATTTTGATCGGTGGAATTTATTTGGTAGAAGAAATTGGAGGGTTGAGAAGAGAAAGCACGCCAGTTACGCGAGATTCGAGGAAGAATCACGAAGATCGCGTGGGGAAGGAGAGAGACAAGAGAGAGATAAATCTCAATTTTTCATATAATCTGAACTGTCTCAAAACAATAGCCTATCATCCCTTTATATAGGAAGGATGAGATTACAAAAATAGAAATTCAAATTCAAATTCAAAACTACTTATCCTAATTTGACTCTAACCGACTAACTAATAAATTCAAATCTCTAATTGACTCTAACCAACTAAATTGAGATCACACGTGATCTCTTTATTTAAAAAAATGTGACGACTCAATTAAATAAAATGAAATTCTAATTAAAAAATAGGAAAATGAGGTCCTATTTGTTGACTTTGTGCTGCATCACAGTTGGACCTGAGCTTTCGCAGCTTACTTTTGACGGTACATTATAACTTTTGTTCATAATAATGTAAAATCTCTTGTGTGCTTATATTTGTCTCTTTTGTTACATTTGTGATACATGTACATAATGTCATTTTCTTGGACATGTGTAACTATATGGAAATTAATGCAAATATCTTTTGGTGATAATTTTTAATTATGTGGATGTTATTATACAATTGTGAATGTCATTCCAATCGCGAAAATTTTCCCTCATTTTCGGTAACCTAATGCGATCAATAGAGAATATAATATTGTGAGTGCAGTGTAAACGAGAAATCTGAATCCCAAAAAGTCACACTTTGGTATCAGAGCAGTGGTACCCCGCTACACACATTCGCAGTATTATGATTCCGATCGCATTAATTTTTCGGATAGCGACACTCTTTCGACTTGTCGCGAGTCCAAAAGGGAAATATAACATTCAAAAACAATAACTACAGATGTCACCAATTGCAATTAATTTTCATATGGTATCACAAGAAGAGAAAAGCACAGTTAGAAATGTTAGCAAACCTCAACTATTATGACTAATGATAATGGTTCTCATGCAGAAACATGAAGTCTATAGCTAGCCATGAGATGACAGATCGCTTGGAGCATATCCTGACCACACTCACCGACCTCCAGCAGTAGCAAACAGCTATGAGAGGTCAACAGGATCGGATCTTAGCCTAGTAGACAGAGATCGCAAACAGGCAGACTGACATAGAGATGACTTAGATGAGTTCGAGGAGCTGTCTCATTTTACCTACCATCCATCTCAAGATGAAACACGATAGGACCAACCCCTGTCGGTTGAGGTACAACAACCTCAGTTTGATGATCCACGTGAGGAGATACCGGCACATGGAGCAGAGGATGGAGATCATGACAAGATGCAAGACCATGTACATTTACCGACGAGTTCGCGCCTGGCCACTCTGCCATTCGCAGGTATCAGTCGATTTTCACTTCTTATCAGCGAGCCAGTGTGCCCATGTTCGAGGGCACCGGGACATCAAATGAGGCCGAGCAGTGGTTGAAGAGAGTGATGAAAGTACTTCGGATGATTCACACACCACGAGATGCGTGGTTGTCTTTTATGGAGCATTCATTGAAAGCATTTGTCGAGAGATGATGGGAGGCGACAGTTTCAGAGATGGATCGCGAACCCACATGGGATGATTTCGAGACGAGTTTCAAATCCCACTTCTTTTTTTAGAAGTGGAAGGAGTCCTATTGTCGACTATTCGCATAGCTTCGACAGGGGAGGATGACAGCTAGACAGTACTTTGTACGTTACACCGAGTTGTTGTGACACACACCAGTAGATGTTGCTTTTCAAGATGAGAATCTGGAGAAATTCATCCGAGGGATGCAAAAAGAGGTGCAGGAGAAGCTGGCCGAACTACGTTTCACATCCATCTTCGAGGCTACTGATGCAGCGAAGAAGTTTGAGGATATCATAGAGAAGACATTTTGGGAGTTCATTTGGAGCGGTGCACACACCTCAGCGGTCATTCGGACTGACACAACGATTGTTCCAGCAGCAGAGATCAGCCCGACGATTTCATCCTTCAGATTCAACATTCTCTGGCAGTGCTTGCTCATCTCCAGCGACTGCCTTAGGAGGAGCATTTATCGGACGTGGCACCAGTTCAGTTTGACCATCTGGGTCGCAGAGAGTGGAGATATGTCCAGCATGACTGACTCGAAGCACATACACGACTATCATGCCTATGCCGTATTGTACAATGCTACTTGTGCAACCAGTGGGGTCATTACCAATCTCACTGCCCCAAGGCTTCTCGTGAGTCTCGACCGCAACCACAGCCTTCACAGCCGCAGGCACAGCGTACTGGGAGTTTCCGTGGCATGAACTTTCAGGAGACCACCGAGATAGACACAAAGTGTTGCCAGTTCGAGCACCGTACCAACTAGGCAAGGTCAGTTACATGCAGTGGATAAGGAGCAGCCATGATCAGCGGCTACTGTGGTGAAAGGTATGGTCTCAATCTTGAGACGACCTTTCCATGTTTTGTTTGATTCTGGAGCTACCCATTCCTTTATTGCTTCGAGATTATAGCTTCATTAGGTAGAGTTAGAAGTCATACATCCTCCTTACCACATCCATGGGCCAAGTGGCCAATTGTTCGTCATTTCACTGATAGTCAGAGACTTACAAGTACTGATTGACGATCACGAGATGTCTGTAGACTGTCTGCTACTACAACTTGATGAGTTTGATTTGATTTTAGGCATGGATTGGTTGTCAGCTCATCATGCCTTAGTTGATTGCTTTAGGAAGACGATTGTCTTCAAGATTCCAGACTTACCTGAGTTTACCTTTGAAGATACGTTACATGACTTGAAAATGGAATATATCTCAGTGTTGAGAGCTCAGAGACTTGTTGATCAAGGATGTGATTCATATTTAGCATTTGTTCGAGAGACATCCGATCATGAGCCGATGACCCAGGACATTAGAGTAGTGTCAGACTACCCTAATGTATTTCCTGATGATTTACCAGAGTTATCTCCTGACAGAGAGAGAGATTGAGTTCGAGATCACACTGCTACCAGATACACAGCCGATCTCGATGGCTCCTTACCACATGGCACCAGCTGAGTTGATAGAGTTGAAGGTACACCTTGGGGTACTCCCGTTCTTTTTTATCAAGAAGGACATATTGATGAGATTATACATTGATTACCGACAGGTGAACAAGAGAACGGTGAAGAACCGTTATCGTCAGCCACGCATCGATGACTTATTTGATCAGCTACATGGATCTTTGATATTTTCGAAGATCGAACTTCGATCTGGCCACCACCAGTTGAGGATTCGAGAGTCAGATATTCCAAAGGCAGCTTTTAGGACTTAATATGGGCACTACGAAGTTGTTATGATGTAGTTTGGGCTCACAAATGCCCCTGCACATTCATGGACACGATGAACAGGATCTTCCGTCCATATTTGGATAAGTTTGTAGTCATATTCATTGACGATGTGTTGATTTATTCTCGAAATAAATAGGATCATGCGAATGATCTGAAAATAGTCCTGGACACACTGCAAGAGCACAAGCTGTATGCCAAGCTGAGCAAGTATGAGTTCTGGTTATCCCATATCTCATTCCTAGGGCAAGTCATTTCTGGAGTAGGCATCGCAGTTGATCATGTGAAGATTGAGACAGCTATGTCTTGGGAGCAGCCTAAGACAGTCACTCAGATTCGGAGCTCCCTTGGACTAGCGGGTTATTACAGACACTTCGTCAATGAATTTTCTCGAGTTGTTCTTCCTCTGATGCGGTTGACACAGAAGGGATTTCCTTTAATTTGGGATGATTCATGCGAGCAGGCCTTCAGGGCATTGAAGGAATGATTCACTATTGCACCCATTCTTGCACTTCCTTCAGGCACTCATGATTATGCAGTATATACATATGCCTCAGGAGAAAGTTTAGGAGCGGTTCTGATGCAGCCAGTGTTGCAGAAGACGGTATTCGGTATTCAGTCGGAGGGGTCAGTGAATAGAGAATAATCAGTATTCAGGCGATTATTCGGAATTATTCGATTTTGTATGTTTTAATATAAAAATTATTTATAATACATATATTATTATAATACATATCTTATTATATTTTAATGCATATATGGTCATTAGTTAACATGAATCCAAGATAAAAGTACCAATCAATATAATAGATATATAGAATTTGACATTTGTGGCGATACCGTGGTAAAATGTAACCCCATAAAAATTGAAAATTGAAAATAAAAAATAAAAATATCGAAAGTCAAACTCCAGTCGGCCTAATAGTCGGCCGACTATTCGGTCGGACCGACTATGGACTGACTGGAGGTATGTTCAGTCGGGGACTCCTCCGCACCGCATAGTTGGACCGACTATTCAGGATAGTCGGCCGACTATTGCAACACTGGATGCAGCGAGGTCGCATGATTGTTTATGCATCATGTCAGTTAAGACCGCATGAGCGGAATTACTCCACCCATGATTTGGAGTTGGCGGCAGTTGTCTTCGCCTTGAAGACCCGGCATCACTATCTATATGGAGTGAATTTTGAGATTTTCATGGATCACAAGAGCTTGAAGTACATCTTTTATCAAAAGGAGCTGAACATGAGACATAGCATGTGGCTTGAGTCACTGAAGGACTATGATTGCACGATCTTTTACCACCCCGTAAGGGAAACGTGGTGGCAGATGCGTTTAGCAGGAGAAATCATGTTGAGGGTACGGCAAATTGGTTATACACGTGGGATATGCTCGCAGCTTTGACTGATTGGCATCCTCAGGAGCGTGCATCTATATCTATTGCCGTGCCTCCACGATTCAGCAGCTTGTGGGATCGCATAGTAGAAGGTCAAAAGTCAGATTCTTGGATCAAAGACAAATACATGCATGCCATCAAGGACGAATTTGATGATTTTATGGTGACAGAGTCTATTTTGTGTAAGGTTGGTCGGGTCGTTGTGCCCAACAATGAGCAGTTACGCAGGGGCATCCTTGACGAGGCACACAGTTCATAATTGTCTATTCATCCTGGCAGCACAAAGATGTATCGTGATCTACGAAGACATTTCTAGTGGACGGAATGAAGCGTGATGTGACACAACATGTTAGCAGATGCTTAACTTGTCATATAGTCAAGGCTGAGCATAGGAGACCACCAGAGTTATTACAGTCTCTCCCCATTCCTGAGTGGAAGTGGGAGAGTATTTCTATGGATTTTATCACTAAATTACCGAGGACACCAGGTGGTTATGATGCTATCTGGGTTGTTGTCGACAGGTTGACCAAGTCAGCCCATTTCATACTTGTCAGCATGACCTACACTCCATCTAGATTGGCCAGGCTATATATGCAGAACATTATCAGACTTCATGGTATACCACGTGAGGTGGTGTCTGACAAGCATGGCCTCAAATTTCAGCGAAATTCGGTCGAATTTCTGTCGAATATCGATATCCAGTCGAAATCGAAATTTGACCGAAATGACCGAAATGACCGAAATATGGGGGTCCTAGTACAAAAAATGACCGAAATGACCGAAATTTCGGTCGAAATTCCACCGAAATTCGATCGAAATTCTGTTTTGGTCGATACCGAAATGGTGACCGAAACCGACATTTAGGGCCTTGCTGACAAGGACTCGAGGTTTACATCTCACTACTGGTACCAGATCATGTCAGCACTACAGACAGAGCTGAAAATGAGTTTCGCATACCATCCACAGACCGATGGACAGATCGAGCTCACCATTCAGACACTTGAGGATTTACTTCGTGCAAACACCCTTGAGTGGAAAGGGTCCTGAAAGGACCACCTGACGTTGGTAGAATTCACGTACAACAACAGCCATCATTCTAGTATTGGCATGGCACCATTCGAAGCCCTATACGGACGAAAATACCTCACGCTTCTCAGTTGGCGTGAGGTAGGTGACCACGTTCTTTACTCCGTGGATCTCTTGAAGGAGACTGTGAAGGTTGTTGACCTTGTGAAGCGAAAGCTTCTAACAGCGCAGAGCTGCTAGAAGAGCTATGCAGATCATCGGAGAAGAGACTGGGAGTTTCAAGTAATTCAATCTTCTTCTCTTAATCCATTTCAGATATGACTTTTTAATATTCAACTTAATCTCTCGTACTAATGAAATTCTTAAAAACACAAGTGGGAGATTGGGTGTTTCTACGAGTATCTTCCATGAAAAGAGTACAGAGATTTGGTGTTCGTGGCAAGTTGGCAAATACGATATGTTGGACCGTTTGAGATTATTGATCATGTGGGGAATGTGGCCTATCGAGTAGCCCTTCCTCCATACCTATCAGCTATACACGATGTATTTCATATATCCAACATGAGAGTACATGCATGACCCTCGACACGTCATCAATTATGAGAACCTTGATGTGGAGCCCGACTTGACATACGAGGAGAAGCTAGTGCAGATACTTGACAATGATGTGAAGAAGCTTCGCAGCAACAAGATTCCCTTAGTCAAGGTGCTATGGCACCGACATGGTGTCAAAGAGGCAACATGAGAGACCGAAGTAAACATGCGGGCACGATACCCGCAGCTCTTTTCAAGTAATTGTCAAAACAAACCCATTTAATTATATATTGTTAGAAATAGAAAGCGGAAGCGGAATCATAGAATAAAGAAGAATAAACATGAAGAACAGCGGGATTTTACGTGGAACCCTACTCCGTGAGGAGCGGGATGAAACCACGGGAGAAGCCCTCAACGGGGCGTGTTTGTCTATTGACTTTCTCAATGGATACAGGAGGTCTGGGGCTCCTTATATAGCCTCTCCAGAGCCTCCAAGTCCCACCATTGGACGATGTGGGACTAAACACTGGATGGGGTAAATGGATCTCCTTCAGGATCCATTTACCCTGCTACAACACACTAGGCGCATACAACTTATACTCCAACACTCCCCCTCAAGCTGGAGCATGCAATGCTCAGCTTGGACAAACAGAGAGAAACTCAACTCAACGCTACAAGACACTACGGACAATATCAACCCAACGCGCACATTGCTGCAGTCGAGGACGTTGCTTCTCATGCCATGCAGGTGAGGAGGACGAACAGGCTGGAGTGTGAGTCAACTAAAGACTCGGAATCTGACCATCGAGTCTGAACTTGCGCCTGAAGTCTCCTCATCGGAGAACTGGGTCTCTCCCATCTGGCTCAGAGAATGGTGCACTGCTTTGGTGTACCTATGATACCACATGAAAACCCTTGCCCTCATTGGCATAGGGAATGGTCCTCTGCTTTGGAGTCCCTATGGCTCACATGAAAACTCTGGCCGAACAACAACAATAATGATGGGGACCTCGAACTGATGATGGCAACATATGCTCATCTGACAATGACCGCACACTCGTGCGTGTCTGAAACTGGACTCGGAATCAATCGTCGAGTCTGAACAACTGATCATCTGTAGAGTCTAGAAATCTGGCTGGTCTGCAAATCTGGATCTGGAGAATTTGAATAGACTTGTGACTCTACATATATACTCCCCATTTCTCCCATACTTTTCGGAAAATATGGACGTCGACCAAGTTGGGAGAAAACAAGACAAATAGGGGTTCACAATACCAATAAGCCGTTACAAATTTTCGGCTTCTCAAAACATGGATAACTTTTGGCCGTCTTTTTTTTAACGGCTCCCTTTTTTTCTCGTAAATGCGTACGGCTTTTTATTGTACGCGCCTTTTCTTTTTTTTCTTGCAAAACTTGACTTCCTTTTTTTTCACATACGGATTTTTTTTTATGCAACCTCCTTTTTTTTCGTTGCAGATTTTTTTTCTTCGCTGGAGCACTCCCCTTTTTTTTCTTAATATCGTTGTGGCCCACTTGGCCCATAATGGCAACGAAACAGATATTTTGTTTTTTTTAAAAGGCCACGGGGCCTAGGGTTCCCACACCCTGGGAATAGGGTTCCCTGGGAACCCTTCTTCAACAGCCGCTGCCCCGTGGGGCATCTTTTCTGTCGCCCCCGTCGCTGCCATAGGAGAGAGCTCGCCGCCGCGCGGGGGTTGTGCCGCCTGCTGGAGGGGGGGAACACGCGCTGCCGCGAGACAGGCGGTCTCCCCTGGACGTATGAGGAAGCTCCCACGGTGGGCGCCATTTGCCGCTCGATATGGGAAGAGGGGCCTCGCGAGTGCTGTTGCACGAGGGGCGGCGTCGAACTGGACCTGGAGGCTCCGCCTGCCGCCTTGGAGAAGGCGGAGATGGGCGGCAAGGGATCGTGCCGCGTCGCTTGGAGCCGCTGAAGATCGATGGGGATGTGGCTTCGAGATTGCGCCGTCGATGGCGCTTGAGTTGGAGGATCGCGCCGTCGAGGCCCTCGAGTTGGGGCTGCGCCTGGGGTCAAAGGCGCTCATGCCCCCGCTGGGTGGTGCGTCGAAGAGAAGGGGTCTGCGTGCGGCACATGTGGACGAAGAAGATGATGTGTCGCCTACGGGCGCGAGGAGTTGCCTCCTGGAGATTGAGCACAACCAATGGCGCCGCTAGGAGCGGCTAGGGCTTCACCAGATCAGGGTACGCCGCCTGCTCTCCATCAACCAGGGCGGCACCAGATGGTGCACTGCCAGATTTTCAAGAACGAACAAGACTAGGGTTTCAGAAAACCCTAGGAAAAACAACACTCGACCAAATCTTGGAAAAGATCACAAATCTTCACAAATTAACCAAGAACTAGAACATGCTTCTGCTAATCAAATCTCGAAAAGAATAAAACAATACACTTGAAATCCTCGAGAATCGACCCGCTCTGATACCATGTTAGAAATAGAAAGCGGAAGCGGAATCATAGTTAAAGAAGAATAAACATGAAGAACAGCGGGATTTTACGTGGAACCCTACTCCGTGAGGAGCGGGATGAAACCACGGGAGAAGCCCTCAACGGGGCGTGTTTGTCTATTGACTTTCTCAATGGATACAGGAGGTCTGGGGCTCCTTATATAGCCTCTCCAGAGCCTCCAAGTCCCACCACTGGACGATGTGGGACTAAACACTGGATGGGGTAAATGGATCTCCTCCAGGATCCATTTACCCTGCTACAACACACTAGGCGCATACAACTTATACTCCAACATATATATTGTTAAAGGAATATGGCTTGTTTTTCCTTTGAAGTTTTTATGGGTTCAAACCCTTTTGAGGTTTTTATAGCAAGATGAAACTCAGATAAAACACATAATAACTTTGACCATGGTCTCAAAAACGAGACTCCCTTTGAGGTTTTTATATTTATGACATCGGACCTGAATAACCCAAATCCAACCCAATTAAGAGTATGCATGATCAATTAGTATTCAATTAATATTGAATAAACATAGAGCGATCCATATATCGCAGATCGAATTTTGTCCGAATATAATCTACCAAAAGTCAATCGCATTGTAATGTGTGCCATCGGAAAAGCTGTGACGCAAAATCTAAACCGCAAAACAAATTGAGACTACCATAAAATCCGATTCGACAAAACAAATCGATTGTTCGTCGATTATAGGTTGTCTGATCATTTAAATCACAAAAAAATTAATCGTGAATCAAAACTATATCACGATAATATCTAAATTCATCGCAGATTAGAAGAATACAAATATTATACTCATTTTGATCGTCATTCCGAGACGGTCAAAACGAGATATTGATCATCGAAGATTCCATGTGCAAATATGGACGACTTTGGTATTCTATATAAGAGAGAGAGAGAGAGATAAAGGATTTTTTAAAAAAATAAAATAAAAGTATATATTTGAAATCCATCACAGCCACTTAGTTCTCTTCTACCTCCACTTGTTAGCACCTTAAGGTCGTCTCTTCTTATTTATATCTACCGAAAACCTTACACCTTTAATCCTTCTCCATTTCTCCAACGAAGGAGCCCTTCCTCCTCCAAGACTTCGGCTGAAGGAGCTCCAGCAACTCTCCTCCTTGCAGCTGTTGTTTCCTTTTCGCAACACTGTTGTGCTGCTCCCCTTCTATTTTCCTTTGCTACAGGTGCTGCAATTGTAGTAATCATCGGCTGCCTTTTCCAACAGTTGTGGTGTTGCTGTCTTCTTTGGTTATAGCCATCTGCTGTTGACACTCCATAGCAGTTGTCCAGCAAGCCCAGAAGTTGTTGCTGCAAGTCATAAGCAGTTGTTGCCAAGGCCTTAAATGTCGGTTTCGGTCACCATTTCGGTATCGACCAAAATAGAATTTCGATGGAATTTCGGTGTAATTTCGACCTAAATTTCGGTCATTTCGGTCATTTTTTGTACTAGGACCCCCATATTTCGGTCATTTCGGTCGAATTTCGGTTTCGACTGGATATCGATATTCGACAAAAATTCGACTGAATTTCGCTGAAATTTGAGGCCATGGTTGTTGCTGCTTTCTCCAGCAGTTGCAAGTTGTCGTCCTTAGCAGCTGAAGGTGTTGCATCTTGGAGCTGCTGCATGCCCAAATTTCAAGACACTTGATCTCCAAATATTGGAGATCAAAGGTACACTCATACCCTCTCTTGCCGCCATCTATGTTCTTGTATACATGTGATTCCTATTCAAAATTCTAGATCATGATCTTAACTTTAAAAGGAAATGAAAATTTAGAATCTTGTACATAATAGTATGCATGTATTGCTACTCTTTTGGTTAATAGTTTTGCTAAGAAATTTGGTTTCATATTACATAAAAGTCTGCTACTGTGCTACCATCTACTGTTCAAATTTTAGTTCAAAAATTTGGATTCAAAGTCTGGCGGTTTGTTTTGCGGTTTACTGTTCAAATTTTTAGTTCAAAAATTTGGATTAGAAGTCTGTTTGTTTGTTTGCTGCTCAAAATTTTAGATTTAAAATCTTAAAAATTTATTTTCTGCTAATGTTAATATTATGAAAATGTAGGTTTGAAATTGTTGCTAAAATTTTAGATTAAAATTTTGAAAACATGAATTTATTTCAACTCTTGAATGTTTGAACTGTTGCTCAAAATTTTAGATTTAAAATTTTGAAAAGTAATTCTCTCCTATTGTTTTATATTATGAAATTGAATGTTTGAAATTGTTGCTCAAAGTTTAGATTAAAAATTTTGAAGTCGAATTCTCACCTACTGTTGAATGTTGAACTGCTTCTATGTACCACTATTTAATTAGAGTTTTGGGAATAAATTGTTCCATGAATATACTACTATATACACACGGGTTAATTAGAGTTTTGGGAATAAATTATTGCATGAATATGCTGCTATATACCCACTATATATTTAGAGTTTTGGGAATAAATTGTTGCATGAATATACTATTATACACCCATTGTTTAATTAGATTTTTTAGAATAAATTATTGCATGAATATGCTGCTATATACCCATTGTATAATTAGATTTTTTTGGAATAATTTGTTGCATGAATATGCTACAATATACCCACTGGTTAATTAGAGTTTGGGAATAAATTACTGCATTAATATGTTGCTATATACCCACTGTTTAATTAGACTTTTGGGAATAATTTGTTGCATGAATATACTACTATATACCCACTGTTTAATTAGAGTTTTGGGAATAATTTGTTGCATGAATATACTACTATATACCCATTGTTTAATTAGAGTTTTGGGAACAATTTATTGCATGAATATGCTGCTATATAACCACTGCCTAAATAAGGAATTGGGAATATTTCTTTCATTTGTATACGTTTTGTTCGATTAAGGATTTGGGAATATTTGCTTGTAAGTATGTGTTGTTATTCATCCACTGATTATTTAAGATTTGGATTCTTAAATTGGATGTTACTATTAATTAAATGGCCAAGAATTTTGAGAATTTTGAGAAATTATCATCCGATTTCTATTAATGTTGAATCAAAATATAGATGAGAATTCATGATTAAAATTTTTAAAAAGAAAAGTTGAGGGATTTGCATTGATTTGAACATTAGATCCAAATCCAATAAATGACTTCTAATCTCATTATTTTAAACAAGATAATCTGCGATCAACAATTGAAAATCTTTGTGATCACTCCTTTAAGTGTAAATCACTAACTATGGATCACTATCAATAGGATCGCTGATCAGATGTCTAGATCTGTAAGGTTAACCACATTAAAGATCAAAAATGATTGATGAATTAAGTGATGGTGAATCAGTGATAATAGTTAATTGTCTCGGTCATGGTGATCCTTACACTTGTTGTGTGATGGTGTGGTAACCCCCAGCTGGGCGGGACATAAGAAGTCCAGTTTGGACAGCGACCCTCTAGTGCGTGGGTCTAGGATCTCAGTCTTTTCCCAGTTTTTTTCACAGTTTTTCGCCTCATTGGGATCCACATGTTTTCTTTTTGACCAGTTCTATTGGCCCCTGTCGTGTAGGGTTCCTAGGCTGGAGGATCCTTAGTTTTTCTTTGAGGGCTCGTTTTCCCGTACCGATCGGGCCCATCTAGAGTGACTCAATCCAGAGATTCTCTCTCACCCATCTCAGGGGTGTAGTTGTGGCGTGTGCCTAACCCTCTCTTGGATGGCACTTCCACTGATCCTATTTTTCCATGAGCATTATTTTTTTTATGTTTGTGTTTTTGTTTCCATGCTAACCTTGTATATTTCTATATATAGCTCCATGCAAAGAGAAGAGATCGCTTAAAACAAGCGAAGCTCCATGATCTTGTATACATCATATTCAATTTATCATACATCTACGCATACTAGTTCTATTGCACACGGATTTTTGTTTGAATTGTATTGAGATTACTGCACATCTTTGATGTTATTTCGTGTTTTATTTTCTTTATGTACCTCTCTTGCTATTTACCCAGGGCTTTTCTCCTATATAAGAGAGCCCTGAGGTTTCATGAATAATTAAGCTATTCATTTTTCCTAACATGGTATCAGAGAAATGGTCCTAGACCGGGGTTCCCGTATCCCACACTAATCCTAACCTTTTGCGCCGCTACCGGCAGGTCCCCTCCCTCCTCGCGTTGCCAGCCACCCAACCCCCGCTCCCCGGCACCTCCGTGCACCCCCCCCTACGCCCACGCGTAGCCCTTCGACGATCTTTAGGCGCGCCCAACAGTGATTCTTCGTTACTCCCTGACCTTGCGCAGCCCACGTGCGGAACCCCATCTCCCTTCGTGCCCAACGGCTGCACACCAACAACCCACCATTGGTGCCTCGGGCCCTCCCAGAGCCGGCTCATTTTCTTATTCATAGGTAGGTTGCAGTTTGATCGTCTATACGGTCTGATTTTGCTCAATTTTTCATGATTTTCAATATATAAATCATGACTTTTGACTCTACCCTACGACAACAAGAGATGAGGATAGTTGTATGAGTCTACAGATACAACCAATCCTCTATATGATTGTGCAGAGCGGTCTACTCTTTAGTTTTGTTCCATAAATTGGCATTCTTGTTGTCGTATCAGAAAACAAGGGTCATGTTTTTTCATGTTCCGCTGCCTTTAAGGGCCCTGCTCCCATTGTGAAGAAGGATGGGACCAACTACGAGATGTGGTCAATGCAATTTCGCACCCTGATGCAGTGCCATAACAAGGAGCACATTCTAACTGATCCAGAGTCGGAGGACAAGATTGGGGCTAATGCTTCTTGGAAGCAAGATGATGCCTATGTTCGCATTTGGCTCTCCGGGACGATCACCAGGAAGATTGCCAATGATATCGTCAACCAACCCACAGCAAAGGCTATGTGGGTTATCTTAGCAGACACTTATAGGCAGGCAAAGAATGATCGCAAAATTCTACAGTTGCAGTTTGATATCTTTTCGACCAAGCAGGATGGTCGACCTCTTCATACACACTTCTCGCATCTTAGAGGCATGTTTGAGCATCTGCATAGCTCTATGCCTATTACTACCAACACTGAGTAGCGGAAACATATCAGAATGCCACTATGACAGGAGTCTTTCTGTCATCTCTTGACTCTGAGTACGATGCAGCACGTACTCAACTACTGACTGGAGAGACGATACCTCCAATGGAAGAGGTCTACAAGAGGTTGAGCAGAATTACTACTTCATCTACTCATGTGGCTCAGACTTCCTCTGCTGTGACAGCCTCTCGTGGCAGAGGGGGTACTTCACAGTTTCGCGGTCGAGGACCACGGAGATGAGGAGGACGTCAGCGAGGCCCATGTTCACATTGCCACCATCTTGGCCATTCTGAGGAAATATGATATCAGAAGCATGGGTATCATGCGTCTGTCCAAGTTGTTGAGCAGACCGAGCCTACTCCTACTCCTTCTCCTGCTCATGATGTATGTTTTGACGATATTGTTTCCAAACTAAGAGAGATGATAACTACTCCTACCACTTCGACTGCAAGGTCTTCGGATGTCACACACGCTGCTAGAGCATCTTCGAATTCGTCAGGTATTGCCTACGCCCTTACCAGTAGTAGCAGTTCAGATTTGTTTATTCGGATCATGGACTCTGGAATATCTCATCATATGTGTGGCGATCGAGCAACGTTTATTTCTTACAGGTCTATCCCTCCTGCTAGATCAGTTGTGATTGCCAATGGGGTTCATCTACCCATTGTTGGACAGGGGGAGATTGTTCTAGCTCACTCAATGCGTCTGCAGAATGTCTTACATCCTCCAGCATTTCAGATGAATCTTTTTGTCTATTAGCCAAATTACAAAAGATTTACATTGTCGTGCCATATTTGATCCTTCTTCTCTTGTGTTTCAGGACATACTCATGGGCAGGGTGATTGGATGTGGTCGTGAGCAGAGAGGACTCCACATAATTGTCCAGCCTCCGTGTGCTGGTGTTGCTACTATCCCTTCTGGATATGTTTCTCCTTTCATGTGGCATCCTTGCTTTGGACACCTTTCTCTGCAGAAGTTGTGTCATGTCCTCCCACAGTTCTCTACTCGTACTACCTTGGAGTGTGAGGCGTGTCAGCTTGGGAAGCACCGTTGGTCTTCTTTTCTGAGTCGTCACAGTAGTCAGTTGTTTGAGTTGGTTCACTTTGATATCTGGGGTCCTAATCGTGTTCCTGATCATCAAGGACATCGGTTCTATATGGTTATTATGGATGATTTCTCTAGATTATCTTGGGTCTTCCTGATAAAGAATAAGTCTGAAGCTGGTACTGTAATTAAATCTTTTCTTATTGATATTAAGAACATTTGTTTCTGCTAATGTGAAATTTCGCACGGACAATGCCTTACAGTTTTCTACTTTACAGTTGCCTGACCTTCTCAGATCCATTGGTGTTGTTCATCAGACTTCGTGTGCTTACACTTCGCAGCAGAATGGTGTTGTTGAACGCAGACACCTTCATCTTTTAGATGTCACAAGAACTCTTTTGATTCAGAGTTGAGCTCCTCATTCGTTCAGGGGTGATGCGGTTCTCATAACATGTTACTTGGTGAACCGCGTGCTGTCTACTATCCTTGGAGAAAAAGTTCCTTTCTTGATTGTGTTTCCCGAGAAGGACTTATTCTCCCTTATCCCCAGAGTCTTTGGATCTGTGGCTTTTGTCCACGATTTTACTCCTGCTCGTGACAAGCTCTATCTTAGAGATGGCAAATGTGTGTTCATTGGTTATTCTCGTACCCAAAAAGGGTATAGATGTTTTGATGCTATTGGGAGAAAATATTATGTAAGTGCTGATGTCACATTTTTTGAGTTTATTATGTATTTTTCTCCTACAGGTGATAGGTTGTCTAATGCTGGCTCTGGTGAGGATATCTTTATCCCACCACCTCCGTTATCTCCACCAAGAACTCCTCATGTTGAGTCTCACACACCTTTACCTCCACCTCCTCCACCACCTCCATCTCTGTCTACCCTGACTCAGTTCCTACCTCAGTTTTACATTCGCAGGTCATCTACTCGTCCCTCTGCTCATGTGCCTTCCTCATCATCCAGTACGCCCTAGGTATGTGGTGAACACATTTTTTCTACTGATGGCAATGATGTAATGCTTGATCCACAGGATACTACACAGGAGGAGCTGATACTAGAGAACAGAGAGACTGATGACCTCGATGTACCTATTGCCTTGAGGAAGCCCCGTCGCAACTGTGCTACGTATCCACTAGTTGCGCATGTTTCCTTGGACCATCTTTCATAGGAGTACAAAAGGTTTGTTATGAGCCTCTCAGCTATTACTATACCACGAACATATCAGGAGGCCATACAGGATAGCAGTTGGCGACTTGCCATGGAGGAGGAGATGGTCGCTTTGCAATCTCGTGATGCCCGGAGTGTTGTTTCTACCCCTCTAGGTGTATCTGTTGTGGGGTGTAAATGGATATTTACAGTGAAGCAGCGAGCATATGGCAGCGTGGATTGCTACAAGGCAAGGCTTGTAGCACGTGGATTCACCCAGAATTATGGGGTGTATTATCAGGATACCTTCTCTTCAGTGACCACACACTCAACATTACGCATTCTCCTATCAGTTGTTGTTTCACGGGATTGGCCTCTTTACCAACTTGATGTGAAGAATGCATTTTTTTATGAAGATCTACATGAGGAGGTTTATATGCAGCAGCCACCAGGGTTTACTGCTGAGAGGGAGTCTCATAATGTGTGTAGGCTCCACAAGGCGATCTACGGCCTGAAGCAGAGTCCCAGAGCTTGGTACCAGAAGCTTTCAGAATTGATAGAGAATCTGGGGTTTGTCCGGTCCACTGCGGATCACTCAGTTTTTGTTCAGAGGACACAGAGAGGTATTGTTGTTATTCTCGTCTATGTTGATGATATTATTGTCACGGGTGATGATGGGCAGGGCATTCAGGTGGCCAAGGAGTTGCTAGGTCAGCAGTTTGTGACCAAGGACCTTGGCAATCTTCGATACTTCCTTGGATTAGAGTTTGCCAGGAACAAGCTTGGTCTTATGATGAACCAGAGGAAGTTTGTTATTGATCTTCTTCTAGAGAAAGGCGTGACAGGGTGCAAACCCGCTACTACTCCTATGGATCCAAGTATGAGACTATATGACGATGATACTGAGGAGGTAGATCAGAGGAGATACAGAGAGCTGGTTGGGAAGCTTCTATATGCTACCATCACCAAGCCTGATATATCATTTGTTGTGAGCAAGGTGAGCCATTTCATGGAGTAGTCCAGGAAGGTTCATATAGATGTTGTCTATATGATTTTGAGATATTTAAAGTCTTCACCAGGCAGTGGTCTTATATTCAGTAGAAGCACTTGATGTAACAGCGTGTGCAGATGCAGATTATGCAGGATGCCCTAGGGACAAGAAGTCTACTTCTGGTTATGCTATTTTTGTTGGCAGCTCACTCGGGTCATGAAAAAGTAAGAAGAAGACCGTTGTTGCTAGATCTAGTGCAGAGTCAGACTGAATACAGGGCCATGGCTCAGGGAAGCACAGAGATGATGTGGGTGAGGTCAGTTTTGACAGATCTTGTAGTTGATGTACCTCTTCCTATGCAACTTCTATGTGACAACCAGGCATCACTTTTTATTGCAAATAATCCTACATTCCATGTACGTACAAAACATATATAGGTGGATTATCACTATACCAAAGACATGATCCAGAAGGGTCTCATATCCACCTCTCATGTTTCTACTGGAGATAGACTTCAAAAAAATGTTTCTACTGGAGATCAGACTACTGATATATTCACCAAAGCTCTTATTAGAGGCCCTTTCCAAAGATGTTGTTCCAAGCTGAGCATGATAGACATATATGCTCCAGCTTGAGGGAGAGTGTTAAGAGTATTGTACATCTTTGATGTTATTTCTTATTTTATTTCCTTTACGTACCTCTCTTGCTATTTACCCAGGGCTTTTCTCCTATATAAGAGAGCCCTGGGGTCTCATGAATAATTAAGCTATTCATTTTTCTCAACAAATTGTAATAAATATTAGTTGCAAGTTTGCAACTTGATATTGTTATTTGGTTGTATAAGTTGTGAATCTTAGAATAGTTATCACTTATCACATATATAAAGAAGCAAGAAATAAACACATGAAGTAAAATAATTATTACATTTTATTATAAATAGATGAAAAAAAATAACCCCCACACCTCCGTAGGGGGAGCGCACATGCTCCCCCCTTGACCCCCCCTCCCCCCACAGGCTCGCTGACTGGGCATTGAGACCCCCGTCTTGTTGGGGTATGATATGGTAGGAGGGGATGCATATGACAGTTCTCCAACTACGCCCAGCAAGACAAATGGTTGGGATCAAAGCATATTAATATTTTTTTACTTCGAACACTAAAAACTATGATTTCTATTGTACTTTAGTATTAAGTATAGACTTTAGTTCAATACTCATAGAGTCATTGAAGTTGGAGTTGGAACTTGATATTCCATATATTAGTGGCTTAGTATTAGGTTTTTTGAGCTTCGATGCCTTCAACGCTTATGTATTCTATCTTTTACTAATTTTAAATTATTCTTGAATGCGTTATTGATAAAGCTTGATATTATTATATATTTTTCCAATGTATTTTGCTTTAATTTTAACTTTTTTCCAAAAAATTGAGGCTTACGCCTCGCCTCAATTTCAGAAAAATGCCTCGGACTACCTCACACTTTTTTAACCTTGTCCTCACCTCTTGACTTTAGTTGCAGTTGAGCTTGGTTATTTTGAGGTTGGTATAGATGAGTTTGGTTACTTTTGAGCTTGGTTATATTGAGATTGTTTATTGGTATGCCAGTAGGTCCTGGCGAAGAAAATATCATGATAAAGAAATCATCATAATAAGAGATATCAGTGATTAGATAAATCTAGTGGACGTGTTGGGAACATAGTATGCATTACACTTTATCGCATGCCTATGGAGGCACCCCAACCCTGAGGTATTCTTCACATCTTAGAGTCATAGTGTGAGGTCACATTCAGACCAAGACCACAGACTATCACTAAACTTAAAAATTGGACAAAGAAAAAGATCAGATCAGATCACCAAAGTTTGGGGCGAACACCATTGAGTGTATCCCCCTGTTTTTGGCCTAAAAAAGATCAGATCAGGAGACTTGTCATCTATATTGCTAAGATCCATTACTATAATAAAAAGATGATAACCAAAATATGGATCTTATAATCAATAAATAAAAATACTAAGTATGGGTAATGAAGGTAAGGTGAGTAAATAAGGGGATTTACATTCAGAACAACTTTAAAACCATCCTCTCGTACAAGTAGCTTGTTAAATTTAAATGTCAAAATCCTATCTACTTGCTTTCTTTTGAAACCACTGAAATGCATGTTATTTTTTAATAAATTAGATTGTACTCAACTTTTGTTGACATTCTTCTTCCCAACATAAATGGCAGGTAAAGCACTTGCATCACAGTAGTTCGACAGCAGGACCTGAGCTTCCGCAGCTTACTTTTGACGGTACATTATAACTTTTGTTCAGAATAATATAAAATCTCTTTCGTAATTATATATGTCTCTTCTTTTACATTTGTGATACATGTACATAAAGTTATTTTCTTGGACACATGTAACTATATGGAAATTAATGCAAATATCTTTTGATGACAATTTGTAGTTATGTGGATGTTGTGAATGTCATTCTAATCGTGAAATTTTTTTCCTCATTTTCGGTAATTGTTGAGATATTTACATCTCCTTATCTTATTTTGTAGTTTCTTATTTCTTCTATCTCTTTATGTAATTTTCCCTCAGAGCTTTTCTCTTATATAAGAGAGTTCTAGGGCTACGATGGAATACAACTTTCCATTTTCATGCCTTTCTACATGGTATTAGAGCGACGGTCCTAGACCGAAGCATGTACCCTAGATACCCCACCCCACCAGATCCCTTGCGTACCCTGCGCATCAGACCGCTATCGCCTTCCGTTCCTGAGCAACCGACCGTCGCTGGCTGTCCCTCGCAACCGCGACAGCAGCTGCAGCCACTGTCATCGTCAGCAACGCCACAGTAGCAGCAATCGTCACCGTTACCTCCGGATCGGCAACAACAGTCCAGGTCGTCGCCACCTGCGACTTGTGGTGGAGCCCTAAGGCCACCGCCTCTCCTCCCGCGGCACTTGGTGACTTCCGCGTGCTTCATCTCTTGTTAGGTCGGATCTTGGGTTTCTAGGGTGTGATTTGACCATCTAAAGACACCCTAGCTATCCCAAAGAGGCCTCCAACAGATGGAAGAGGTTGTGATATGAGTCTACACCAACAACCATCTTCTCATATATCAGTGTAGACGCAAGTATTTCTGTTTGTAGATCCAAACTTGGACATTGTTATCGTCATGTCAGACAACAAAGCAGATGTTTCATCCACGGGTACCTTCAAAGGTCCAGCACCTATCGTCAAGATGGATGGAACAAATTATGGGCTATGGGTCATGTAAATCATGAGCCTAATGCAATGTAATGGCAAGAAGCATATCATCACGGAGGAGGAACCAAGCGACAAGACTATGGTTAATGACTCATGGGAGGCAGACGACGCTTATGCGCGTGTGGCTATATGGCACTGTGTCAATAGAGATAGCCAACGATACTCTGAGTCATCCTACAGCAAAGGCTATGTGGGACATTCTCACCGCTACATATTCCCTGGCAAAAAACGAGTCGAAGATACTGCCACTTCAGCATGATATCTTCATGTCGAAGCACAATGGGCATAGTCTTCATACCCTTTACACCTTTCTGAGGGGTATGTTTGGGAAGCTACATGGTTTTATCCCCTTGACTGTCACACCAGAGCAGCTCAAGGCATACAGAGATTCGGTAATGACTGGAGTTTTCCTAGTAACTCTTGATCCTGAATATGAAACTGCACGGGCACAGATTCTCACGGATGCCACGATACCTCCAATGGAGGATGCATATCGCAGATTAAACAGGCCCTCTATATCTGCTTGTGGTACTCAGCAGTCTCAGACCTCTTCAGCTATGGCTACATCTCGTGGTAGGGAGAGCCCAATGCAGTATCGTGGTCGTGGTAAGCGTGGCAGGGGAGGGGGTAGTCGGCCCCGTCTCCTGTCCACCTACTGCCATAGGTCAGGTCACTCTGAGGAAATATGCTACTCTAAACATGGGTTTCCCGCTTCAGCACGTGTTGCAGAGTAGACTCGACAGGTTGGTAGTCCATCACCTGCATTTGATTAGAGGTTCGATGAACTTGTAGCGCGGCTCAGAGAGATTATGCATGTTCCTGGATCAACTCGTTCTCCTTTAGTATCCTCAAAGGTAGTTGCTTCAGCATCCGCGTCCACATCAGATATAGTCTATGCTCATACTAGTTGTTACCGGGCAGATTTGTCAGAATGGATTATGGATTCAGGAGCATCCCATCATCTTTGTGATGACAAAGGACAGTTTAGTACTTACAATCTGACTCAATCAGGGAGATCGGTGGTAATAGCAGATGGGATACATTCCCCCATCACTAGTCAGGGGGAAATGAAGTTACCTCCCGCAATGCGACTTCAGAATGTTCTTTATGCTACTGGAATTTTCAATGAATTTACTGTGCATTAGTCAAATCACCAAGGATTTAACATTGTCGTACCATATTTGGTCATTTTGCTCTTGTGTTTTAGGACATTCTTACGGGCAGGGTGATTGGATATGGCAGTGAGCAAGGAGGTCTCTATATACTGGTACAATCCACATATACTGGTGCTTCTTCTCTTCGCATTGAATCCGTTTCTCCCTATGTGTGGCAACTTTAGTTTGGTTATCTTCCTCTGCAAAAGTTGTGTTACGTTCTTCCACAGATTTCTTCCCGCTCTACTTTTCAGTGCGAGGCATGCCAACTTGGGAAGCATCATCGATTTATATTCTAGAGTCGTCAACGTCAAAGTAGTCATAGTCTTTTTTAGTTGACTCAATTTGATATTTGGGGTCCAAGTCGTGTCCCAGACAATCAGGGGCATAGGTTCTATCTTGTCGATGTCGATGAGTTTTCAGGTTGTCATGGGTCTTTCTTCTTAAGAACAAGTCCGATGATGGTCCTGTTATTCAGTCTTTTATTAATGAAATAGGAATGTTTTCTCTGCAAATGTCAAGTATATTCGTTCAGATAAGCATTAGAATTTTGCAGTACTCAACTCTCTCAATTTCTTAGTGTTAGAGATTATCGTATATTGTTGTTTCTTTATTTGTCTCTGTTTCCTTATGCATTGTTTCCTTATGTATCACTGTTTCCTTATGTATTGTTTCCCTATGTAACCCCACAGGGGTATTTATGTAAGTTCTCCTCTGAGCACCCTAGGGTTTAGTCATATATAAGGACCCCTAGACCTCACAGAATAAACACACAATATTCTTCTCTTCTTTTCTCCACATGGTATCAGAGCGGCGGTCCTAGACCAGTGTTCTGATCTAATATTCATCCCGCCACCGCCCGCCCCTTCTCCCTCCCTCCCCTCCACGACACCCAGCAGGAGCCCCGCGCTAGGCGTGCGCCCCCGCGTCTTGGGCCCCTCGCCCTAGGGCCCCTGCGCTCCCCCCCCCCCGCGCTCCTCCGTGCCCCTCGCGCTCCCTCCGCCCCCTGCGATCTGTCGTAACCTTCCTGTGGCCCTAGGCTTCTGCCGCTGCCACCCTAGGCCCCTTGTTCAACTTCGGTTTAGGGCGTTGAGCCTCCACAACTCTCCAAAAATGTGCAACTAAGGCGGTTCTACGAATCAACTACAACTTCATCTAGGTCACTTTTTTCTTGACCTAGAGACGCTATCATGACGTCCGTCGAGACCAAGCCTATGTATCATCCTTCTTCTTTGATGGTACAAGGCACATCTATCAAGTTGAAAGGCTCCGAAAACTATGTTCTATGGTCTCGATCCTTCAAGATATTTATTGGTGGCCAACGAAAGAGTGCCATCCTCACGAAGACTCCTCCTGCTACCACTGATGCATATTATGAAGCCTGGTTTGTCGCATGGAAGGACATATCGATATCGATATCGTTTCGATATCGTGTCGATATCGATATATCGACGATATATCGCCGATATATCGCCGATATATCGCTATATCTAGGAATCTTTCTGAAGAAAATGTCTGAAATCGGATATATCAATATATCGATTTCGATATCGATATCGTGTCGATATCGATATATCGGCGATATATCGCCGATATATCGGGATACGGCCTTCCAAACTTTGTCGATAATTGCCAGGTAATTACTTGGATGACATAGTGTAGATCCAAATATTGCTGCAAATCTCTTATATAAAGATACTGCTAAAGCCATGTGGGAAAATCTTGAGCACACATATTCCCAGAAAACAATCAAGTCTCGTCTTTCTGATATATACACACGAATCTGGTCTACTAATCAAGAAGAGACCAGTCTAATTGAATACTACCGGACACTTACAAGCCTGTTTGAAGAACTTCTTATCTTTCAACCCGCATGCTGTGATAAACAAATAGGCGAACGTGCTGAGTGACAGGTTTACAGGTTCCTCTCAGGGCTTCACCCGAAGTACAAAATTGCAAAAGATCAATTTTTTATGGCAGATAAATTGCCTACGATCGAACCATATTCGGTCGACTACAGGAACTGGAGGCTCCAGTTCAAAATTCTCTGGTCCATTCTTCTACAGAGACAACAGCCCACTATTCATCTGGGTACAGAGGACGACAACCTTATCCTGGAGGTCGAGGTCGTGGCCGCAGACGTGACTCAGGTCGTGGACGTGACCGTGGACGAGGTCGTGGTCGTGATTCCTCTACTTGTCGTTATCCTGCATGCGTACACTGTGGTCGCATGAATCATCCTTGTGAGCGGTGCTGTGCAACATTTGGCAAGCAACCAAGTGTTCATAATACTTATGACGACGAATCACATGATACGAACAATGATACAACTACTCAGAGTACAGATGGACAACAGACTCCACTCACTGCTTCTGAATATACTTGTCTGCGGCAACTTCTCAATGATTCGGCTCCCTCAACCAAAGACACGACCGCATCTGCTGCTACTGCTAGCCTTGCCACTACCTCAGGTACAGTAGCCAACTCAGTCTCTTTTTACCAAACATGCTTGGATTATTGATTCTGGTGCTTCCACTCATCTAACGGGAGATGCAAGTCTACTCACCTCATCTCAACCCTCTACCACTGTAAAGAGCGTTCGTGTTGCCAATGGGGATCATTCTCCCGTTACTACTATTGGAACTATTGACTTCTCCAACAAACTTCGACTGACAGATGTGCATTGTGCTCCGGCTTTCCCACTCAGTCTTTTATCTGTTCAGAAGCTATGTCGTGAGCTACATTGTCGTGTTACTTTTGATGAATTCTGCTGCTATTTTCAAGACATTCGGACGAGGCAGATTTTTGGTGGGGGACATGAGAGAAATGTCCTATATTACCTCAACAACCCGTCTACTTCCAACTTTGCTGGCGCTACCTCCATCTCTCAAGATCCCCTTCTATGGCATCTTCGTCTGGGACATCATTCTGCCAAAGCTCTCTCTATGATGTTCCCTTAACTATCTATGCTAAAACCCTTTGAGTGTGAAGCATGTCAGTTCGGAAAACATAATAGAGTTTCCTTTCCTGCCAGAACTGAGCCTCGTCGCACTACTTTCTTCCTAATTCATTGTGATATCTGGGGACCCTATCCAGTCCGAACTATTAGTGGTCATAAGTACTTTGTTGTTTTTGAGGATGTCTACAGTCGCTTATCTTGGGTTTTCTTGTTAAAAGAACGTTCAGAAGTTAATATCGTTGTCAAGAACTTCTTTCATTATGTCAAAAAAAAATTCTCCACTACTATTAAAATCTTTCGTTCTGATAATGCTCTGAAATTTACTCAGAATGACTTGACAACCTTTTTTGCCTCCCAGGGTACTATACATCAAACTTCTTGCCCATATACATCCCAACAAAATGGGGTTGCTGAAAGAAAACTAAGACACCTTCTTGATATTGCTCGATCCTTACTCACCCATATGAATGTTCCCAAGATATATTGGGGCAATGCTATTCTTACTGTTGTTCATCTTATAAACAGGGTCCCCTCTGCTTCTCTACATGGCTCCACTCCTTTCAACTTGCTATATCCCAAGGAGAAACCTTTCCCTCTGCCCCTACGAATTTTTGGATGCACGGCCTTTGTCCATAATTTCCATACCACTGACAAATTATCTGCTCGCGCTATCAAATGTGTTTTTCTAGGGTATTCTCAAACTCAAAAAGGATATATATGTTATGATCCTACAGGACATCGTTATTACGTTTCTCTTGATGTCACCTTCTTTGAATAAAACAGCTTCTTTACTCAGACAGTGTCCGATATTCCTCTTCAGTTTCCTCCTCCACCAATTGTGTATAAAAGAAGAGTTGTGTCTAATCCTGTTCATGTTCCTTTACCTATTCCACTGTTGCAGGAAACTGTGCCATCCTCGAGTGCTCCCATCAGTACTACCCCGGATAGTCCTCAGGAGCTTCCGATCGCTCTACGCAGAACAAAGAGGTAATGTACACTTCATCCAATATCTCATTTCACCTCTACTAATGGGTTATCTTGCTCTGACAAAAGATATGCAGATGTTATAATGGCTATTTCTGTTCTCAAAGATCATCATAGTGCACTACAAGATGAGGGATGGAGAATGGCAATGAATGAAGAAATGGAAGCATTACAGTCTAGAAAAACATGGGACCTTGTCAAATGCCCTCCTGGATGTAAACCAGTTGCATGTCGCTGGATCTTCACTACAAAGCAGTCCCCTGACGGTTATATTGATCGTTTAAAGGCAAGACTTGTAGCAAAAGGCTTTACTCAAACATACGGGGTAGACTACTTCGAAACATTCTCCCCTGTGGCTAGAATGGGATCCATACGAACTATCATCTCTGTGGTTGTGAACAAAGGGTGGCCTATGTTTCAGTTTGATGTCAAGAATGCATTTCTATATGGAGAGCTTGACGAAGAAGTCTACATGATACAACCCCCAGGTTATGAAGTCGAGGGGGAGTATGTATGCCGACTTCACAAAGCCATCTACGGACTAAAGCAAAGTCCAAGAGCTTGGTTTGATAGACTGAGTACAGAAATTGGCACCATGGGCTTCCAGAGGACTACGTCTGACTATTCGGTTTTTGTCAGGAGACGGCAAACTGGTATTGTAATTCTTGCTGTATATGTAGATGATATGATTATTACTGGAGATGATGACCAAGGGATACAAGAAACCAAGGCTTTCTTGCAAAAAGTATTCGTCACCAAGGATCTTGGACAACTTCGCTATTTTCTAGGCATATAAGCTCTACGTACCAAGAAAGGCTTACATATGTCGCAGAGGAAATACTGCCTTGATATACTAACTGAGGCAGGACTACTTGGGTGCAAACCCTCAGGAATTCCAGCAGAACCTAGAAAATACTCTGCATCCAATGATCCTCTCTTTGAAGACACTACACGATATAGGAGCCTGGTTGGCAAACTTCTATATCTTACAGTTACTAGATCTGATATATCCTATGTTGTAAGCAAAGCCAGCCAATATATGGAGAAACCATGCTACAGCCATTGGCAAGATGTTCTCCAAATCCTTCGTTACCTAAAAGACTCGCCAGGACGAGGAATCTTCTATAGGGAAAATGGTCACACAAATCTCACTGCATATGCTGACGTCGATTATGCAAGCTCTCCTGAAGACCGTCGATCTACAACTGGATATGCATGATGGTAGGAGGAAACCTGGTTAGTTGGAGAAGCAAGAAACAAACAGTTGTTTCAAGATCTAGTGCTGAAGCTGAATAAAGAGCAATGGCTCAGGCTACATGTGAGATCACGTAGCTGCTCACTTTTCTACAAGAACTAAATGCTGCTACATCCACTCCTATTCCCTTGTACCGTGACAACAAATCAGCTACCTACATTGCTACCAATCCTGTGTTCCATGAGAGAACAAAACATATTGAGATTGATTGTCACTTTATCAGAGATGTCGTACGAGGAGGGAAGATAACCACGCCGCACATTCCAACAGATCTTCAACTTGCTGATATTTTTATCAAGGCAGTGACTAAGAAGCGGCTTTCCAGGATAACTTCCAAGTTGGGCATGATTGATGAATATGCTCCAACTTGAGGGGGAGTGTTAGAGATTACCGTATATTGTTGTTTCTTTATTTGTCTCTGTTTCCTTATGCATTGTTTCCTTATGTATCACTATTTCCTTATATATTGTTTCCCTATGTAACCCCACAGGGGTATTTATGTAAGTTCTCCTCTGAGCATCCTAGGGTTTAGTCATATATAAGGACCCCTAGACCTCACAGAATAAACACACAATATTCTTCTCTTCTTGTCTCCACACTTAGAACATATGGTATTGTGCATCAGACATATTGTGCTTATGTCTCAATAGAATGGGGTTGTCGGACGAAAACATCGCCAATTTTTGGATGTCACCGAGACTTTCTTGATTCAAAGTCGTGCTCCTCATTCGTACTGGGGAGATGCAATTCTCACTGCTTGCTACCTAGTGAATCATATGCCCTCACCATTTCTAGGGGAGAAGATCCTGTTCTCGATTGTGATTCCCGGTATGGAGCTTTTCTCTCTTACACCTTGTGTTTTTGGGTCAGTTACTTTTGTTCATCAGATGTCTCCAGATCTTGATAAGCTCTCTCCTAGAGCTGTCAAGTTTGTTCTTGTTGGGTATTCCAGGACTCAAAAGGGATATTGTTGCTTTGACCATATTCGAGAAGGTATTATGTTAGTGTTGATGTCACATTCTTCGACTCTATTATGTATTTCTCCTCTACAGGTGACAAGCTCATTCCTTCGGAGAATGGAGAAGAGGTGTACATGCCTCTACCTTTGATTTCGTCTCCACCTCCTCCACCACATCCTCCACCGCCTCCTCTGCCATCTCCTCCACCACCTATCACACCTACTTTCTTTCTGCAAGTTTAACAGTGTCGACCTCATGCTCATGTTCCTACTCCATCATTCAGCACACCCCACGTATGTTCTGAACACTTGAGTACCACTAATGACAATGGTGATTTGCGTGTGCAGCTTGAGGTGCAAGATATCTTAGATGATCCGCTTTCAGCTACTGAGGAAGCTGAGGACCTTGATGTGCTTATTGCCTTAAGGAGGAAGAGGCGTGCTAGGGTTCCAAATTTCGCGAAATTTCGCCAAAATTTCAATTTTGACACTTCACCAAAATCAAAATCGAAATCTCGATATGAACCGTTCCTTCACAAATCTAGGCCGATTTTGGCCGAAATTGGCGAAATTTCATCGAAATTTTGAAATTGTTTCGTTTTTTCGCCATCTCGAAACGAAATCGGGATTTAAAACCTTGGCATGCACTATGTATCCCCTTGCTTCTCATGTTTCACTGGCACGACTCAGATGATTTTCAGAGGTTTGTTGTAGGTCTATTGGTTGTGAAGATACCATGTCCTATCAAGAGGCACTGCAGAGCAGTCAGTGGCGTCTTGCTATGGAGGAAGAGATGGTAGCGTTACAATCTCACGTACGTGGAGTGTTGCACAAGCTCTTCCTGGTGCATCTGTTGTCGGCAACAAATGAGTGTTTACCAAGGTTCAGAAATGCGGTCCATGCGGCCACATATGCGGCCGCATATGCGTATGCGGTCACCCCTCCGAACCGTATATGACATATGCGGTCATATGTGGTCCAGACGCATATGCGGGCCGCATAAACCGCATATGCGGCCGCTTATGCAGTTGCCATGCGGTCCATGATTCGATAACAAAAGATCCGATTAGCCCAAACCCACGCACTACGGAGAAACTCATGTCTATTTCCAATATGCAGAAACCCTACTCACGAAGAACAAAATCCATCAGAGAACCAAAAACATAAAAATAATATATATGCAGAATAAAAACAAGTGTCCAACTAAAAGTAAAAAATGATTGCATTCAGATATTAAACTTTCCTGGAAATGAGCAAACACTGGAATTACCTTCGAAATATGTGTGCCAAGACTTCTGTGCACGCCACAGCATTTCAGGCAAATGAAAATACCAATATTCGCAGACCTGACAAAACAGAAAGTAATAGCCATACATGTGGCTATTACATGTAAATCATTATGTTTTAAGCTTAGCTTCTACACATAAATTGAGGCATGAACCTATCAAATTCTCAGAGTTCTATTATTTATCGCATGCATCAGCCAACCACCCTTCTCTCTTTCTACAGAAGTCCTTGTTTAGGAAATGGTAATTTGTGAGATTTCAACCATGGTTCCCAGGGTGGAACCACACTGCTCAACCACCACATCAATTAAGAGGGTTAATACATTGAAGGTTCAGAATGCGGTGTGCAGATCAGTAAGGGCGGGATTCTGCATAACTATGAGAAATGCATGGGAATGTGGTTTTACATTTTTTATTTAAAGTAAAAGGTAACTCATTGATAGTTTTCACAAGAAAATCTTGCAGACATAGTTTGTGTAACCATTTGTCTCCTTAATACAAGTCGCGAAAACTACTAATAAAACTGGGCGAGTTCTCAAAATTAATAAATGTTAAAATGTAAGTTGTATATTAAGTGAAATTAGAATGAGAACTGAATACGCGGTGTATGCAGTCAAATATGCACGGACATTCCGTGGCTACAACTCATTTTTCTTGTAGTGTATTTAGCTCGTTATTGGTGACCCTTTTGGGATTTTCAAATGGGTGTGGGAATCTAAAGAAAACATGTAGTTTTTTATTCTCTGACATCATAATTAAATATATATTTTTAATATTTTTGATTAGAATAATGCAAACCGCATAATCCGCATATACTTCCGCATATACTTCCGCATATCCGCTTACTCGCTCGGGACCGCCTGACCGAACGAATACCGCATACCGACTTTCTGAACCTTGGTGTTTACAGTTAATCACCGTGCGGATGGTACTATGGACAGGTATAAGACCAGACTGTTGCTCGTGGGTTCACCCAAACCTATGGGGTGGATTATCATGATACATTTTCTCCTATTGTTCGTCACTCTACGTTGTGGATTCTCATTGTTGTTGTTGTGGTATGTGACTGGCCGCTTTTCCAATTAGATGTCAAGAATGCATTTTTATATGGGGACTTGCGGGAGGAAGTCTACATGCAGCAGCCACCAGGGTTTGCTACTGAGGGAGAGTCACGTATGGTGTGTAGACTTCATAAGGTCATCTATGGTCTTAAGCAGAGTCCAAGGGCTTGGTTTCAGAAGCTCTCAGAGTTGATTGAACAACAAGGGTTTGTCAGATATACTGCAGATTATTCTCTTTTTGTTAGGAGAACCCAGACAAGTATCGTTGTTATTCTAGTCTATATTGATGACATTATTGTTATAGGCAGTGATGAAAAGAATATTTAGGCAGCTACGGATTTGCTTGGACAATAGTTTGTGACCAAGGACCTTGGCAAGATGCGTTACTTTCTTGACCTAGAATTTGCACAAAATCAGCATGGTATGGTAATGACACAAAGGAAGTATGTCACTGATCTCCTATCTGAGACGAGCATGATAGGATGTAGACCTGCTACTACTCCAATGGATCCTAATACTAGGCTTTATGATGATGACTCTGATGAGGTGGGTAAGAGACGATACAGAGAGCTAGTAGGGAAGTTGTTGTGTGTCACTATCACCAGGTCTGATATATCATTTGAGCAACCCAAGCAAGTTTATATGGATGCAGTTAACATGATCTTGAGGTATCTGAAGTCTTCTCCAGGTGCAAGACCTCTGTTCAGAAGAAACACATCTTTCATAATCACTGGATGTGCAGATGCATATTATGTTGGGTGCCCCAAGGACAGGAAGTCCACATCAGGCTTCATGGTGTTTGTAGGTAGCTCGCTAGTCTCATGAAAAAGTAATAAAAAGACATTTGTGGCTAGATCTAGCGTTGAATCGGAGTATAGGACCATGGCCCAAGCGAGCACGGAAATGATGTGGATCAAGTCTGTCCTGACTGACCTAACTATTGAGGTGCCTCTTCCTATGCATCTCAAATGTGATAACCAAGCCACTTTATTCATAGCTAATAATCCAGTCTTCCATGAAAGGACAAAGCACATTGAAGTAGACTGTCATTACACTCGTGATCTAATCCAGAAGGGTCTTATTTCCGCCTCTCATGTTGCTTCAGGCGACTATATTGCGGATATGTTTACCAAAGTTCTTGCAAGAGGTCTTTTTCATCGTTGTTGTTTCAAGCTGAGCGTGATAGACATATATGCTCCAGCTTGAGGGGGAGTGTTATGCCCTTGCCATCACCAAATGAGGACTAGAAGAATCTCCTCATCAGCACATCAAAGCACCTTCGAACACCTATAGGTAACACCCTTGACGAGAGAAAGAACACCAAGATCGCTGCCAAGACCATATTCACCATCACAAATGTCCCCACCCCCACCCCCTCAAGAGGCATGAAGCTCTCCATCATGCCAATTCTTCTCAAGCTTCTTAATCATTGTCAACAAGTTTGTCTGCCTAAGCCTCCCACATAATGGAGGCAACCCGAGATACGTAATAGGAAAGCTCCTTCGATTGGTACATAAGATTACCTGACAAGTTGCCACCACATCTGCATACATCCCAAAGGGGACAAGGGCCGACTTGGCTCCATTAATCCTTAACCCCGAAAGATCCCCAAGATATCAAGTGCCACTTTGATCCGCTTACACTTTGCATTCCCTCCTTGTATGAAGAAAATCAATTCATCAACATACTGCAAGGTTGGGATCGAGAAATCATCTCTAGAGTAACCTCTGAGGAAGCCTCCCTCCTCGACAAGATTTACCATTACCGTTGTAGCATCCACAACTAGAACAACCAGAAGAGGGTCAGAGGCAACCCTGCTTGACACCCTCTGCGGCTAGAAGAAGCCCCCTTGCCTACCATTTACCAACATTGAAAACAGAAAGTAGTCATGCATCTCTCATCCAATCAATTCAAATGTCTAAGAAACCCCTCGAGGGATGCTTATATGAACCTCTAATCCATATAGATTAGTCATAGGTCTTCGAGAAATCAACTTTCCACAAAAACCCAGCCACCCCCTCCTCTTGCAGTCCTACACGATTTCAAAAGCCATAACCACCTCATCAAGTAGATGATGACCAAGAATGAAAGGTGTCTGAGTGGGCGTGATGATCAAGTCAAGGACCCCCTTGTAGACAGTTCACCAGTACCTTCGCCAAAATGCGATAAAAATACGAAATCCAAACTGAAAGACGATGCACCCTTACTTCGCGAAGTCGAACCCAAGGGTTGATGAGCCCCTTCCTTCCTCAATTATTCTCGGTCCAAATGCTGGCACAAAAGGAAGGTGAAAACTATAGAAAGTGATAGTGTAGAAGCGTATTAGAGATACAACAACAACAAAGCCTTTTCCTACAATTAAGTAGAGTCGGCTACATGGATTCTTTGCCTCCATTCAGATCTATCTTGGGTCAATCTTGGGCTTATATCCAAAAAATTAAGATCCCTTCGTATAGTCTCATTCCAACACTTCTTGGGTCATCCTCGCCCTCTCTTAGCCGGTTCAACATCCCAAAACTCGCATCTCATAACTGGTGCATCAGCTGACCTTTTTTGCAAATGACCAAACCATCTTAAGCGGTTCTCTCGCATCTTATCCTCAATCAGAGCTACACCAACTTTCTTTCTGATTGCATCATTCCGAATCCGATCTTTAAGTGTGTGTGTCCACACATCCACCTTAGCATTTTCATTTCTGATACATCCATTCTTTACATTTCTAAGGTTCACATGCCAACATTCAGATCCATAGAGCAAAGCAGGTCTCAAGGCTGCTTTGTAAAAACTTTCCTTTGATTTTTACAGGAATTTTCTTATCACAGAGAACAACAGAGATTCACATGCCAGCATGTATTTATTCTATTAGTAACATCTCCATCAATTTCCCCATCATGTTGCAAAATATATCCTACGTATCTAAAAGAATCTCTCTTCTGAATGTTATCGTCAACAATCTTCACCTTGATTCCTTCATCATTGCTTCCATAAAGGTGCACTCCATATATTCAGTCGTAGCCCTACTTATATGAAATCCTTTAGTCTCCAAGCATATTAAAGATAAAGAATAAAAAATAGTGGAAGAACATCAGGACTTAACGTGGAACCATATTCCAAAAGGAGCGGGATGAAACCACGGGAGAATGACTCTCAACGGGCTGGATACTCTGTATTGATTTCTCTCTCATCTGTTACAGGCGGTGCGGGGCATCTTCTATAGCCCCACCAGTAAGACTGAGTCCCACTCACAGTAGATGTGGGACTAAACATGTGGATGTGGTAAATGGACCATGGACAGATCCAATAATTGAACCATGGAGGGATCCAATTACCAATCTATACATGTGACGCATACTCTAACTCTCCCCCTCAAGCTGGAGTGTGCAATGCTCAGCTTGGACAAATAGAAAGAAATCGCTTACTCATAATATAAGATACTACAAACAATATCAATTCAACGCATACTCTATTGGTTGTATGTAGAGGATGTTGCTTCTCGTGTCGTGTTGGTGGAGGAACTGAAAGGATGGAGTGAGATCTGAACAGGGTTTCCTCGTTAGAGAACGCATGCTTTGTACTGTGTCTGTTAGAGTCAATGAAACTGAAATGAGTCTCTACACGAAGAACTCTGGCCCGCAACTATTCCATCTCTATGAAGGGTCAAACTGGAAAAAGGCGTGGAAACATCATGTTGGAGTCCACTGTCGCTGGAGAATGGAGTCTGAAAGTATCCTCGTCAGAGAATTGGGTCTCTCTCATACTGACTCAGAGAATGGGAACTCTACTCTGGAGTCCCTATGGATCACATTAACTTTGAGTCCAAATCAGAGATGAGGACCTCTCAAATAATGATCACACACATGTGCGCATTAAAATGGTAGAGTCTGAAATCTAGAAGTCTGAATCTGAACTTGAGAATCTGAACCGGTCATGTAGAACTCTACATAATATTCCCCCTCTCTCATACACTTGTCGGAATCGATGGTATCGCCCAAGTTGTGAGAAGACATGAAGATGGGGAAAAACAAAAACAAATGAATCTTTGGCTATTTCCTCTCCTTTTCTTTATAAACATCTCCTTTTTTCTCAATGAGTTGTTCTTTTTCCTCTCTCCTTTCCCAGCCTTTTTTTCATAAGATTTTTTTGTGCGATAACCATTTATCTTCTTTCTTTTTTTAACCAACTCAGAGCCTAAACCGGCTCAAAAATACAGCAGCTCTCCTTTTTTTAAAATGTCGCTAGGCCCAACATATTTATCATTTTTTTGTGGCCTACCTAGGCTGAAACGAAGCATTTGCCCTCCATTTTTTATTCGAAATAGAACATGGATTTCAAACAAAAAGATGACATCAACTATTTTAGGGTTCCCCTCGAGAACTACCTTTCCGAGCATCTACTCGATGGGGAAACCCATCCTTCACCGATGTCGCCCGCACCGACTCTGTATGTTGCCATTACTCGCGAAGGGTGCTTGGAGAATATCGCTGCCATCACATTGGGCGATGGTTGTTGTTGTTGCGGGCAAGGACCGATGCATAAGGGATTGCGCACAAGGATGTGCGCCTAGGAGTTGTCGTCAGGAGGTTTACAGAGGTTGGCTACAATCGTGAGGTCTACGGGCGGTGTGCTTGGAGAAGAGGACGTACGCTGGGGCTTTGTACGCGAAAAGGGGCCCTTGACGGAGAAAGACTGGGTGCCTATTGTTGATTCTTCTTCTTCTTTGATTCTTACCTGATGGCGATGGTAAAGTGATGTCCCGGATCTAGGGTCCCAGAGCTGGAACCCTAGTTTTTTTCCTCAAACCCAACAATGATTGAATAGAAGGAGATGGCAACCCTCTCGCTCTTTTTTCTCCTTTTTTTCAAAATAAGAGATCTGGAGATGGATGGTCGCCCAAGGGGGTTGATCGTCGTGAATTAGCAAGGGATTTGCATGTGAAATCCGCAAGCCTAGCCTGTAAGATCTGGAGAAGGGTCGTATGCGGCTTCATCGAGCGAGTGTTGAATTGCACAGTCCGAAGATGAACACTTAAAGAATTAAGGTTTTAGACGAAACCCTAAAAGCTTTTTGCCGTTAGAATTAGGGTTCCGTCAAGAAACCTAGAATTTATCGAACTCGGTGATTTCCATATCTTCATAAATGGCACATATGCGCACCATAAAACTTCAAGATTTCCAGAAGTTCGATAACGATCCGTACAGAACTTGAACAAAATAAGAATAAACTTTAAGAAGAATAGCCAAAAATGAATCTTCAAGAACAAAAAATCCAATAACGGGACCATCTTTGATAATTGAATCGAGAACAATCACGAAGATAAAATAAATCCTCAAGAATCGAACCCGCTCTGATACCATGTAGAAAACGATGGTGCATAAGCGTATCAGAGATAAAGAATAAAGAATAGCGGAAGAACACCGAGATTTAACACGAAACCCTACTCCATAAAGAGCGTATGAAACCACGGGAGAAGGCATTTCAACATGTTGGATACTATGTATCGATTTCTCTCTCATATGTTACAGGTGTGTGGAGCTTCTTATATAGCCCCACCATTACGACCGAGTCTCACTCACAGTAGATGTGGGATTGAACCTGTGGATATGGTAATTGGACCCTGGAGGGATCCAATTACCCATCTATACACGTGACGCACACTCTAACATTCCCCACAAGCCGGAGCATGCAATGCTCAGCTTGGATAAATAGAAAGAAATCGCTTACTCACAATATAAGACATTACAGACAATATCAACTCAATGCATACTCTAACAAAAATGTCAATAATGTGATTGGCCTAAAGTCCACCACTTTTACCACCTCCTTCGAAAGGACGCACATCTAAGATATATTCAACTTCTCCAAGCTTCGGTTATCAGTACTGAACTCTGCAATCAATACCATGACATCCTCCTCCACCATGTCTCAAAACTTCTTGTAAAAGTAAACAGGCAACCGATCAAGCCGTTGACATCCATCCGCATTAAGATCAAAAAAGCCATATGTACTTCCTCAGTGCTAAGATCCAAGATGAGCACCACCACATGCTCCGGTCGTAGGCCCTGTACCCCTCGCCCCCCCAGCCATCAAGCACCAGACAAAGTAACCCTCCTACCTATCTCCCAAAAGTGCTTCACTATCACCTCTACCACCACACCATCACCCAGTACCCGCTCCTCACCCACAATGATGTCATGGATGCAGTTTTTCCTCTGCCCTCCACTAACCACAATATGGAAATACCTCGTATTCGTATCTCCCCCCTTCACCCATCTTTGCTTAGACCTTTGCATCCACTCCAACTCCCTCTTCATGTCCTCGTCCATCGCAATCTCCTGCTGCTCAACCCTAGCCTGCCTCTCCTCCATGTTGAGCACCCGCTCACCTTCAACTATATCCAGGCATGTAATTTCTGCCTCAGCCTTGGCACGCCACTTTTCTCGCCTTTGTCGTGTCTCTTCCTTGTACTTCTCCAACACCACTCTCAGTCCAGCAATTTTCTTAGCCATTCTCTACATTATAGAACCCTCCACCTAAAGTGGCACCAATGAGCTTGCAACCAACTCCTTGAAGCCTTCCTCTAGTAGCCAGGACCTCTTTGAATTTGAACAACGACCAAGGGTGCATCCCATCCCCAGAATCCCGACATATGGGAGTATGATTTGGCCAAGACATCGAGGACATGAATGGAGGATAGAGGAAACATCTCCAACAACTCCACCGATGCTAGGAATTGATCCAACCGAAACCTAGAGGTACTCCTCCGCGTAAATCTCCAATTTTGGCATCCACAACATTTAACATCAGCTCCCCATCAAAGTCCATGGACTTTGTTGAACTGAGATCTTGCCCACCCTCATCACCAGGCCGGTCTGAGGCAAACAAATTAACGTTGAATTCATCTTCAATGAGCCATGGCAAGTTAGGAAACTCTCCTCTTACCGAATGCATTACCCCAAAAGCCCTCCCCACGAGGGCCACCAGAAGGTTTATAGACAACCGAAAGAAGCAATCTTCCACCACCTGCCCTTTACTCCAAGATCACCGACACAGACATGAACCTACCTTCTCATCCACAAGCACAAACATGTATCCATTCCATGCTATCAAGATACCTCCAACGCTCACACAACTGGGGCATGCTTGAACTCCAACAGCCTGGGTCTGGATGTTGCTCTGTGCATCCCACACTCTCAACTTGACACCTTCATCTCCTGCAAAAATACCATGTCAGTTGGCCATGCCCCAAAAAGACCCCCAATTGCACTCTTCTTCTCCCAGTCGCCTAGCCCCCTACATTCCAACTGACAATCTTCATGACCCACTTGAATGATTAATGATGCACAACTTGACCCCCAGACATTCTGCATCTCATGTGTGAATGTCAATCGCATCAGCTTAGACCTCATTAGAAGCCAGGTGAACCACATGCGGCTCCTCCTCAATAGTTTCCCTCACCAACCCCACCACCTCCTCCACGAAAGAGTTGGCCCCTACTTGCTTCTCCATCTCGTGCTCCAACCACATTCTCGCCCCTGGTTTCCTCATCTTCCAAGAGAAGGAGAGACTAAGGTCTGCCCATGAACCCTCACACCCTCTCCAAGAGCCATCCGCATCTGCCTTCCTACTCTAGATGCTGCCACGATCCTCTTTTGCCCCCTTTTCCCCCACATGGATGCACCTACCCCCATCTCTAGCACATCAGGGTCAACCTCCAAAGCCCTTGGATCATCTACCACATCCAGTCCCATCGGATTTCTTACATGAGAGTTCAGTTCAGGCAGATAAATGCCCATCTCACCAAAAAAACAAGCATGTTGGCTCATCATGGAAGAAGGGATTGCCGATCTGCCGCCAACTGGCGCATCTACACTTGCCTCGCGTGAAGAAGGGATCCACGTCTCAGGCTATTCGTCTACCACATAGCCTATGAGCAGACCCACCATCGGGCCCAACTGTAGACCCAAAACCAGCCCTCCAGTCCGCGAGTGACGAGAAGTCATGCCTAAAGGAAGCTCCAACAATCGACGTGACACCCTCTCCAACAGGGAAACGACTCAGTTGAATTCCACCACCCGTGCCATCGATCGACATCATTCTCCCTAAATCCCCTCCACACCAAACCCGAAACCTCTACACGATACTTTTGACCTAACAGCTCTGGGAGGATCTCATGTGAGTCTCAATCAGATCGCAGAGACTCCACAATAAGATCCACCACAGGAAACTCCGTCGGCACTGCCCATTTCGTGCTCTGCACCGCCTCCAACAAATCGGTTGGAGTCCAAACCTCGTCTAGGGAAAGGAAAAGATAACATAATCATTAAAGGGGGTCATAGGGCTCTCTTATATAAAGGAGAGATCTTAGAGGGAATTAGAAAAATACATAAGAAAAAAGAAAAATACAGAGATAACTCTCAACACTACCCATCAAGATGAAGCATAGATGTCAATCATGCTCAACTTGGAACAACGCCTCTGGAATGACCCTCTGGCTAAGGCCTTGGTGAAAAAATCTATTATCTGTTCCCCTAATTGACATGGGAAGTAGAGATAAAACCCTTATGAATCATGTCTTTGGTATAGTGGCAATCTACCTCAATGTGTTTGATCCTCTCAAGAAAAGCAGGATTGTTGACAATGAAGAAAGCAACATGGTTATCGCATTATAACTGCACAAGAAGAGGCACGTCAATGGATAAGTCTATTAGAATGGATCAGACCCGCATCATCTCAGTGATCACATGTGCCATAGCTCTGCAATCTGACTCGACAGTAGATCTAACAACCATGGATCTAATCTTAATCCACAACTTTTGCAGCGCCCATTACAACAGATCTACAATCGACTTCAACACTAGTTAGACCTCACAGATGCATTGCATTTTACTCCTTCAACTCAGCAGATTATCTCCCAGACATATATAACATATGATGATGGATCTAATGTTAACTATACACTATGTCGAATCAACACATATGTATAGCCTTCAATCTTGAGCTTCATATCCTTGGTGAAGATGAGTCGTTTTCAAGGGCTATTTATGGAGTGTGAATTGTGCTCTATTGTTTGTATATACACATTGGTGGGTGTATGCATAAAGAGGCCTCCTGCATTGACTACATAGTCCAATCTCGTCAAGGTGAGATATCAATTTCCTTCAAGGCCCTAAATGTCGGTTTCGGTCACCATTTCGGTGATCGGCCGAAACGGAATTTCGGTCGAATTTCGATCGAATTTCGATCGAAATTTCGGTCATTTCGGTCATTTTTTGTACTAGGGCCCCCATATTTTGGTCATTTCGGCCATTTCGATCGAATTTCGATTCGACTGGATATCGATATTTGATTGGATTTTGCTGAAATTTCAGGCCATGGTTTCCTTATAAGTCTATAAAAAATTGACAGTTAAAATCTTCCCCAAGTTGTTGTCCATCGTTGATCCTCAATTTGTGATCCTCTTTAATGAGAGTAGAAGAAAATTGATCGCAAGTTTACATCCCAACATTTGTTCTTATGAAAAAAAACGGTTCCTCTCTTCAAGAGTGACTAAAGAAAGAATAGCATGTACGATGTTCATCTTTCCAAATAAGCAAAGATTTTCAAGTAGTCGATGTCATATTTATGATTGAACCCATCTACCACAAGTTTGGCCTTGTAACCCATTTGTCCAATATGCTTGTATTTTATGGTATAAACCCGTTTTAAGTCCACCAGATAAGCTCATCCATGCACACCAACATCCAAGGCAATTACGAATCAAGGTTATAAGTCAATTAGGGGTTTCAATCAGTTTATGGGTATATCATTAGATTATTTTGGTCAAATAAATAGTGATCAATTAAAGATTTTGATATTTTAGGATTTGTTATTAAATTGATTTTCTTATAGTATTTTTAGAATTCAATTCATTTTTGATATGATTTTATTTTTATTTCCTTCAATTATTTTGTGATTCCATCCTTCCTTTACAAATGGGTAGTAGGGCATTGCAAGGAGAAAATCAAATTATGAATTAAGTTATCAATTTTAGAGTTTTCCTCCACCTTTATCATTTCTCTCCCCTATTTTCTAGGTGATTCTACTTCTCATCTCCATTCTTCTCACATCTTGTGAAGCTCGTTGTCTTTCTTTTTTCTTCTCTCTTATCCAGAATTCTGATAGTACCTAATCTCTTTTAATATTAGTTTACATTTGTGTAAACCGATTACCCAAGATGCAAGCCTTATTTAGGATTGGGTTACCCCGTCTCTACCCTTACCATACAGGGTTAGAATTGATGGTGTAGGTCCCGTAACAACCTTCAAACAAAAAAGCCAACATCAAAAAACAAATTCTACTCATAAATAATCAATATAGTATATAAACAGCATCATATCACATTTATCATTTCAACCCTCCTAACCATCGAAGCACATACTTCTCATTGAAGGGTTGCCCATTAAACTAGCCCTTTCAAAGGAGTTTCCAGAAATTACTCTCAAATTGGCTACCCGTACTATCAACCATAAAATATTGAGATCTGAAATTGATCTCAATTTATTCAAACAAAATATTCTTATCAATGGACTCCAAATAATCAAAAAATCGACATAAAAACTAATTTAACTACAATTCTAATTTTAATCAAAACTCTAATTATAACTTATATCAAATTTTGAAAGGATGTCTGGTAGTATACTTGATGGCACGTGTAGGAGGATGGAAGAGTGGAGCAGGTTGGAGGAGATAAGTACCTAATGGATTCATCGAAGGATGGAGCTAGATTTACAGGCCTATGTAAATAGAGGATTGACAGCCAGGTTGCGAAGATTGATGCATGGTTAGCAATGGAATGATGTAGGAGAGGGACAAAGGGCAAGGTGGCTAAGAGGAGTGGTGGGGGAGGGGGAAGGGGGGAGGAATAAGATATGAGGAAGTTGAATAGAAAGTGGTGGTGATGCCTCAGCGAAAAAAGTGATTTGAGGTGGTGATACCGGGGAAATTGATGGTGATGGAGGGATTTAAATGCTTTCATATTATAACTTACAAGAGTAATTCCAGGAACTAGCATATTCACTCATATGGAAGGTAGACAGAATGGGTGAGGAATGTCAAATCATACAAACGACGCGAATGTTTGCTCTAATATAAATTGATGTGGTATGGATTTTTAAAGGAAAAGAATGAGGTTCGAGAAAGCGAGAGTAAGAAAAAGAATGAAAAAACCCATCGGTCAAGTGATATTTTGCGTGAAAATGCACAAATATGCATGAGATGAGGGGCACGTAATATGCCAAACCATGCAAGAAAAAATAAACAAAATGGTGAAGTGGATTGGACAGTAGAGATAACTAAAGAGAAAGTGGGATAAAGCCAATAGCTAAACCATAATCCATTCATCCAATCTATGTCCCATTTATAAAAGGGTGTGATTGGCCTTGTATAGAACCAATTCCAATAAAGAGGCGCGCCTCTTGGATCAAAAGAAGCATCCTTCTATCGAAAGACATGTGCCTACTATTTTAATTGAAAAAGTACAAAATAAATAGAAAAAAATTGCTTGGGCCGCAACGAAAAAGAAGCCTATGTTTGTTAAATTTATCTATGACTTGAGGTTTTGTTTCCATAATAGCTATCTACATAATCATTCGAGTTTTGTGTGGTCGTGTGCATCCATAAAATGACTTCGTCATATCAAAACGTGGCATCAGTGACTATGTCGGAAGCCGTGCTTATCAAATGCAGAATTAGCTATGTTCGTTACTTCCAAAATCTCATAAAGAAGGTCTTACAAAAAGGAGAATGCAGGTAGAATAGAAAACGGCGTAGATAGAACTCTCGCCTGTGGATTCATACGCATATCCAGAGGTCCATCTGCAAGAATGCTGAAGCCCCTTTCAGGGTTGTCCACCTGTTACTAACAACCAGCTCGCAGATTCACAAACAAGAAATCATAAACATCAACAAGAGAAGATGGTGATTTGAATACCTGCATTGATGACATCCCCAGGTCCATCAGGATCCCATCAGCACCACCACCATCCAAAATCACACTCCCATCATCCACCTCCCCAACAACGGATTTAATGTGCTTGAAGTTACTGAGGCGAGTGTGAACCCTCAAACTGGGTGCAGCGGACCCGGAACAACTCGCATTATCCATCAATTGCTCTATGCAAGCTCGCGACATCTCGAGAGCTGTTGGGTCTGTGTCCAATCCAACAAAAACTCTCATCTCGGGATGAGACCGTATTATCTGGCGACGACCACAACGATGACAATTGCATTGATCGTTAAAAATGCGAAGTGGGCAGATGAAGCAACAAAAAAACAGCGATTGACTAACAGCGGAGGAGTGACCAGCGGCGCCGAGGGTGCAGTCCACGAAAGAACGGAGCAGGGGGCGGTGGAAGACGTTCACGACCTCCCCCAGCATCACGGGCACGTGACTGTTTGAGCTGCCATACTCCTCCAGTTGGGTCTGGTCCAACTTCAAGTCCGAGCGCGTCCTCTTCTTGACGAGGAGGAGCGAGCGGGACCGCGCCTCCTTGTCGTCCCCGGAGGACCGTATATTCGTCGCTCCCTCTCCATCTTTCTTCTTCTTCTTCTTCCTCCTCGTAGCTATGAGACTGTGGCTATGGGATTGAAACTCGCGGCCTGGCGTCAAGTAGAAAGACGAAAGTGGACGCGAGAGTGGGCTGAAAAGGAGGTGCTCCAGTGCCCTGGTGGCAGCCATGTTCTCCCCGAGGAGGAGGAGAACAAGAAGAGGGAGGACACGGAACGGGGGAAGCTGCAAGCCGGTGGTTCTTTTTTCCCTGAGGGGTAAGATAGTGGGTAAGATAATTGAGTGTTGTAATGTTTGGACTTGTTATCGGATAGGTTTTTTGGGATGATTTTATTTTTGGGAAAAAATAGAATTTGATTATTTTGTATTTTTTAAATAATAAGATGTGATAGTTAAATATTGTTTGTTTAAATGAAAGAGGGAGAAGGGAGAGAATGGGTTTCTTGGGATTAAATGAAAGAGAAATACTTTAGTAACGAAGGTTTAACTTGAATGAGAGAGTAGATGGGCTTGTGTAGGGAAAAGGGTTGGGAAGGGAAATGTTGTGGGTAACTTTGTGGAATTTTGATGGGTAACTTTTTTCGGAAGGGTAGTCCAATAGGTGAACATATACGGGGTTACCCTTGTTCTAATTAAATTATCACCCAATTTGCACAAGAGTACCCATCATGTTTAAATGCAAAATCCAATCTCCAACCCCCTCCCACAATCAGATCGCGTCATTTTCTTTCATTTCAATCAATTCACATCATTTCTCTCTGTCCGTCTCAAATAGTATATATACATAGCATAGATTACATAAACTCATACATAAAACAGATTACATAAACTCATATATAAAATAGAGAGACTTACGTAATAGTCTTTAAGGGCACAATGAAGCTAGATCTTACGCTCTGCTTAGAGGAGAGGTAGAACACCCACAAGAAATACTACAAAGATATGGGAGAGAGAGAGACTCTCCTTTTTTTTGCTTGCCCCTTCCTTTCCTCTTCTCCCTATTTCATAAAGGGTTTCAAGTATGAGAGCAAGTTACCGTAGAGAATTTGAAGAAACTGTCAACGGTGTGCCTTTATTTTTCTTATTTCAGTGTGTCTTTTCAAGCATGCTTTACCATATTCTTGATAGAGAGCATCATTGGTCTTTTGAAAATTCTTTTTTTCTGTCACTTCAATCCCTTCAACGTTAATTTTCGGTATTTTTTTCTTCACCATATTCTTTCCTAGGGGTAATTATAGTGACATGTGATTACATTTCTGCATAAGCTCATATATGGTTGATCTTCTGTTGTCATCTGCATTATAATAAATCTTCACTGGCATAATCAATTTCTTCATTTTCTGGATCAATAATCTTCTTTATATCGGCAAAGATCATTAACTGGAGCTTTTTATTGGTTGCAAATGGGTGCTTTTCTGTAAACTTATCGGTTATATCATTTTCAACATATCGAAACCGTTTGTATTGGTAATTGCTGGTTTTGGATTCATTATTATCTTCAGCATTATTTTTTCCTTTAATATTTCATTAAATCAAAATTTATCCATCATTTAACAAATATGTTCCAGCATGGGGCTGATGGTTATTCTTCTCTGTGAACTTTCCATTATCCATGGGATTCTGTACATTGTTCACGCCTTTAGTGTTATTTGATCTTCCTCAACTTTGTTTGTTCCCAATGGAATGAACTTTTGTAGTTCTTGGGGAAGAATTTCGTGAGTGGCTCCAAAGTAATAACATAAATTGTGTATAAATCAATTTATAGTCCTCTTTTGTAATTAGAATCTTATAAACCAATTGTGTACCGTAAATTTGTTTTGAATAAATAAGACCTGTCCCCAAGCTTCTCTATGATCCTAATAGTTGTATGCAATTGAGTAGTTTCCTATTTTTTAAAATTTTCTGGTGGCGTTGGGGTTTCTTCCAATGTTATATTCGTTCATCGGAATAATCCTTCTAATATTTATTTTGGAATATGATACAAAATCCTTTCAATATGATATATATTGGTGGTTTATAACGGTGTTTTGAGTTTCTATAAGAATCCGTTCATATAATGCATGATTCTTTCCTGGAGAGATTGGACTGTGATAGTGTTATTGAGGGAGGTATCAATCTAAAATCTCTTCCAAAGAGATCATTAGTTTTCCATCAAATTTCTATGGTATTGTGACAACATCGTAATATTTTTCTGGATGTAGAGGCGATTTTATTTTCTTTAATTATTGTTGTGGTCTTCTCCATGCTCTTGTTGTTGCTGCTGTTAGTGATCATCATTTTTGCCCTGCAAGAATTCTCGAGAGAGAAAGTTAAGGAGGCAATTATTTTACCCTTTGGTATATTCTCCATCAAAATCATATATGAGTAATATTGCTTATCATCTAACAAAGATTTGTTTAGAGGTAAAAATTTTTGCATTTTTGGCATATTTGCAGTCGACTCTTAAAGTAGTATCATTACTTAACTCTCCTTGAAATTTGATATTATAAGGATTATTACTAGCATCTCTTTTTTATGGCTCCTAGCGTAAATTTTACTAGTTCCTCTTTGTTTTTGTATTTTTGTTTCAAAATCCCTCCATAGCCAAAAATATGAGGCATATGTCTCTACGATCTAATAAGCATGTAGGTTACAAATATGTAGGCATGGGACCATATTGACCTTTTCTTTAATTATTTTAACAACATCTCTATGGTCACTTGTCCATATTTCTGTATTTTTCTTTAATCTATAGAGAATGGTTTTCTATCCATGGCTAGATTCTTGTGAAACTCCGAAATATAGTTCAGGTAACCTAAAAATCTTTAAAGGTGTTTAATTTTTTTATCTCGTTAGGCAACTTGTCAGTGAAATTTCTTACTCGTTCAATTATCATGATTGTTCTCTTATCAATCTTGTATCCTAGAAATTGTACATGTGTTTGAAATACCTTTGTCTTTGTTGCGAACACTACTAACCCGCTTTTCTGGATTACTTGGAGAAATGTGTTTAGGTGATTTCAATGTTGATCATAGTTATTCGAAAATATCATGATAACATCTAGATATCTGATGAACGTCAAATTCGCCTCTTTAAGAGTGAGAAACAATGTCGTAGTATAGGAGGTGATTTCGATTCAGTAAAAACCACGATCTTTGAATGTCGTGGAATATTTTTTACTTGGCAAGTCTACCAAGGTCGAACACAGGGACACGGTTACCTAATTTGTTTATCAAATCTTGATTCGTGAAGCACAAAGTGAATTAATTTCAGTTTCAGGTCCACAGGATGCCATATGGTAATTACAAAGCAAAGCCATGATGCATGCTATTTTTTATTTGATTTTTATGCAAGTTAAAGTGATGCATGGATAATTATGCAAGAGAATTTATATGCTAAATACAAAGCTACAATTATACCCTAAAAATGTGAGCAACAAAATAGAAATGAAATCAGTGTCAATTTAATCACAACAATAAAAGCGGTCATCAGATCAAAGCAAGACAAGGAGAGCAGGGTCCCATTTTTCACATAAAAAGTTACTTCAATTAAAACAATGTCAAATGAGACAATTGAAAATGCTAAGATGTAGAGAACAAAACAAGGATCAAAACGACACTAAAATCATGCAATTTGGACCTACGATGCTCAAGTTATGCTAAAAATAGTGCAAGGGCATAAATGTAATAAAAATGCAAGAAAAATAAAGGGATAAATATTACATTTAGGTCCCTTGTGGGACCTAAATGTAAATATAGAAAACCATCTGGGGTCCTGTGCAAATTTCCCATATGCGCGAGGACCTTTTTGTAAATCTTCAAAGCTAGAGGGCCTTCCTATAAAATACCCAGGCACGTACGTGTGAGGCACGTGCCTGGGGACCTGAATGTAATTCCATAAAATAGTTGGGTCTTTCGTGCAATTTTCCTAGCACCACACGTACTGTGCACGTGCGATGCTAGGCTCGGGAGGACACCTCTGCTTCTGGACACGTGGCTGCTTCTGGCGGCTCAGCTCGAGGTTAGGTTGACCCGAGCCTGTTGGTGCAGAATGAGGATCGGGTCTGCCACGTGTTGCCAACATCACCGTCCGATCCTGATGATCGGACGGTGCCTGTACCTTCTTCCTCCGCCTTGGCTCACCGGAGGAGGTGAGTCTCCGCCGATCCCCGAATTCCTCCTCCGAGCTCCAGAGGGTGTTCAGACGGTCGGGGAAGCGAGCTGGAGGTCGGGTGAAGGTCCTTGAGCCGGTGCGGAGCTCAGTTGACGTCTAAAGTTGCCCGTCGGAGTATGGTTGTCAGAGAAGAATTTCGAGACTGGCGAGGTGATGCGAGCTCCGACCATTGATGGTTCCTGCAACGTTAGATGAAGCCGAAGCTTGGTGCATGTGAGTGCGAAGGTTTTGTGAGTGAGTGGAGGCCGTGGCGGCGACGAGAAGTGATGGCCAAGGTCTTCTTCTCCGGTGGAGCAGGAGGAGAGGGGAGTCGGAGCGAGGGAGGCTCTGGAGAAGGGAGAGGGGGTCGGCGAGGGTGCTGGTGGCGTGGCGGAGCTAATGAGGGGGTCGGATGGGGGTGCTGGTGGTATGGTGGAGTGTGATAAATCGAAGAAAATAAAAGAAAAAGCAAGGAGGGAGAAGACCTCGTCGGGGAGGGGACCCTGGTGGCGGAGGTGCTTGGGCTGAGACTCAGACGTGCCTCGGGGTCGTCGCCCAGCTGGTCAGCAAACCAGCAAGCTCGGTGGTGGCCGGAGCCACCAGGACACGACGGGGCATCACCGTGGGTCGACACCAGGCTTAAACCGTCATCGCCTCGACGTCCTGCCTCCTCCGCTGTCACCGGAGGGGCAGGGGAGACTGGTCTTAAGCCCAAAATGGTGGACCAGGATGATCGGTGGCGGAGGAAGGGGTTTTATAGGTGGAGGCATCCGGCGGTTACGTGGCGGAGCATGGATGTTTGAATGGAGGTAGTGAAGGCTGAGCGTAATGGCGGGGAGAGTTGGGGGTTATGCGAGGGACGCGGAGGAACGAGCTTTGAGGGGGAGGCGTTATGAGCGAGAGGGATGGCCGAAGGTGACAGACAAAAATGGAAGGGGAAGGCGGTTTAGGTGAGGCGTAACGGCTGGGAACGGGGGCTTCAGAGGTAGGAGACGACCTCCTGACCGTTGGATCTCGTGATCCAACGACTGGGATGGGAGAGCGGCGGAGGGCTGTGATCAGATCCTTAGGATCTAATCGAACGGGTGGCGTTGAGGCGCGAAGGGGTGGTTGCGATTGGAAGATGGGGGAAATCGAACGGTGAGGGTTGAAGAGGAAACGTGGCACTTGAGTAGGCGTAGGACAGGATACGATCGAACGGTGGAGGTAGAAGGGAGACGTGGCGCGAGGAGGAGCGTTGGATGATGGAGAGATCAGACGGGTGAGGATTAGGCGCTAGTGGGCGGCCGTGATTTGATATGGGAGTCAGATCCAATGGTTGGGAATAAAACGGGTGATGGACGACGGAGATGGAGGCGGGGCAAATAGATCCAACGGCCCAGGAGGGGCACTAGGTGGCGCGAGAAGAAGAGGGCCACGTGGCGGCTCCAGAGAGCGCCACGTGGCCCAATCAAAAAAATTCAAATAAAAATACAAAGATAAATAGAAAAGAAATAGTTAGAGGTCGAATTAAAAAAAAGTCAAAACATGAAAGTTGCTCGTCTCGACGAGATCTACAACTTTCATGTTGGTCAAAAAGCTAAAATAGGTCAACTGTACAAAACATATTTTTGAGGGTATTTTTAGGGGAGTAAAAACATCGATTTTGTGGTTTTGAGATGTTTTTGTATTTTTTAGTATTTTTAATGGTTAGTGAATTATAGACAATTATTCTACCTAATTTTTAGGGATTTTTGAAGATAAATTAATAACAAGAAAAATAAAGGGAATTAAATACAATAATTTAATGGTAAAATATATACAATATAATACATGATAAAAATAGAGAATTAAAGGGTATTTTTATTGGATTGATTAAGCTGGGGTTTTAATTAGCGGCTTTTAGCATGATGAATACGAGATTCATCAATATCTCAGATATTCATGTTTTTTTTTGAAATTCTGATGGGGTATTTTTTTTAACCCGGATGGTATAGCATTTCATTCGTAATGTCCAAATAGAGTAGTAAATGTTGTTTTATATATACCAAAATCTAGATTTACTGACGAAATTTGAGAATATCTTTGCCCATAAATTCTTTTTGACAAGATTTTGTCTACTTGATATTGAACATCTATTCCCATGAAATACCTTATTTAATGATTTGTAACTAATCACTAGTTGTGGTGTTTCACTTTCTATTTCAACGATGTTTCCAACATGAAAGGTCGCACAACTCTAGGGTGAGGAGCTTTTTCTTAGTAAGCCATTTTTCTCTAATTGCTTAATTTCTTTTTTGCATATTTTTTATAACCTCTGGTTCATTTGTATTGGTTGTGCTTTACTGGGAACTTTTCATTCTGAAAAGTCTCTATTATATGGTCGGCTTACATCATGCTTTTTTCTATACCAAAATGCTTTCAGTATTTCTGACACATGCTCAGTTATCTTCTTCTCAAAAATTGTCATTCTTGTGATCCTTTTGAATTTATTATTTTTCATAAATGTGTTTCTTCTGCAAGTCCATTTACAAAATGAGTTTTGTATTATATGATTGTCTTCATATTTTCTAGGAGCGTTAGTTCTTTCCCTTTGACAAACTTGAGAAATATATTTTTCCCGTTGATAGTGCATTCAATCCCATCTTATTCTATAATAAGTGGACTTATCATTTAAGAAATGAACTATGTGGACTTATCATTTAAGAAATGAACTATCTAATATCATTGCTTTATTCAGGCATTTGTATATGCAAACTCCTCGGATGCAAATATCCACGTCAGAGAGTTTGTATTTGATGTCTAAGTTGTGACCTGACGTAGAGCTTATAACATGTGAAGTTTTCTCAAAGTAGGTTATTGGGATTAATCCCTCCCTTACACAATTTATAAGTGCTCTTGAGTCGATTAAGGTGGCATGTTTGAACAGGGAGTTGTAGCCTATCTTCAGTGAGACGCTACACTCCACCTTTGCTTTTTTATTTTCTTATAAGGTTTGCAAATTCTTCATCCTTTGTTCCTGAGGTTTCTCCTTCAAAGTATGATAGTATATCCTCATTATATTTATTTTCCTCTATGGTTCCTTTTTATTGTAGGGAACAATTCTTGGACTTTGATATTCCTTTTTAACAAGTCTAGTTCCTTTTTGTTTCATTTGGTTCTCCTTATTTTTTTCCAAATTTGTTGTTTCTGGGTCTGATTTTCTCCTTTAAATCTCTTGATCACAAATAAAAAAATGTATCAATTCTAAATATTTTGGTAGTTGTTGTTTTCCTTTCAATGGTATCATCAATGTTATCTAGCATTTCTAAAATAAATCTATCTTGAGACGTTATGCTATTTACTGACTAGTATGAGCTATCTTCAATGTCAGTACAGTCAAAGCAAGAACATTATTCTGACTCTCCTAACTGGTTTGTTTCATTTTCATATCCATTTCTCCTAAATCTTGGATCTCATTTACCTTTTCTTGCTTTTTCTTGAAGCGTTTATTTGCACAATGCCCCTTTTTCTTGTAGTTATAACATGCTGGTATCTTTATTCTTCCATCGCTTCTTCTTTTCTTCCTTTATCCTTTCTAAATGTTCTTCTTGGATATCTTGTTTTTGTTTTTGTTTCGGATTTATTTTCTTCAGCACTTCTCTTGATATATATGGTTTGTTCTATTTCATACACAAATTAATATCAAAAGTGTCATAATTCTCTTCTCCTTGTGGACTTTTGATGCTTTAGTTGATTCTTCAATTTCCGTCATTACATACGAACATGCTTGTTTGGTTTATCTTTTGGACAATTTCTCCATATGAAATTATTTCCAAGGGTAGTTATGGTTTTATTGAGCCATGAGGTGCTCTCGAACCTTTTCGGCAAATAAAGTAGGGAGTTCAGCTATGAACTTCTCTTTCCAGGCTGGGTTACTACAGTTGTTTAACTAAAATACTTTTAATAAAAAAACATCTTTATACCATTTGAAATCTGATAATGGGGGTAGTTCAGATTCTGTGATGCCCCACCCCTTCCACTACCGAAACCAACATGATGGGAGCGTCAGACCTGTAGTACAAGTACACCCATGATCTCTAATACTCAGCAAACCAACTTATTCTAATTAGATTAACATTTGAAATATATAATCACATGAGAAAAATATATGAAATGAAACATAAGCATGCAACATTCATTTTCATTAATCATACTCACATATCTATGTCCACAATTAAGATACACATTATCTACAAAAAAGTATAGAATAGGCTCTCCGGTATCCCATTACATCATCTCTCAATGAATACAAAAAATATTGTTGAAGCAAAAATACTACTCTAAGTAATACACACCATGTCTATTGCAAGTGTGATGACAAAAAGTTTGATCTCCTCAAAAGCCGATGCGGTTGCTGCTCAACTACACTTGTTGGGTTCACACGAGGGTAACGTTATGAGCAATTGTCACATACGAGATAAACACTAATTACTAATGCAAGGGTAAGCAAGGCATGTGTAATCAACTCTATCCGATGACCTATGCATATATTATAAAAGAAAGCTTAATTGTACTATGCTATCCTAATTTGTATTGGACCACATATTCACTGATTGTATGTATTCATTTAAGAATCATTTAGGGACTACCACAAAATCTTGATATTTCCACCCATTGGTTAGAGTCTACAACAATATATATTTGCAATTATTAATATCTGATCATGAATTGTTTCTCATAAACAAGCACGCGCCAGTACAAAACTCGTGAACCTATGCCTACGCGGGAACTTGGTTATCATCTTAAGTAATCACTCAAAGACCTATGTTCTACTAGAACAATAAAAGATCATAATCCAAATCTCCAACTTAAAACCACATCTTGGAACACCTCTCACAATATTAATACTCGAAGTAAAATCTAATGTGGTCACATCTGATTCTACTGCAACTCTTAATATCGTATATATGTACGAAATCAAGACCCCAACTGCACCACCTGTCTACTGCATCGAGGGACTCCGGATACAACCAGACTGATAGGTGCAACGCATCATCCAACTCGTCCATTGGGATCGCGATGTTCGTGAAATCTACCCGGGGCCCAAGTGCGCATGCCCAATCCCTTAAGGCACCTAACTCCAACTATCCAATCATCGTGAAATTTCACCCATGGGATTGTAAGTACCACAACCATAAATCAATATTTATGACTTGTTGAGTTCTCAATTGCTTGGGTTGAAGATTGGTGTACATAAATCAAAACTCAAATTGTTCTCCGTACAAAAGTTATTTGACTAATCCATTTCATTCTATATCTACTGAGTTAAGAATCGATGGAAAGAGTATTAACGAGATATTTTTATTCCTATGGATTATGAGTAAATAATCATTTACAATATATAACAGACTGGTATATTGTTGTGAACCCGAAAAAGATATGATTTTGGTTTAATTTTAACAATTATCTATCAGAGCCTGATTATCATTTATCAACATTTAACCTCCCATTATCATCCGAATGCAACTGTTAAACACAACTTATGTATTATTTAATTACGATACTAGCAAGTGAAAATAGGTTCGCGGAATATGGTACGACCAGACTGATTAATAAACATACATTTTAATTTTATATAAAAAGAGGAAGAAGTATCTCTATGACTACTTTGTACTTACGATTACGTGATAGATCCAATTTCTTGTTAAAAAAATTGATCAGACACACTAAGGGATTGTTTGGTTACTGGGTTGGGATGGGTTGAGGTATCCTCATGTGAATAGTAGTTGTTTGGAGGGTTGGGAGGGTTGGAATGATATTGTGATGCGATGTGACATTGATTATTTGTTATATTAACTTTTTTTATGATCATAATTTGTTTTTTATATTAATAATTTTATTTGAACATGTTTAAAAATATTATACTAAAAAAATTGTAGGGTCAATACAAGTAATCCCAATCCAGAAATGCAGGGTTGGAGCTAGGGGTATGCCAGCGTACCCCGGTGTATCCTAGCAACCAAACATGCCCTGATAATGATAGGGTGTTATTATCATAGACTCCATAAAAGAAATTTATAGTCACGTTTTCAAAAAGAAATGTAGAATATTAGCAGAGAAAACTAGCGGTCCAACTATATTCATATCGTCGAAATCGATGAGACCCTCTACTTCACCATAATATCCTTCCATTTATCTATCCTTATTATTATCAAAATAGAACGGCAAGGGCATGCATTAGTTGTCATGCATCATCTCTACTCATGCAACCATAGCCAAATCAGTTTCGTACTTTAATGAGAAGTTTATCAAATGTATGTTGGACCAAATATGGAGATATGTCCACCAATTTAGAGATTCCAGAATTTCGTGGATACAAAATTCTTGTTAGAATACAATACTCATGCTTCAATTTTGATTAGCTGATACAAAAAACTTAGGTATGTTGGAAATGTTACCATATTAAATGCTAAACCATTGTCATTTCATCGAAGAGCTTACCATCAAATTGGAGAATGACACCCAATGTTCAGTTGAAAAACTTACTAATTAACCTCGAAAAAGACAATCAAATAAGGATTTCGACTTCGAATTTAGTCATGATCTTCTGGTAGGTAGGATGTATGAGTATTTGGAATACTCGAGGGTGATATGATCTTAAAAGATTGTATACCATGATACTTCCATTCCGAGGGAGTGATGAAGAATGAATGGATTTTAGTGACTCTACTTGTAGACCTAGATCTTGGAATTACAATCTTAGTCCAAAGAGTTGGACAATTGATTTGATTGGATCAAAGTCCATAAAAGATTGAGATTAGTTATCTGATCCAATAGATAACTCTAAGTTGTATGGATTCCGATATGAGATGTAATCTCAATATCATGTCAGTGTACAAGGTCTATACAATCAACCTGACCTTATCTCCAAGTATCTTCGGACGCTGCACACATATCCTAATTGGATTAGAATTTGTACAACGAGAGATCAATTAATGTTAATGTTGATTGATTAATGCTGAACAATAATAATGTCTGAATATGATTCACACATGTGGATATGATGTTTATTATGAATGTTGATTCATAATAGTCAGTTACGTGAACTTGATTCACATTAGATTGAAAGGACTTGCGTATGAATATGTTTCACACAATCAATGTTAATATGAATTGAGTTCAGATTAAATATTGGATAATATAAATTATATTTACATTTAATGTGTGGATATTATTCACGCACACACATATGCACATGATTAATGTAAATTATTGATTCACATCAATCATTCATAATGTGAATTTGATTCACATTTAGTTACGGGACTAATGTGTGAATTAGATTCGCACAATCAATGATAATATGAATAGGATTCATATAAAATGTTGATAAATGTGGATTTACATTTAGCCGAGGGCAAATAAATCTGGTTCAATTCCTTGGCGGGTTGTTTGCTAATTGTCACAAAATAGTTATGGATTATTTTTTGATAAATAGTTGAGAACAAATTTTATTTCAAATTAAATTAGGACTAAATAAAGAGGAGATAGAATAGACATTATTTTCCAACAACTTCCATCAATGGGTGTCAGGAAAGCCCGAGCTTGATGAGCCCGACTCGAACTCAACTGATAAGAGCTCGTGAGCTAAGTTCGAAAAGCTATCGAGTCCGAGTTCAACTTGGATAAATGGCTCGTTAGGGTTATTGAGTCGAGTTTGAGTTGAGACGTGTTCAACTTGCTAACTCGACTTGGTAACATGTTTAGATTTTATTATACGTTTATGGATGTTCCATTTCATATGTACATATATGACATATGAATATGAGGAAATGGTGCGACACTAACAAACTATTTGGAGTGAGTGATATTTACCCATTCTATCTCTGAATTCATAACTTCTATCTAGTTTCTAATTCCATATGGTTAAAAAGCAACAAGTTTAAAAAGTCCACAGGGGTCATAAACGTCCCTCTCGTTATGTGCAGCGATGTGGCTCCTCCTCTCCCATCTCCTCTATCATCTCTCACCAGGCCTTTCTTTCGTGCACAAGTAAGACAACCACTCCTAGCAGTCAGTACCGCTTTACAACTTCCAGATTCTTTTTTATACACAAGCTGCCATATCCTTCCCTCTCCACACTCAACGTTACGGATCCTCCTTTCCCATCTTCAAACATCATTGTCATCATCATTATTAATGATATTACAAATGAGTTCTATTGATTCTTCAAAGAAAGTTCACATACACGAAAAATATATTGAACCTGTTATAAAAAAGCTCGTAACATGATTGTAAGCCAACTTGAACTCAACGAGTTTGAGTTTGAGTCATTATTACTGGACTCAAAGCTTATTGAGTATGAGCTTGAGTCATGATTTTGTTATCAAGTTTGAGTCTGAGTTGGGGTCCACTTGACTCTTTAAACTTGATATACGCCCCTTCCATCCATAGGGACATCCACATGGAGTAGGACTCCATGGTGGACATCCATCATATCCTCTCCATCTCTTATTTGTTGATGATAATGTTATACTATCATCTTTCTAGTTCTAATGAAATAGGATTGTACCATACCCATTCAATCCAAGGAACACGATCGTAATCTCGGTTGTCCATTAGCCTATAAAAGAAAAGGCACGAGTGATCTTCTAACAAGTACTTCCAAGTCAAGATATTTGAGAGTTACTTTAAGAAAAATCGTGAGAAAACTCCCATGAACGGTCACCCTCTTTACCTCTTCTACATGGTCATCCACCCTCTCCTCTTCTTTCTATCAGGTCTCCAATCTCGTGAGGAGGATCGTCTACTTCAGGGCCTCATGTTCGCAAAGAAGAATGTGTATTTGTAAGACAAAGTCTGAAGCATTGATCCTCTCTAAGGATTATCTTAGATGGGGACATCAATCAGAAAGAACAATCTCTCTAGTTCATGGAATGTACACGAGTCATCCCCATGCCCATGTGTGTTGCCCCATGGGATCAAATTCAAACCAAGAAGTCTCCTACTTTAGAGGCTAAGGATTGTATTCCATTTTAAAATTAATTTCTCTCGTCTTATTTAGATGGTAAAATAGTTCGGAAATTATTTTTGGTACCGTCTGGTTTTGCCTTTAGAATTTTTTTGTTATACGCTAAATGTGTGACTCATACGATGAGTTTATTTAGCCAGATGGCATACAGATTTTTTCCCTCTTTCGTTATGCGAGAGGGTAATCACCTCCTTTAAAATGGTATTAAAGCCTCGTTTGGAGGATTCATATTACATAAGTATCCGAAGAACAAAAATCCATATTTCCACATTTGTGAGTATATTATTTTTCTAATAATCGAATGACTTAGCGACATATGATGTTGCTTCCGTTCTCCCCTATTTAGAATATTAACTTTGAGATATTAATGAGGTCTAAAAGGTCTGAACTTATACCCAAATTACCCACCAAAAGTTGGTGGAGTTCGGGCAAAGATTTTGATTTATTAAGTACCCAAGAACTTGGATATTATTCAAAGATCGTAGTATGATTTTTTGTTAATGTTTTTAGTTAGATACCATTTTAAAATATATAATAGAGTATTAATCAAGTTCCCAATCAGTGTGAAAAATTTGCACACAATTCCGACCAATTTCTTCATTGGTAGGATCAAAAACTTGATAAAAGACAATGACTTGCTTTTTCTTTTTTCCAACTAAAAATTGATGCGAATATATTCGATCACATAAGGAGTTGGGTCTAATATTTTGGAATATTTGAGGTCAAAAAGAATTCTAAGTCCATGTTATATGGTGCCTTCTAATTTAATGTGTGATGGATGCAACTTACAAATTTGGAATTTGAATTTTTTTATTTATGTGGTTATATATGATATATCCAGATTTGGAGTTGGACTCATTATTTACAATAAATAATTGAGGTTGCGACCTTTTTTGAGTATATATTATGTGATGGCTTCAAAATTCATAGTATGATTGTCATAGCTTGCGAATTAACAATTTAAAATCAATTTTTGCTTGATTTTTTTGGATATATGTGATAATTAGAATATGTAGTTATTTCATGTTTCTTGATTTTATTATGTACACGCTTGATTATGAATTGATTAAAAAACACAGTACAAATCAATCCACTAATATTAGTGCAATTGAGGTGAATTTGGTATCTAGACTAGGATTGTTGTAGCAGTTATTTAATTGAAACCTTGGTGAGGAAGTACTCCCACTCTACTCTCTATGCAACTTGACCAAATTTATTTTTAGAAAGACTAATAGAAGCAAGTCAAGGTGTGATCTTATAAAAATTGAAAAATTGTGGAAGTGTGCATGTGCTGGATAAATACTGTGTTCTTAAAAAGATTACCAATGCATATATTAAACAGTAAATCATCGGATCCAAATGAATTAATAGAGAAACAACACCGAATAAGATTATATAAACATATGTTTCCCAATCATTATCCGATTATAATATGCAGACAGGAACCGATTAAAAGAACAGAAACATAAATAAGGGCATGATCCAGAAAGGGTAAAGCAATAAACATATTGCGGCAACCAAAATGAAATAAAGATTACATTAGAAGTCACCGAAGCGTCCATGAAATGGACTGTCCTTAGAGAAGATATCGCCCCCACAATACTGGTGCGTAGGGTACTGGCGATCCGCTCCCAGGATACGACGGCTCACGAGCGTCGTCGGCGCACACCGACGGGATCGTCCTCGATTGTACCTCAGAGAACTGCAGCCGAGAGAGGAAGAGGAAGACGTTCGTCCGTGAGAGGAAGAACTAGAGAGAGAGACGGCATGAGAGGTTTTTCTTGCGAGTGAAGAAAGGCGGCGTCGGGTGAGGGATATATAAAGAGGGGCTCACGTGCCCTAGCGCGCGATGACCTTTGATTTCTGAAAACGCGGCCTTTCGGATCACAAAATCGCGCCCATAATGGCGAGTTGAATTCCCATTTAAGTCGACTCATCAAATTAATCGTGTGATTAATTTAATCGACTTACCAAATGAAAACCGCATCAAAAGTATCGAGATCCAAGATCCGAATTGACTCTCCCGAGCCCGAGACCGAGACGGAGACGGAGACAGAGACAGAGACAGAGACAGAGCGGAGACGGAGACAGAGCGGAGCGCACGCACGCACGTGTGTGGTCCTCCATTCCTCCTCTCTACTATTGCTACAAGAGCTTGGGGTGTGGACTCATATATAAGTCCACCAAAAGTTTAGATCTCTAAGGTATGGTACTAAACTTCCACCCAAACTCAACCATGTTTCAAATTTGGGAAATCCCAACTTTCCCTCCAAACCATTTGGTTTCCCAATTGAAACCAAATTATTTCCAATTGTAATTACATAGACTTTCCAATTAAAATCTAAATACAATTTTGAATACAACAATCCCCCACGAATTCACCAATTTGAAAAAGAGATTCAAAAGGGAGTTAAGAGACTTCTTTCGGCTGCCACACTTTGCTTTCACTAAAGGTACCTTCCGGTTTGAACCTCTACCTGAGTTTACTACTTTCACTTTAACAGGAACGAAGTGAACTACGTCTTGAACTTCAGACCTTGGTGTTAAAGTATACGGTAGAAACAACAAAGCGTTTTCTTGGTACAATCTTCAGGGTTGGTGCTCTTAAAGGCCATGCACCCTTATCCTGTTTCATGAGTGTGTTCAGGAAAGACCCTCTTCCTTTAACGGTGGTCCACAGTAACACTCACATAGGTGGCGTTCTCCAAGGATGCACTGCTAACATCCTGCCCAAAGGCTTGAACCCATTCAGAGCCTACGCTCTTCCTAAACTTGCAGCTTAAATGACACTCAAGCTTCCAGAGATAAGACACTCATGCTTACGCATTAAAAATACAGTGCCAACCAGTACTCCAAACAGCTTTGTTATTATCACATTGAACCTACTTTGTGGGATCTCTACTCAGATAGGTTGGGTTGCTACTGTAGAGGAACTCCCAATGGGTCTCAGTCCCATCCCAAGCCTAGACTTTAGGACTAAAGATCTATCAAGTCCCTTAGTCAACGGATCTGCCGTGTTGTCTTTGGATCCAACAAAATCCACAGCCAACACTCCTCGAGACACCAAATCCCTTAACGTCTTAAGTCTGATTTGTATGTGTCTCCTTATTTTCTGATTTAACTTTGAACTCTTGATCTTGGCAATTGTGGTAATATTATCACAATGTACCGAGATCGCAGGAACATGCTGACCTACCATGGGAATCTCAGACAGAAGTTCCCTTAGCCATTCAGCCTCAATTCCAGTAGTGTCCAAAGCACACAGCTCGGCCTCAAAGGTGGATCGAGCTAGAATGGTCTGCTTCACAGACCTCCAGGAGACTGTGCCGCCTCCAAGGGTAAATACATACCATGTAACACCATTACTCCCAAACTCCTCTATTTTCCTATACAGCTTGCATCACTGTAACCTTCTAGTACAGAAGGATGTCTACCATAATGCAAACTAAGGGAAATAGTTCCCTTCAAGTACTTCAGTACCCGATCCAGAGCCTCCCAGTGAGTACGGTCAGGACAGCTAGTTATCTACTCAGCTTTGCAACCGAGAATGAAATATCAGGTCTCGTGCAATTTGCAAGATACATTAAACTTCCTATCACTTGTGAATACCTTAGCTGGGCTACAGGTACTCCACTTTTATTCTTAAACAACGTTTTGGATGAATCAAAAGGAGTGCTTACAGCCATGGAAGGCCGTATCGATATCGATATCGTTTCGATATCGTGTCGATATCGATATATCGGTGATATATCGCCGATATATCGGGATATCTAGGAATCTGTCTGAAGAAAATGCCGAAAATCAGATATATCGATATATCGATTTCGATATCGGTCCCATGTCGATACCGATATATCGGCGATATATCGCTGATATATCGGGATACGACCTTCCATGCTTACAGCTTTGCAATCTTGATATCCAAATTTCTCAAGTACCTTCTCAACATAGTGAGATTGAGAAATTACAATCCCACCAACTAACCTTGTCAGTTTGAGACCCAAGATTACATCATCAACACCCATGTCCTTCATCTCAAACTTGCTACTCAAGAAAGCCTTATTCTCATTAATAATCCTCATATATGATCCAAACAATAATATGTCATCAACATATAGGCACAAGACAATACACTCATCACCTTTCACTTTGGAATAGACACACTTGTCGGATTCATGAACCTTAAGGCCACATGATCAAATATTCTTCTCAAATTTTTCATTCCACTGCTTTGGTGCTTGTTTCAATCCGTAAAGGGATTTGACAAGATTGCAAACCTTTCCCTCATTCCCAGGAATCACAAGCCCATCAGGTTGATCCATATAGATCTCTTCCTCAAGATCGCCATGCAAGAAGGCGGTCTTGACATCCATCTGGTGGATAGAGAGATCATATACAGATGCCAATGCTATGAGCATTCGGATTGTGGTCATCCTAATCACAGGGGAATAGGTATCAAAATAATCGATACCTTCCTTTTGCCTAAAGCCCTTGGCAATTAATCTGGCTTTGTGCTTTTCAATTGATCCGTCAGGTCTAAGCTTTCTCTTAAACACCCACTTGCACCCAATGGTAGAGCATCCTTTGGGTAAATCAACCAACTCCCAAGTCCCATTATCCATAATGGAATCCATCTCAGATTTGATGGCTTCCTTCCATTGTTTTGCTTCAGACGAAGCCACGGCTTCCTTGTAACTTGGTGGATCACCCTCGATCTGGTAGACAACGAAGTCGCTACCCAGATCCTTGGCTATCCGACGTCTTTTACTCCTCCTTGGCTCATTCTCTTCAGAAAGATCATTGGGTTCAGGTTGAGTCTCAACCCCCACATTCGATATCCTTTCCACTTGATATGGAATAGATCCTGATGTGGAGGCGACCTCAATGGTCAGCTTCTGAGGAATCCCAGTCTTCAACGGAAAGACATCCTCAAAGAAGGTAGCATCACGGAGTTCTACAATAGTGTTGACATCTATGCCCGGTATCTCGGACCGAATTACCAAGAACCTATATGCATAGCTATTTTCTAGGTAACCTAAGAAGACCGCATCAACAGTTTTAGGACCAAGTTTCTTTCTCTTGTATTCTGGGACTAAAACTTTAACGAGACAGCCCCACACTCTGAGATATCTTAAACTCGGTTTCCTATTTCTCCAAAGTTTAAAGGGACACTTTTCCATATGTCTTGGAGGCACCCTGTTCAGAATATGGCAAGCCGTATTCAAGGCTTCTCCCCACATATAGGTTAGAAGTCATTGATCATGTCAGTTAAGGTTCTATTTTTCCGTTCTGCTATCCCATTTGATTGCGGTGAATATGGGGCCGTAACTTCATGAACTATGCCAAAAGATTTGCATCGTTCATCAAATAAATTAGAGGTATATTCACCTCCTCTATCTGACCTAAGGCGTTTAAGCACTTTTCCTGTTTGTGTCTTAGCCTCATTCTTAAAGATAAGAAATTTCTCTAAGGCTTCATCCTTGGTTTTCATTAGATATGCATAGCAGTATCTACTGCCATCATCTATAAAGGTGATAAAGTATTTCTTATTGTCTCGGGTCAACACACCATTAAACTCACAAATATCCGTGTGCACTAGATCCAAGATCTCACTATCTCTAGAGACAGACTGAAAAGACTTCCTAGGTGTCTTAGCTTGCATACATATCTCACATTTTTGAGTTTTATCAATAGTGTGTTTAGGGATCAACTCTAAATTCATCATTCTTTTAATTGAATTTAGGTTTACATGTCCCAATCTACCATGCCACAGATCACAAGATTCTAAATTATTTACAACATGAGACACAGAACTAGAACATTCAGTATTCAAAATATTCATTTCATTTATATTTACTGAATCACATCTAATTCTAAATAACAAATCAAAATCATCCAAATAACCTTTTCCATAAAAAATGTCATGTCTCAGAATAACAACTTTATTACATTTAAAATTTAATTCAAAACCATTTCTAACTAAGATAGAGCCAGATAACACATTCTTCTTGATGTCAGGAACATGCAGCACCCTGTGCAACGTCCAGACACGTCCAGAGGAGAACCTCGAGTTGACTTGTCCCGACCCTAGCACCCTGGCCGTAGAATCGTTCCCCATCTTCACAGTCCCACCGCTGCAAGTCTGATAAGAAGAAAACAACGTTCTTTCAGAACATATGTTTACATTGGCTCCCGTATCCACGAGCCACTCATTTGGATCATGGATATTGTATAGTTCAGGTTTTACAGAGACATACTCTCGCTAGCCCCGAGTCCCATAGTGATCATGTTCACTTGTGGACTCCCGTCTGTAGCCTTAGGTTGAGCCTTCAAGGACGGACAATCCTTCTTCCAATGGCCAACCTGATTACAGTGCCAGCAGGGTTTATTCTTTGCCTTTTTCTGGATCTTGCCCTTTGGTTTCATTTTATTGTTATTGGGACCCTTTTCCTTCTTATCCTTACCCTTCGAGGTCATAAAATTGACCTTAGCCTGAATATCAACAGGAAGCACAGGTTTTTGTTTCCTGTGTTCCTCCTCTGTGGCAATTGCCACCATCAAGTCATCCATAAAAATTTTCTCCTTTCTGTATTTCAGGGTCATACCGAAGTCTTCCCACGACTTTAGGAATTTTTCTATTATGCACATGACCTGAAACTTCTCCGGAAGTTTCATTTCGACATCCTCTAAACCATGGAGCAGGAGTAAAAACTCGTGTGCCTGTTCAGAAACCGACTTTCCCTCGGCCATGAAAACTTCAAAAATTTAGCTACGGAGTATTTCTCAATACCGAGATCTTCGGTGTTATACTTCCGATCCAAGTCTTCCCATATCCCCTTCGCAGTCTGCGTGGACGAACAATATACGTCAAACAAAGTGTTGGACATAGCCAACAAGATGCAACCATTACATATACGGTCGCGTTCCTTCCACGCAGATTGCGCCTTATGGCTATCGGGTGAGGGGTTTTCCATCTACACCGTAGGACTGTCCGTTTCAAGCATCGAGATTAACCCTATGGTGGTTAACCAGATCTTCATGCGTTGTTGCCAACGCTTAAAATTCTGTCCGCCGAATTTTTCAGGCATAACCGTCATATCTACCTTGCGTAGGGTATTGGCGATCCGCTCCCAGGATACGACGGCTCACGATCGTCGTCGGCGCACACCAACGGGATCGTCCTCGATTGTACCTCAGAGAACTGCAATCGAGAGACGAAGAGGAAGACGTTCGTCCGTGAGAGGAAGAACTAGAGAGAGAGACAACGTTAGAGGTTTTTCTTGCGAGTGAAGAAAGGCGGCGTCGGGTGAGGGATATATAAAGAGGGGCTCGCGTGCCCTAAATCGCGATGACCTTTGGTTTCCGAAAACGCAGCCTTTCGGATCCCAAAATCGCGCCCATAATGGCGAGTTGAATTCTCATTTAAGTCGATTCATTAAATTAACCGTGTGATTAATTTAATCGACTTACTAAATGAAAACCGCAGCAAAAGTATCGAGATCCGAGATCCGAATTGACTCTCCCGAGCCCGAGCCCGAGCCAGAGCCGGAGCCGGAGCCGGAGACGGAGCGGAGCGGAGCGTGCGCGCGCGCGTGTGGCCCTCCATTCCACTTGATCTAGAATAGATCCTGATGTGGAGGCGCCCTCAATGGTCAGATTCTGAGGAATCACAGTCTTCAACGGAAAGACATCCTCAAAGAAGGTAGCATCACGGAGTTCAACAATAGTGTTGACATCTATGCCCGGTATCTCGGACCGAATTACCAAGAACCTATATGCATAGCTATTTTCTAGGTAACCTAAGAAGACCGCATCAACAGTTTTAGGACAAAGTTTCTTTCTCTTGTGTTCTGGGACTAAAAGTTTAGCGAGACAACCCCACACTTTGAGATATCTTAAACTCGGTTTCCTATTTCTCCAAAGTTCAAAGGGACACTTTTCCATATGTCTTGGAGGCACCCTGTTCAGAATATGTCAAGCCGTATTCAAGGCTTCTCCCCACATATAGGTTGGAAGTCCAGAACTTTGTAGGAGAGCATTGATCATGTCAGTTAAGGTTCTATTTTTCCGTTCTGCTATTCCATTTGATTGCGGTGAATATGGGGCCGCAACTTCATGAACTATGCCAAAAGATTTGCATCGTTCATCAAATAAATTAGAGGTATTTTCACCTCCTCTATCTGACCTAAGGCGTTTAAGCACTTTTCCTGTTTGTGTCTCAGCCTCATTCTTAAAGATAAGAAATTTCTCTAAGGCTTCATCCTTGGTTTTCATTAGATATATATAGCAGTATCTACTGCCATCATCTATAAAGATGATAAAGTATTTTTTATTGTCTCGGGTCAACACACCATTAAACTCACAGATATCCGTGTGCACTAGATCCAAGATCTCACTATCTCTAGAGACAGACTGAAAAGACTTCCTACGTATCTTAGCTTGCACACATATCTCACATTTTTGAGTTTTATCAATAGTGTGTTTAGGGATCAACTCTAAATTCATCATTCTTTTAATTGAATTTAGGTTTACATGTCCCAATCTACCATGCCACAGATCACAAGATTCTAAATTATTTACATCATGAGACACAGAACTAGAACATCCAGTATTCAAAATATTCATTTCATTTATGTTTACTGAATCACATCTAATTCTAAATAACAAATCAAAATCAGCCAAATAGCCTTTTCCATAAAAAATGCCATGTCTCCCAAAGCCCCTTCGCACTCTGCGTGGACGAACAATATACGTCAAACAAAGTGTTGGACAGAGCCAACAAGATGCAACCATGACATATACGGTCGCGTTCCTTCCACGCAGATTGCGCCTTATGGCTATCGGGTGAGGGGTTTTCCATCTCCACCGTAGGACTGTCGGTTTCAAGCATCGAGATTAACCCTATTGTGGTTAACCAGATCTTCATGCGTTGTTGCCAACGCTTAAAATTCTGTCCACCGAATTTTTCAGGCATACCCGTCATATCTACCCTCGATTTAAACATTGTTTCCGACATTCTAGAATCGGTTCGGGATATCTTCTCTAAGATTGTTGTTAAAAAGATTACCAATGCATATATTGAACAGTAAATCATCGGATCCAAATGAATTAACAGAGAAACAACACCGAATAAGATTATATTAAACGTATGTTTCCCAATCATTATCCGATTATAATATGCAGACAGGAACCGATTAAAAGAACAGAAACATAAATAAGGGCATGATCCAGAAAGGGTAAAGCAATAAACATATTGCGGCAACCAAAATGAATTAAAGATTAGATTAGAAGTCACCGAAGCGTCCATGAAATGGACTGTCCTTAGAGAAGATATCGCCCCCACAATACCGGTGCGTAGGGTACTGGCGATCCGCTCCCAGGATACGACGGCTCACGATCGTCATCGGCGCACACCAACGGGATCGTCCTCGATTAGACCTCAGAGAACTGCAGCCGAGAGAGGAAGAGGAAGACGTTCGTCCGTGAGAGGAAGAACCAGAGAGAGAGAGAGAGACGGCGTGAGAGGTTTTTCTTGCGAGTGAAGAAAGGCGGCGTCAAGTGAGGGATATATAAAGAGGGGCTCGCGTGCCCTAGCGCGCGATGACCTTTGGTTTCCGAAAACGCAGCCTTTCGGATCCCAAAATCGCGCCCATAATGGCGAAGTGATTTCCCATTTAAGTCGACTCATCAAATTAATCGTGTGATTAATTTAATCGACTTACCAAATGAAAACCGCAGTAAAAGTATTGAGATCCGAGATCCGAATTGACTCTCCCGAGCCCGAGCCCGAGTCCGAGCCGGAGACGGAGACGGAGCGGAGCGGAGCGCGCGCACGCGTGTGTGGTCCTCTATTCCTCCTCTCAATTATTGCTACAAGAGCTTGAGGTGTGGACTCATATATAAGTCCACCAAAAGTTTAAATCTCTAAGGTATGGTACTAAACTTCCACCAAACTCAACCATGTTTCAAATTTGGGAATTCCCAACTTTCTCTCCAAATTATTTGGTTTCCCAATTGAAACCAAATTATTTCCAATTGTAATTACATAGACTTTCCAATTAAAATCTAAATACAATTTTAAATACAACAATCCCCCACGAATTCACCAATTTGAAAAAGAGATTCAAAAGGGAGTTAAGAGACTTCTTTCGGCTGCCACACTTTGCTTTCAGTAAAGGTACCTTCCGGTTTGAACCTCTACCTGAGTTTACTACTTTCACTTTAACATGAACGAAGTGAACTACGTCTTGAACTTCAGACCTTGGTGTTAAAGTATACGGTAGAAACAAAAAAGCGTTTTCTTGGTACAATCTTCAGGGTTGGTGCTCTTAAAGGCGATGCACCCTTATCCTGTTTCATGAGTGTGTTCAGGAAAGACCCTCTTCCTTTAACGACGGCCCACAGTAACACTCACATAGGTGGCGTTCTCTAAGGATGCACTGCTAACATCCTGCCCAAAGGCTTGAACCCATTCAGAGCCTACGCTCTTCCTAAACTTGCAGCTTAAATGACACTCAAGCTTCCAGGGATAAGACACTCATGCTTACGCATTAAAAATACAGTGCCAACCAGTACTCCAAACAGCTTTGTTATTATCACAATGAACCTACTTTGTGGGATCTCCACTCAGATAGGTTGGGTTGCTACTGTAGAGGAACTCCCAATGGGTCTCAGTCCCATCCCAAGCCTAGACTTTAGGACTAAAGATCTATCAAGTCCCTTAGTCAACGGATCTGCCGTGTTGTCTTTGGATCCAACAAAATCCACAGCCAACACTCCTCGAGACACCAAATCCCTTAACGTCTTAAGTCTGATTTGTATGTGTCTCCTTATTTTCTGATTGAACTTTGAACTCTTGATCTTGGCAATTGTAGTCATATTATCACAATGTACCGAGATCGCAGGAACATGCTGACCTACCATGGGAATCTCAGACAGAAGTTCCGTTAGCCATTCAGCCTCAATTCCAGTAGTGTCCAAAGCACACAGCTCGGCCTCAAAGGTGGATCGAGCTAGAATGGTCTGCTTCACAGACCTCGAGGAGACTGTACCGCCTCCAAGGGTAAATACATACCCTGTAACACCATTACTCCTAGACTCCTCTATTTTCCCTATCCAGCTTGCATCACTGTAACCTTCTAGTACAGAAGGATGTCTACCATAATGCAAACTAAGGGAAATAGTTCCCTTCAAGTACTTCAGTACCCGATCCAGAGCCTCCCAGTGAGTACGGTCAGTACAGCTAGTGTATCTACTCAGCTTTGCAACCGAGAATGAAATATCAGGTCTCGTGTAATTTGCAAGATACATTAAACTTCCTATCACTTGTGAATACCTTAGCTGGGCTACAGGTACTCCACTTTTATTCTTAAACAGCGTTTTGGATGAATCAAAAGGAGTGCTTACAGCTTTGCAATCTTGATATCTAAATTTCTCAAGTACCTTCTCAACATAGTGAGATTGAGAAATTACAATCCCATCAACTGACCTTGTCAGTTTGAGACCCAAGATTACATCAGCAACACCCATGTCCTTCATCTCAAACTTACTACTCAAGAAAGCCTTAGTCTCATTAATAATTATCATATGTGATCCAAACAATAATATGTCATCAACATATAGGCACAAGACAATAAACTCATCACCTTTCACTTTGGAATAGACACACTTGTCTGATTCATGAACCTTAAAGCCACATGACCAAATATTCTTGTCAAATTTTTCATGCCACTGCTTTGGTGCTTTTTCAATCCGTAAAGGGATTTGATAAGCTTGCAAACCTTTCCCTCATTCCCAGGAGTCACAAGCCTATCAGATTGATCCATATAGATCTCTTCCTCAAGATCGCCATGCAAGAAGGCGGTCTTCACATCCATCTGGTGGATAGAGAGATCATATACAAATGCCAATGCTATGAGCATCCGGATTGTGGTCATCCTAGTCACAGGGGAATAAGTATCAAAATAATCGATACCTTCCTTTTGCCTAAAGCCCTTGGCAATTAATCTGGCTTTGTACTTTTCAATTGATCCGTCAGGTCTAAGCTTTCTCTTAAACACCCACTAGCACCCAATGGTAGAGCATCCTTTGGGTAAATCAACCAACTCCCAAGTGACATTATCCATAATGGAATCCATCTCAGATTTGATGGCTTCCTTCCATTGTTTGACTGCGAAATCAAAGATACAATTTTCACACATGCTCGTATTGATGACGATTCACCGATCAATATCCTCCCGACCTCTGTATTTCAGGAACTCAAACTCGGACCGATTCGGAAGATACGAGAGATTGTACAATTGGCAGACCGATCAATAAAGCGGCCGAGAGGAATCATTTCTGTCATCATGATATTCCAAGGTGCTCCGCTCAAAATAGAATTCACGATCATTGATATTGAGCATCAAGGAGAATTCACCCGATCTCCAATCATTCTCGGAAAACCATTCTTGGCATTGGCCAAGGCGAGTATCGATTGTGAGACTCGGGAAATAAATTTTACGGCATTGGAATCACTACGATCTAATACAGTCTTTGAGGAAGCACGATTTTCTGAGGTAACCCATGAAGTCCCCAACAACCGCAACCATGAAATTGTAGAAGAGCCCTACCCCACTGCTACACCTAAGATTGCGTTTGTTAATGAGACTATTGGTTTAGAGACTCTCCCCGATATCTCAATTCCCGCAGCTTTCAAAATAGACAAATCCTTCTACTACGATCCTGAGACATTTGCATGGTCGCACCCTGGAGAAACCTACTCTGATTATCTTGACCAAATCCTCCCAAACCAAGAGTGCACCAACATTCAGGAAACAAAGAACGAACATGTAGCCCGAACACTGACCAAGGAGAAGAATTTTAATGGCTATTCATCCGGGTACTCAAGTGAACCGACATCTTCACGAAACAAGAAAAAGAAAGTCACCTTTGATCTTTCGGAAGAGGAATCGGTTGATGATCCCTCATCAGGTCCAGAAAAGGTAGTCTACATGAGTGAAGTCTGTTCGGCAGCTCTAAAGCCATATCTTCGCAAGGATCCAAAATTCGATTCTCGTTGGACAACTCCCGTTCCTAATTACTACTCATCCAAAGCTGATGCTCCTACCTTCCACAAGTACACTGGAATTATTTCTTATGAGCTGACTGAGACCGGAGCATCTGAATATTCATCTGAGGACAAATCGATTGATCTTAAAAAGGAACGAAGCTTGAGAAAACAATTGAAGAAACAAAAAGACATGAACATCTGGAGTGTGTCCACTTTCAAATACTATTCCTCTGAGGATAACTCTGATGATGGTTACTTTTCATCTGACTCAAATATTTCATCTACTATCCATCATGATATTTCTGAGGATGACACTGATAATAGTTGGGAATCATATGCCTCATCTCCGACTGATCATTACGATCTCCCACCGCAGGCTCACAAGAAGATCAGCCGTAAACCGCCTTAATCATCGGCTACCCTCCCTCCCAACCACATCAGTCTCCGTGTACAGCTTCTTCCTCTACTTATGCCAAGGCCTAAGTATAGGGGGGACCGATGCCATCTGTATATTCCATTTCTCCCATCACACTCCTCCAGATCGATTCGCTTCCACCCTTCTTCTATACTTAGGCTGACCAGAGCCTAAGTATAGGGAGAACCGACGCCCTCCTGTATATACTCTCCTCATTCACATACCCTGACCGCTTCATTTTTTCCTTTTCGCTCTTCTTCTATACATAGACTATTCACAATCTAAGTATAGGGGGGCGATTTTGTAAATCTTGTTCTTTTTCACTCTCTTACGCTTAGCCCGAGCTATGTCTTCATTACGCTTCTTGTGCTCTGAGGACACAGCACTCGCTAAGTATAGGGGGGTCTGTTTATATACTATGTATATATTTTTGCCATACCTCGTACTTGCGCTTAAGTCTATATGTATTTACGGGATGTGTATTATTAAAAAAAAAGAGAGTTTTGCTACTAACACTGACTTTGCCAATTTTTTTGAAAAAAATGGCTTCTTATTCATTTTTTGCATATAAAAAAAATCATCATATAAAAAATAAAAAAATGTGTGTCTGCATTTCACACACTCGCATTTCATCAAGCATCGCATTTGCATATGTGAAAAGTCTTTGGGTTCTGAACCGAGTTATAAGCCGAAACCGAGAGTGGTCTGGACTTGACCTTAATCCACCTAATTTTCAGAGGAACTTCACCGAGAAATAGGATTTTAGAGTCTTCAGGTCTTTGACTTAATTCTTCGAGTTCCACATGACAATGTACAACGTTTGACTCTTAGTGTCTAACCTGGTCTCTTCATTCTGGGTACAACTCTGGAATAAGGAATTAATTTGTACTCTCGCACTATGCATTTAGCTCAACTCAGACGGGATGTTGGAAGACTGTGTGAAATTCTTTTCTGGTAGCGTGGAAATCTAAAGACCGGAGTACGAGTTGAAATAAAGCTTCGGAAAAGGGATGGACGGCTGGGCACAATTTTTCTAAGACCCCCAAAAAATGTACGGAACAAAAAGATGCTATATCCGTAGGGGCACAACAAGATCCAAGCAGAACCACCAAAAATTCCAAAGAAGCAACTACCAAATAAAATCTGACCAAAAAGGTCCAAGCTTCCAGAAACCTGCAGATCTTGGTGGAGACTCGGCTACACTGGCCATCTTCACAAGGAGAGGTGACTACACTGGCCACCCTCCAGTTCTTTTCTCATTCTTCTATCTTCTCCCCCAATTCGATTGTGAACACAGCGCGACAGACCTTAGAAGGAAATACCTGACTCCCCGAGGACGAGTTACTGGAGAGGAGAGGAGCATGGTAGTCTGGCATTCTGAATGGGAAGAGCTAAAACCCTTCACACACAAGAGTCGGTTATTCAATGTTCATAGGGTATACTTTGGGAAGAGGATTGATCTAAGATGACTTCTGAGCCGAAACTGTAGCAATGATGTGTAGAACTTGAGGGCTGTTGATTTTAAAATTCTAAGTCTCACAGAAGTTCTGACACACAAATAATCCAAAGGTTGAGTTTAGGTTCACTTTCACCTTCAGCTCATGGTCTTGGTATGGAACCCAATCTCATTTCACCTCATGGCATTTCTTTTTATGCTCAGGGACGAGCATGGTTTAAGTATAGGGGGATGGTGAATCTCGTATTCATTACTCTAAATCTCATTCATTAAGCTCGAATCCCTAAAAATCAACAGCATTCTTGCATCTATTTTGCATAATTAGCATTCATGCATGTTTCCATAAGAATGGCATTTTAGCACAAAAATCTGCATAAAATAAGAAGCCAAAAATCCAAGCCAAAATGACCTGTAAATAGCCTAACTTCCCTGATTTTTTAACTCATTCATACTAACTCCGAATGACACAAAACGAACTCCATTGTATACATATCACTAACAAGAATAAATGAAAAATACAAAAAAATAACTAACCCAAATAAGTGGACCAAAAACTCAAACCCTAATTTCAGGATTTTTGGACTAAAAGCCACATATATTCCCCATCCAATGTCCGATTTAATCCTACTCACTTTTGAACTAATATACATTCAATTACCTTCAAAAAAAGACCAAGTTCAAGTGAAACAGAGCTCATATGTGAAAGTTGGGTTTTGGGCCTCTTTTGTATATTGTATATTTTAGCTATTTTTGACCTAATATTTTCTGTACATATTTTATCAATTAATAAAAATCCAAAAAAATTAGATTAAGGTGTCTTTATTTATCTTTGATTTTGCCATAATTTTTCCGAATTTTTATCTGTCTTAAAAATAACATAAAAATTATAAAACCCAAAAATCAAGGTATTCTATGTACATAGGATACCCCAAAAATTCACTTTTTACATTTGACCGAATTTGGTTTTGTTGTCTTCATGAAAGTTGTAGATCTCATCGAGACGAGCAATTTTCGTGAAGAAAGTTTTTCAATCCGAGGTCATTTACTATTTTTTATTGATTTTACAAAATATTTACGTTCGGAATTTTGTGGTGCTGACACGTGGCGGCACCTGGTGCTGCCACGTGTCAGCCATTTTTGGCTTTATTTAAACTCGTTTTTCTTATAAAAAAATAAAAAAATTAGAAAAAAAGGTGCACGTGCGTCGCACGTGCCTCCCAGGCACGTGCTTCGCACGCGCTTCCACTTGTCCCCATCGCCCGCCACGTGGCGCGACGGGCGCCATCCGATCAAACTCGATCGGACGACGCCCGTGCGTCGTCCTCCTCAACTCCTTCCCCCTTTGGAAAGCCGCCGCCGCCTCCTTCGTTATCTCCGCCGCCCGCGAATCTCGGTCGCCGCCCCCTCAAATCTCGCTCGTATCTCGCCGCTGATCTTCGTCAAATCCCCGTCCAAAGATCTTCCGATCTTCTCGCCCAATCGAATCACCGTTGATCCCCTCGCCATCTCTATTTAAAGAACTCCGACCTCCCTAACCCCGGTATCCGCCGATTGCACCTCGGAGCTCCTTCGCGGCGGTGACAGCACCGCGTCGCCTCCCCGGCGAGATCCGAGCATCCCAAAGCTCGTAGCCGCGCCGCCTCCGCGCGTGCCTTTGCTCCGGCCTCCTTCGATCGCCGTCGAGCCTAGTTACCATCCACTTCACCGACTCCCTCCGTACACCTTCGCCCTCCACCGTCGACGGCAACCATCGTCGCCAACGACATCGCCACTCATCCTCCGCCTTCGACGACAGCCACCGCGCCAGGGGGACCATCACCATCGTCTCCGACTCTCGTGCGCCACCGCGAGCTTGGACCGCGCCTCCTCCGCCTGGGCAGCCTCCGCCGCGACATCAAGCCGCATCCACCCTCGCTTCTTCGCCCAACCACCGCAGGAGGCGGTGGTTCTCCAGCCTACGCCACCGGCATCGCACCACCACGCTCGCCACCGGAGCCCCGACACCACCATCAGCCGCCGGGCGTGAAGCCCGAGGCCCCCGCCTCACGTGCACCGCACGTGGTGGGGGAACGTCCTTATTCACAAAACCCCAGGTCACGTGCTCGGCACGTGACCCTGTGGGTAAATTGCAGTTGCCCCCTGGAAGTTTCCCAATTTGCGCGCAGGCCCCCACCGACCAGGTCACGTGCTTGTCACGTGACCTAGTGGCAATTTTGCAGGAATACCCCCAAGGGTATAGGTATTTACATTTCAGTCCTCTGCAGTCCTATTTTATTTACATTTATTACATCTATACCCCTGTGTTCCCCCTCAGTTTTGAACCTTCTCTCTACATTATTTTATTATCAAAAAAATAGCATGATGTTGGTTAATTAATTCTCTACGCTTTGACATGTTGTGGGTAATTTTGTGAATGATGGTTAATTAATAAATAATTGTTTTGTAAAAATTTACGTATTTTACCCATTTCTTGCTCTGAAATTGATAGTTGATTAACCGTTGCTCTAAAAATTCTCGAAAAATCATATCTTGTAGAGTTAATTATTCTTAACATTGTGCCCAAAAAGATTTGCATTTGCATGCATTATTTGTCCTGTAAAAATCATTTTGTACATTTTAGTATTTAATTTTTAATAGCCTACATTTTCGAGGTTTAGGATTTTTCTGCGATCCGTCACCTAGTAATAGATCTCAGATAATTTTGATCCTTGAAAATAAGTAGGTTTGATATTTATTAAAATTAAATATTAAAAATCATTTTGTTTGCATTTAAAAATCCATAAGAAATTCATATTGCATCCAAAAATTCCAAAAAAATTACACGTACCCATTTCATTATAGTTTACATTGTGGCCAAGTTTCATATTTTTCGGACATCGTTTGATCAAAATTTAAATTTTAGTCCCTAAAATAAGGCCGAATTTGCATTTTGCATCCTTTATTGCATTAAAAATTCCAAAAAAAAAACCGCCTCGAAAACCAAACACGGACTTTGATAGAATTAATTCTAGGTTGTTCCTTTGCCTCCTTGTGATCGACCTTGGGACTTGCCCAAGTAAAATAAACATAAAACCACGAGATTGAAACTTGCGTAATTTATTTGTGGTTAATTTCTTGATCGTTTCCGATTGCCGCCTACAACGCACGACACGATAAAAACAACTTTTTAAAAGTGACATTTTCGGATACGTCAAAGCACAGATTTTTGTTTCATGTGTTCCTCCTCTATGGCAATTGCCACCATCAAATCATCTATAGAAATTTTCCCCTTTCTGTGTTTCAGGGTCATACCGAAGTCTTTCCACGACTTTAGGAATTTTTCTATGATGCACATGACCTGAAACTTCTCTGGAAGTTTCATTTCGGCATCCTCTTGATGAATCTCGTATTCATCATGCTAAAAACTCCCTATTAAAATCCCTGCTTAAACAAGCCAATAAAAATATCCTCTAATTCTCTATTTTTATCATGTACCATATTGTGGATAATTAGCCTTTAATTTTTTGTATTTAATTGCCCTTATTTTTCTGTAATTATTTTATCACTCAAAAACCCCTAAAAATTAGGTAGATAAGTTGTCTATAAATCACTGACCCTTAAAGAGATAAAAAATACAAAAACATCTCAAAACCGCAAACTTGGTGTTTTTATCCCCTTAAAAATACCCCCAAAAATAGCTTTTGTACAGATGACCTCTTTTGGCTTTTTGCCCAACATGAAAGTTGTAGATCTCGTCAAGACGAGCAACTTTCATGTTTTGACTTTTTCCAAATTCGGCCTCTAACTATTTCTTTCCTAATTTTCTTTATATTTTTCTCTCTGAATTTTCTCATTGGGCCACGTGGCGCTCTCTGAAGCCGCCACGTGGCCCGCTTCATCTCACGCCATCTGGCGTGCTTCCTGGGCCATTGGATCAGCTCCGCATCGCCTCCATCTCCGCCGTTCATCCTCGCCTCATCTCCAACCATCAGATCTCTCCTGAGATCTGATCTCATCCACACATTCCCGCCCTAACCTCAACCGTTCGATCACGCGCCCATCCAACACCCCTCAGCCCTCCACGTCGCCCCTCTTTCTCAACCCTCCGATCTAGCACTCATCCTACGCTTCCTGTTCAGCCACGTCACCCAATCACCCCTCACCGTTAGATCACCCCTCATCCTTCAATCCCAACCGATCGCCTTCGCCTAACTCCTAGCCACACGATCAGATCCTAAGGATCTGATCGTGGCCTTACGCTCACAACCCCATCCCAACCGTTGGATCATCAGATCCAACGGTCCTCCACCTTCGTCTACCTCACGTAACCCCCCCTTCCCAGACGTTACGCCTCTCCGCCTTGCCGCCCCCTTCCATTTCTAGCTACTGTCTCCGGCCATCCCTCCTTCTCGTAACGACGCCCCCACGTTGCCCTGTCCCCCGCCTTCCTCGCGTGACCTCCATCAAGCCTCGCCATTATTCCCATCGCCATAAAACCCCCCTCGAAAACGTTCCTCCATCACCGTAACCTCCGACCTCATCCACCTATAAAACCCCCTCCCCCGCCACCAGAGCCACTCGTCCACCATTCTTGGCTCTTATCCTAGCCTCCTCCGCCCCTCCGGTGACAGCAGAGGGGCGGAACGTTGAAGCGACAACGGGTATTTGCTGGTGTCGACCCTCGGCGCTCCGCCGCCGAGTAGCGGTGGCTTCGGCCACCTCCGAGCTCCCTGCCAAGGCCGTGCAGGCTGGGCGACGACCCTGAGCTCCGATGAGCTTATCCCCAGGTCATTCCCTTCCGCCAACACCTCGCTCCGGCGAGGTAAGTTTCCTTTAATTTTCCCTTAATTTTCACGACTTCGCAACTCCACTCCACTGTCACCTGACCATCTCACAACCTTCGCCACACCACCCACATCTCCGCCCGCTACTCCGCTCACCCTCCTCGTTCTCCGTAACCTCGTTCACATCCGCTCCACCTTCTCTGAAGCTCGCCGGAGAAGAGACCTCTGGGCCTCCATTCCAGTCGCTCCAAGGTCCCCAGCCCACTCACCGTTCACTCCCACTCACTTCACCAACACACGCTTCGGCTATCTAACTTGCAGGAACTTCAATGATCGGACTCGGCCACCCCTCGCCGGTCTCGAGTCCCCACTCCGATAGCCAAGCCTCGCCGAGCTGTTCCAGACCTCCACAGAGCTCCGCCAATGGCTCCAACATCTCCGCTTGGCCTCCAACAGTCTTCCCCGACCTTCAGAGCACCTTGCGAGGCGAGGTGGAGCTATCAGCAGCCCACCGGATCCCCGCCTCCTCCGGTAGGCCACTGATGAATCCACGATTCATCATCTCAATATCTTGATCTTAGCAAAATCTCCGAGTAAAATTCCAGAAAAATGTCCATAAAATCCATAAATTAACAAAATGACTCTTGTAAATAAAACACACTAATTATTGTATATTAGATTGTACAAAATAAATTACACATAAAAAGCCGCAAAAATAAAGGAGTTTTATACATGTAAATAGCCCAAAACTTCATGTATTTTTAATAATTTCATTTCAACTCCTTTTTGGCTAATTCTTTCTCTAACTTGTTCATAATAATGTATATAAAAATACAAAAATACAAAACAAATTTTACCTTAAATAAATGCTCCTAGATCCCAATGGGAAAAAGCCGTAAAGACCAACTTCCAAGCTAAATTCCCGCTCCGTATGAACTCCAAATTCACCAAACTCACTTTTAAAGTTCAAGTTAGAAAATTATCTATCCAACGGAAGTGGTTTCATTAAAATCGGAGCTCATTTGCAAAAGTTGGGTTTTGGGACCTAGATGTACATTGTATACCATGTATATATTCATTCTTTGTTCATTTTTTTATCTTACCTTTCTTAATTTTTAAAAATACAAAAAAATCATGTTTGTGTTGTATTTTATTTATATTATTTTATTGTATTTTTCTGTTGTAACTATCTCTTATTAAAAAGACAAAAATATATATATATATATATACATAGTGTGTTGTATTCACTTGTAAATTCACCATTATTTTTTCCTTCTTTATTTTGTTGTAATTAAAGTAGATAACTTTATTTCATTTTATTTATTTAATTATTTTACATTCTCTACAATAACCACCATTCAACTCCATTACTCCACCATATTTTCTAACTTCTAATTCAACTCCACCATTTTATTAACCTCCATCCCACTCCATCTTAATTCTAACTTCCATTTTTCTTCTTCTTTATATACATGCCATTCTCCTCATTTTTGCCTTTGATCCATCTTTATGTGAGGAGAGCCTAGTTCCCTGAGTTGAATCGGTGACAGCGACGCAACCGCGGTCGAGCGACGACGGCCCTCTCTCCGGTGTGATCCGTTGGCTTTTTGGCCAACATCACATCCGCAACCGCGCGCTGCTCGAGCTCATCGCACGCCGGCGATTTGAGCGAAGACCGTGCTCACGAGAGCACTTCATAGGCGAACGTCCATCTTAGGTAACTTTAATTTCATCTCGTCATCATTTGTTTCTTTGCATTTTTTTCCATCATATCACCACCACCATCACACCATTTTCCTTCATTTGTTTAGTTTATTATCATCATCATCACCAACCCATTTTTGTTTTCTCCTCTTTAATCACATTCCCTGTCTAATTAAAATCTAAAAAAAATAAAAAAAATTTATAAAAAAATTTCCGTTTTATTACAGCAGAGATCAAAAAATAAAAAAATAAAAAAAAATAAAAAAATTAACGGAGGAGCAGCGCCGGCCGCCGCCCCCCCTTCCTTCCTCCAAGGGAAGGCGGCGCCGGCCGCCGCCCCCTACCGCCTCCAGCCGCGTTCCAAGCGGCGCGCCCTCGCCGCCCCTCCGCCGTGCCCGCTCGCCCTCCTCCGCCGTGCCCGCTCGCCCTCCTCCGCCCGGAGCACTCAGACCTCAGCCCGCAGCCACCTGCGGCCTCTTCGCCGCAACCGCCGCACCAGCGGTCCTCCGCCAGTGCCCCCGTCCTCTCCGCCACTCGCCGCGACACCGCCGTGCGGCACAGCCGCCACCTCGCGCCGTCGATCGCGGCCCGGCGCCGCCACCCTCATCTTCCCATGTTGGGTTCGTCTTGACGAAGAAGAAAGGTTTTTTTAATGTAAAAATTGCAATTTATTTATTTTATGTTTTTATAATTACAAACAAGCTCCTGTATATAGTTTGCATGTGAATGTTGTTTTCTAAAATTGCACAGACACCCCTGTGTTCTCCTTTTAATTTGGACATTTATCTTGTAACTTTTTAGTCAATGAAAAAGGCCATTATGTTGAGCAACTAATTTTCTACATTTTGACTATTTATTTGGATTTTTATATTACATGGGTAATTAACTAAAAATGATTAACTGAAACTTTGCATATTTTACCCACTCAGTGCTCTTAAATTCATATCTAACACATGGTTGCTCTAAAAATTCCACAAAAAATATATGTGATGCTTGGATGAGTGCTTAACATACTATCCAAATTTCATCCAAAATGGAGTTGTTTTGTGCCTTAAATAAATTATTGAGTGATTTTCGTATTTGATTTTTAATTAAATCCACGTGTATTCTTTTTGCGAAATTTCAAGTATCCTGGATTGTACATGAAAATATCGTTTTGGGATAATTTGATCTCTGACTAATTTGATAACGTGGATTTAATAGGAATTAATTACTCATTTCCACTCTATTTTCACTAAAAAATTCATAAAAACTTCATAACTTGTCAAAAAATTCCAAAAAAAATACTGTAGCTTCCGTGCATCATATTTTAGTTCCAGTAAATTTTTCATAATTTTTGCTTACTGTTTGTATGAAAAATTGCAAGAAGACCCTTAAAAAGTGTGCATTTTTCATTGTTGCTTTTTAAACCTAAAAAAATACAAAAAAATGTGTTTTGTGTTCCCCACTGGATTAGGACTTTAGGAAAAATGTAATTTGGCTAAATTGGATTAATTTAACATTAAAATTAATTTGGCCTTGTTGTATGCTTTCTTAGTGTCTCAATTCACTTGCATTCACCTTTCACCTGTGTTTTTTTTGCATAAAAAATCTAAAAAAATACCGTTTGGATATCTAGATCTTAAATTTGCAAATTAACCCTAAAGTTGTTCCTTTGCCTCCCTGTGTTCGACCCCGGACTTGCCCGGGATATAAATTAAAGCCGAGACACTCTTCACGGAGATCTTCTCTCGGTTCTGACCGAATCGCTAAGTACACGTATTACAACGAACACGAATTAAAAAACGTATCTAGCGACTCGTCAGATGGCGCCGTTGCCGGGGAGTCAAACGGCTTAGGGACTAATTTAAAAATTTGGATTTAGTTTTCCATTTACTCGGGTAGTCTGACCCCCGAACCACGTTGTATTTATTCCATTTTTTTTGCAATTATTTCTCTTCATATTTTTGTATATATTTTTTTATCTCTCTAACATAAATCTTTGTTTCCTTGCGAGGGCCCGGTGGACTTGGAGTGCATCGGAGGTCGACGGACGCGAGGAGCGCCGACTGCTGAAGTGCGAGGATAAAGCAATTTATTTTTGAGAGAATTTTGTAAATTATTGTAATTATTTAGGTAGTTGCTCATTTCTAGCGGCTCTTGTTTGAGAGCTCGCGTGTGTATAAAGACTTAGACTTTATTTGTGGTGTGTCGAGCCTGTTTCACTCTCCGGCGAGGGCGGGGCTTGACTTGAGTGGCGAAATTAAGGATTAGGCACACGGTAGTTTAGAATCAAATTTGTTTGTGCCCATCGTAATTTAGGCCACACATATCTTAGAAGATTCACATATCTTATAAGATTCATAATGAGACGCACATAGACACGTACTACTTAGCTCAAATTCAATTAATTCTTCCCCGCTAATAGTATACTGTTTAGGTGCGGTTTTCTCGATCTGCATGCATTTAGTATAATATTTACAAATTCAGTTTTGCATAACGCATGAAGAGTGCTGGGATTCACTGTAAGTATACCTTCTTCTGAGCATGCATCATAGTTTCTCGTTTGCATTCTGATTTCCGATTCCCCATCTGGTTTTACAACTTAAGGTTAAAGGAAATTGGGACTGAACGGTAGACGTGCTTGTGTGTTCACATAAATTTCAAGTGATAACCTAACTCTAAAATTGGGACTGAATTGAGCAGGTCGATCTAATTAATTGGAATAAAAAGAACCCTTGTTCTCGGGTGCATAAAGCCCTCATTCTTTGTTTTAACTGCAAGTGAGAGAGAGACGACCCTAGGATAGAGCCAAGTCTGGATTTCTTACTTACTACTGGTTCTTTATTTTTAGGCGATTAGCTACTTTTCAGTGAGGATTTACGGGTAGCCGGTAAACGGTCCGGACTTCCTTAGCAGAGTGGGAGGTTTAGAGGACGCATTAGTCCTCAAGGAACGGGTAGCCGTATTTTTACGGTCCGTACTTACTCCTATACTGGCTGAAAGTAGGTCAAACTAGTCGTAAGAACCGGGTCAGTCTGTAGGAAAATACGGGCACCTAACAACTCGTTAATCTTTCCAAGATTGTATTATCGCCAACTAAAATTTACCAGATAAATCGGCCGAACTCTTACGGCCATCATGTGTTGAGTTGCTGAAATTGGGGGTTTGAATTGCGTTTGTATTGTGTGAGTTCACTACGCACATTTACGTGCACCGTAGAACTAGCGCCTCATTGATTATCGTGATCTAATCGGTTCTTTTGACATCGAAGATGACTGATTGGGGGGATATTTATTCGGACTTTGCGAATCTCTCGTTGAACCCTTCAAAAAGTACGTCTTCAAAGGTCCAAGCGCAACTTGGATCAACCTGGACTCATGACCCTCTTGAGCCCAGGATCACTCACTCTCGGGATGGTTACTCTCAAACCATTCCCTTTCTCTCTTCCCACCTCACCGAGGAAGACCATCGCCTTGGTGAGAATATCATGAGTCATAAATCCTCTTCTAATAAAGAACACATTGCTGATTCAGGCCATATAGAAGACACGAGTAAAATGCCTCCAAAGAAGAAAGAAGAGGAAGAAGAGAACCATGAAGACCCGATGAGAAGTATACTAGCCCGATTGGATGCATCTGAGCAGCAACAAGCATTACTGAGAGCTCAGTTGGGACAGTTAAATGTTGGGGTCCAACTACCAATGGATGCAGCTTATAACCCCGGACAATATCAAATTCATAACTACTTGAGTCCGGCCGATCCTGAGGTTGATTTTGAATTGAAGCCGCATTTCCTGAACCTGCTGCCACATTTTGATGGGAATGCTTCTGAGGAGCCATATGCATTCCTAAGGGACTTTGAGCTCATCTGCGCTAACCTCAAACATCATAATGTTAGCCAGGATTATATTAGGCTCAAAGCCCTTCCATTTGCCCTGGGTGGAAAAGCTGATTACTGGGTAAAGAATCTTGGGATCGTCGTCACCACATATGCCCAGTTCAAGGACCTGTTTTTGAAGAAGTTCTACCCTTTGAGTAGAACTAACATGATGAGGATGCGCATTACGAGTTTTTCCCAATTACCCCATGAAGCTTTTTGTGATGCTTGGGAAAGATTCAAGGACATCCTGCAGAAGTGTCCCTGTCATGGACTAAATGATAACATCTTGGTCCAATCATTTTTCACTGGTCTCAACCCTGAGATGCAGGGTTTAGTGAGCGCTGCCTGTGGAGGCAGCTATACATCACGAGGAGCGGATACCGTCTGGAGGGTATTCGAGCAGATGGCTGAAACTAGCTGCTCACAGATGGCCAGCAGGGCCTATACACCATCCCCCAATTCACTCTCATTTGGAGGGGGAAAATCAGCTGTAGTCGATCTTTCTCAGGACGTGATCCCTAGCATGGGACTTCTTGCTGACAAGCTTACTGTAGTTGAGAAGATCGACAGGAGGATTGATGAGTTAGACCGGAGCGTCTCCAAACTTCCAAAACAGATGGAGGAGTTGACTGAGAAGGTATCCAAGATACGGATACCCGCCGTGACTGCACCCGCTGCTCCCATTTACCGAGTTCACCATGTTCAGGAGCAGTTGGTGTCAGGGCAACCCCAGCCGTGGGAGCAGGACCAATCCTACACCCACTCTTTCCAGCAGCCACCTCCAGCAGTAGAGACAGTCCAGGAGGAGCCTCCACCAGTTTGGGAGGTGAATGGGATATGGTATACTCAGGACCCTGCCAGGCAGGGAAGTACGGGAGACCGACAGACCTATCAGCGTCCCCCGACCTTTCACAACACCGCATTCACCTCCGCACCACCTCCTTCACAGCAGAGCCCTGGATTCCATCCACCCCAGCAGCAGAGGCAGCAGTACCAGCAGTATGGCCGACAGGGCCATTACCTGACGGGCCAGCAGGGCTCACAACCCCAGCAACAGCAGCAGCAGAGGCAGTACACTGGCCAGCAGGGCCAGTCTTCCCGTTCTTCTTCTCAGTCTTATCCACTTCCTTCATCGTCTAGTCCCATGGATATTCAGCAGCAGATACTCGACGAGCTACGTTCCTACAGGAACGAGGTTCAGGACTTACGGGTGGATATCAACCGCCTGTCCAGATGGCGAGACGAGCAGAGTGCACCCTCTACCTCGATCCCAGCCCAAGTTCAGGCTAACCCCAATAGCCTGAACCATTCTAGTTCTCAGCAGCACTTTGGTCAGGTATACTATTCAGCATCTCCTAAATCTGAACATGAGATTCTTTCGTGTGACGAGGCTAACCGCATGTCACTCAGGAGCGGAAGGACCGTGGTCGTACCTGACCGGGCGAGGGACACGAGAAGGGGCATCTCTGGAGCTCTACCTGAGGAGTCTTCAGAGGACGAGGAGGAGAGGCATCATATTTCAGAGCCCCATCAACACCATTCGAGGATTTCTACTCAGGGAGCCGAGAGGAGGAGGAGAGCACGTATGCAGCATCGTTAGCATGGATATTCTTCTGAGTCTACGGAGGACCTTGCATCTCCGGTTGTGGCGGATACCACTCCAGATTCTATTCCACAACCTTTAGTAGATAGTTTAGATTTTGAGTCCATGTTGCATCAAAAAGATTCTTGTATGAAGAACTCTGTTTCCGTTAAGTCAAAGAATGATCTTTCAGTTCATGATTCAGACTCTTCATCCTATGTTTCCCTAGCTTCAATCCCTTTCCCCCGTGCTCTTACGGCAGGAAAGCGCATCAAAAAGATTCAGAAAGATGACCCCGATATGGCACGGTTTTGTAAAGAAAACATCACTGTGAAGGTGCCATTTGATGAATATGTGGCTAACCATCCTGCCTTCCAAAAATACCTTAAGGTGAGATGCACACCTACAAGGGTTAGCAGGAAGAAAGATAACCGAAATATAAAGACACATGTCTTATCAATAGCCACAACCTATTGTCTCAAGAATCAGACTTTGCCAAAGAAAAAGAGAGACATGGGTGCTCACTATGTGGAGAGTCGTATTGACGACATTGCGTTTGCACACACACTCTTAGATAACGGTTCTTCGATAAACTTACTTCCCTTAGCATTATATCAGAAATTGGAGTTGGGACCACTTCGCAAATCTAGAGCTTTACTCCAATTCGCAGATCGTTCAGTGAAGAGACCTAAGGGAGAAGTGAATAACGTCGTTATCTCGATTGAGGGGCAGAACTATCAGGTGGACTTCACAGTCTTGGACATGGAGACCCCCAATCATTGGAGAGAATCTCAGATCATTCTCGGGCGACCCTTCCTTAGGACCGCAGGCGCAGCTTTTGATTATGGTACGGGAATGATGAAGTTCCGTTCTCCAGGCGGAGAAGTGAACCTTGAGATGAAGCAAACCAAGTGTCAGCGACCCGATTCAGAGAGTAGCACAGAGTACTCATCTTCAGAGGCAGACTGCAGTTTGATTAGCACAGTTGGGATTTGGGGACAGATTCCTTCAGGACAGAGCGAGACCCTTTCATCTGGAGAGGATATAGTGCATGACGCAGTTTGCCAGGTGTTGTCTGATCTTGCTAGAGATGCATCAACCTATTCTCATGATGACTTAGAGATCCATCCGGATCTGTCAGTTCCATCCTCTTCGGAACAATCATGGGACATAGATGACGAGTCGGACGTGGCTTTTGCCGATTGTTTGGATACTTTTGACGATCCGACTCCCGATACTTCTGATTTGGTGGCGAGTACTACTCAGCTTAGCCCACCTTCATGCAGCACGGAACCAGATTCAGATTCAGTTCAGCCAGATCTGCTTGATGATACCACATTGCTAGAACTGAAATCACTACCTCCTACACTTAAGTATGCCTTTCTTGCGGGACCCAAAGAGAGATATCCTGTCATCATTAGCTCAGACTTGTCTTTAGAGCAGGAGTCTAGGTTGTTAGAAGTCTTAGAGAGGAACCGCAAAGCAATAGGCTGGACAGTGTCGGATCTCGTGGGCATCAACCCCGCTCTCTGCTCGCACCATATTTTTACTGAGGATAACGTGAGACCTTCCCGTGAGTTTCAGAGGAGACTTAACCCCAATCTACGGGAAGTGGTGAAGAATGAAATTGAGAAATGGTGCAAGGCAGGGTTCATATACCCTATTTCTGACTCCAAGTGGGTGGCCCCACTTCATGTTGTCCCGAAGAAGTCGGGAATTCAGATGGTCACCAACGAGGAGGGGGTAGAGATCGCGACACGAGTACCTACGTCGTGGCGCGTCTGTGTCGACTACAGGCGCCTGAATGCTGCGACCAAGAAAGATCACTTTCCCTTGCCTTTTATTGATCAGATCTTGGAGAGACTTGCAGGGAAAGAGTTCTTCTGTTTTCTTGACGGGTACTCAGGCTACAACCAGGTGGCCATAGCCCCTGAGGACCAGGAAAAGACCACATTCACATGTCCATTCGGCACTTATGCTTTCAGGCGCATGCCATTCGGGCTCTGCAATGCCCCGGGCACATTTCAGCGGTGCATGATAGCCATATTTGCCGAGATGGTGGGAGATTTCCTGGAAGTGTTCATGGATGACTTCTCGGTCCATGGTGATTCTTTTGATACATGTTTAGCGCACTTGGACCGAGTCCTCACGAGGTGTAGAGAAGTGAATCTGGTACTCTCCTAGGAGAAGAGTCACTTTATGGTGACAGAGGGTATCGTGTTGGGGCATGTCATCTCCAAAAGGGGAATGGAGGTTGACCCTGCCAAGGTGGAGGTGATCAAGAAACTCGATCTACCTACCAACGTGAAGTCAGTGCGGTCATTCTTAGGGCATGTTGGATTCTATAGGAGATTCATTCAAGATTTTTCAAAGATCGCCCGCCCACTGACTGAGCTCTTAGGGAAAGACATAGAGTTCGTTGTAGATCACATGTGTCTGGAGGCCTTTGAGCTCTTGAAGAGGAAGATTTGTGCCTCGCCTATCCTACAAGCTCCTGACTGGTCTCTCCCCTTTGAGATCATGACTGACGCTTCAGATTTCGCTATAGGAGCTGTGTTAGGACAACGGCGAGAGGGGATTCCGTTTGCGATTCACTATGCGAGCAAAGTTTTAGATCCTACACAGAAAAATTATACAGTGACTGAAGGAAATGCTCGCGGTAGTATGGGCCCTCGAGAAGTTCAGATCATATATTTTGGGCTCTAAGGTGACAATATATACTGATCATACAGCCATTCGATACTTAATGGAAAAGAAGGATGCGAAGGCGCGTCTTCTTAGGTGGATTTTACTCCTCCAGGAATTTGATTTGGAGATAAAAGATAAACCTAGAGTGAAGAATGTTGTGGCTGATCATCTTTCTCGGATTGAACTTAAGGATTCTCCTGATCATGGGCGGATTAGAGAGACCTTCCCAGATGAGTCAATTTGTGCTATTGACTCACTCCCGTGGTATGCCAACATGGTGAACTATCTTGTCTCCAAGCAGGTTCCCCATGGTTGGACTAAGAGCAGCATTGATCGACTGAAGTCGGATTCGAGGAGATACCACTGGGACGATCCTTTCCTTTTCTTCGAAGGACCGGATTGTGTTTGGAGAAGGTGTATTCCTCAGGAGGAATACCATAGTGTCCTCACATATTGTCATTCACTTGAGGCTGGAGGACACCATTCGGGAAAGCGAACCGCTCACAAAGTACTTCAATGTGGATTGTATTGGCCGACCTTGTTTAGAGATGCTATTAATTTTGTACGGTCGTGCCCGATTTGTCAAAGGATGGGAGGGACAGTTGGACAGAGAGATGATATGCCCATGCAACCGATGATTATTTGTGATGTTTTTGATGCATGGGGCATAGATTTTATGGGTCCCTTTCCCAACAGCCATGGACATGAGTATATTTTGTTGGCGGTTGATTATTTATCTAGGTGGGTGGAGGCTATCCCAACCCGAACCGCAGACAGCAAGACTGTCTGTAAGTTTGTGAAAGACCATATTATTGCTAGGTTCGGGGTGCCAAAAGTTTTGATATCTGATGGGGGTAGCCATTTTGTGAACCGAGATATGAGATCTTTAGCTAAGGACTATGGATTTGATCACAGAGTTACTAGTCCTTACCACCCACAGTCCAACGGCATGGCAGAGGTTTCGAACAGAGAGGTGAAGAGTATTTTGCAGAAATTGGTTCGTCCCGATAGGAAGAATTGGTCTCAACTCTTGGACCAAGTTCTGTGGGCCTATAGGACAGCCTACAAGACACCATTGGGTACTTCACCATTTAGAATGATCTATGGAAAGCCATGTCATTTGCCCGCAGAGTTGATTCATAAATCCGAATGGGCAATTAAGAAGATTAATTGGAGTTGTCACCTAGGAAAACTTTGCCGAGACTTGAACTTGAACGAGCTCGTGGAAATCCGAAACAGGGCATATGACAACAGTTTGATTTATAAGGACAAAGTAAAGAGATGGCATGATCAGCACATTAGGTGCAAAGACTTTGTCCCTGGACAAAAGGTATGGTTGTTCAATGCCAGGTTGAAGATGTTCCATGGGAAGCTCAAATCTAAATGGACGGGTCCCTTTGTGGTTAAGAAAGTGCACGAGAATGGAAGTGTATAGATAGCTGATCTCACAGATGGTGCACAATCTCATGTGGTAAATGGACAACTGTTGAAGCATTTTGTTGATTCCAAAGAGCAGTTAGTCCAAGTCGAGGTCATCAACTTCATACAGGGTGAGCACAGAGCAGATACATCTTATTACTCTTCATGAAGATGCAGCATCAAGATTCAACATCTTAGAAGATTCCATCACTCTTGTACATATTCTCCCTTCTTTGTATATTCTCGAGATCACGTCGGTTCTCACACTTACTCTTGTCCTATACTTAGGCTGACCAAAGCCTAAGTATAGGGGGGACCGATGCCCAACATGTGTATTTACTCATCATTTCTCCTCTTGACCTCGTCCGCCCCATTTCTGCTCTTCTTCTACACTTAGGCTGTCCAGAGCCTAAGTATAGGGGGGGCGGATCGACTTCTATACTTTCTATTATTTTAGCTTTCCTACGCTTAGTACGAGCTATGTCTTTTTGTCACCTAGTGCCATGAGGACATAGCACAAGCTAAGTATAGGGGGGCGTGTATATATTACATATATACTTAACCCATACCTCGTACTTTCATGTATTTTTTTTATATATATTATACAATAATTATGGGGTGGGTAAAAAAAAACAAACAAAAGTAAAAAAAAAACAAACGACGGAGGAAGACGAAGCAGATACCATCCGATCGATTCGATCGGACGGCCTAGATGATGCCACATGGTGACTCAAGACTCCACCCGAGCCTCCAATCCGAATCTATAGGCTTGGGTGGACCGAACCTAGAGCTGAACCTCCACCAACGGCCACGTGGCCCGAACCGCAGGACTCCTCCCGAGCCTAGGTCCTCACGTGCACTACACGTGGGGCCTGGGTAATTTACAGAGAAGACCCTAACAGAATTGATATTTACACATTGGTCCCCAGGCACGTGCCTCACGTGCGTGCCTGGGTAAATTTCAGGGAGACCCTCCATGTTTTGAAGATTTGCAAAAAGGCCCTTGCGCGCAAATGGAGAATTTACAAAATGGCCCAGGCGGTTTTTGGTATTTGCATTTAGGTCCCTCCAGGGACCTAAATGCAATATTTATCCCTTTATTTTATTGCTTTTTTTACAATTATGCCCTTGCACTATTTTTAGCATAACTTGAGCATCGTAGGTCCAAATTGCATGATTTTAGTGTCGTTTTGATCCTTATTTTGTCCTCTACATTCTAGCATACTTATTTATTCCATTTGACACTGTTTTAATTTAAGTAATTTTTTATGTGAAAAATGGGACCATGCTTTACTTGTCTTACTGGATTCGATGACCGATTTTTAATGATGTGTTCAAATGGGCCCTAATTTCATTCTATATCACGTTGCTCTCATTTTAAGGTATAATTGTAGCATTTGATTCATCATGCATATTCCTTTGCATTATTTGCCCATGCATCACTTTTACTTGCATAAAAACAAAATAAAAAAATGCATATATCATAGCATCGTTTTGCATTGCCTTGTAAATTGCATATGGACTTGAAATTGAGATTAAATCACATTGAACTTCATGAATCAAAATTCAATAGCTATGATTAGGCTTCCGTATCCCTGTGTTCGACCTTGGTACACTTGCCAAGCATAAATATTCCACAGCATTCAAAGTCTGTGGTTTTTGCTGAACAAAATTCGCCTCCTGTACTACGACTTATTTATATTTATTATAGAGGCGAATTTTACGTTCATCAAATGGCGCCGTTACCGGGGATACGACTTTGCTTAATTTTTGGATTTGATTTTTTTTTAATTTTAAAAATTTTCAGGTCTTCATTTCATGCATCATTTCGTTGCATATCATTAGCTGATTTAATGTCTCCAGGTTTTCTAACGTCTACCTTTTGTGGCAGGGCCCATGGTGATCGAGGACGCTTGATCCTCATGGAGGCGTGAAGTCAAGAACTTCCGCTGAAGAGGCCACGAAAGAACCTGTGAAGGATTTGGGAGATTTTGATCAGTTAAATTGCATTGCATTTTGTAAAAAAAATCCTGCATCTGCATATTTATTTTCAGTCTTGCATATTGTACAAAAAAAAATCCCCCCCCTCACACACACACACACACACCTACACTGCACATGCACATACCCACCCTCACCCAGTATAATTCACTCTCTCTCTCTCTCTGTGTGTGTGTATGTATATCTATTTTTCACAAGCCCCCTCCCCCTCTCCCTTGTATCATAGAACCCCCCTCCCCTAACACAGACCTTACTTAGGCTGTTTGTAGCCTAAGTATAGGGGGGACCTGCCTGCTCTTCGTTCCCTCGTCCCGTCTTCTTGTACTTAGGCCAAATTTTGGCCTAAGTATATGGGAACCCTCCTCCTCAGTTCCGCTATATCACCCTGTACTTGAACCGAGCCTTGGCTTCATGGCACTTGTGCTATGAGGACATAGCAAATTTTAAGTATAGGGGGGTATACCGTATATTATTGTATATTACTTTAACCTTAGCTCGCGTTTTTAAACTTTTTAAAATTTTATTTTTCGGGCTGGGTTTTGGTAAACTAGTGAATTGAGTAAAAATCTGTAAAAATTAAAAATTGAGGGTTTAATTTTTGTAAATATTCCTTTTGAAAAATTAAATAAAAAAAATTTGGAGTTTGACTCTGACTACTTGGTTTAGGAGGTATTTTCAGTGAGGGAACCTCGGTCTCCCTTAGCAGAGTGGGTAGTTTAGAGGACATCGCATACGGCCCCGTCCTCAAGTAACACGGGCCTCGGCCCGTACTTACCCCCATACTGGCTGAAAGTGTATACTTTTATTTGAGCCTGGGCCAGTCATTGTCTCTCCGAGGAATTAAAAAAAATGAAAATTAAAACCCATAAAAATTTGCAAAAGCTAAAAATCACACAAAAAATCACTAACCCATGGAGTTGGTGTATTCCTGACACATTCACACTCATGCAAGGCTTGAGGATTTTTGAGGACACTGGACCTCTGGGATCTTGAGAGTCCGAGTTAACATGCCTTAGTCATTAGGGTTTTTCATGACTTAAATATCCACACTCTTCAGGTTTGAAAGATTTGAGTGCTATATTGCACTCTTCATCTCTACATTCAAGAAAATATGATCAGCACAGTCACTTCCACAACCACATGATTGATGAGCTGAGTTGAGATATCACCTGAGGAACTAGGACCATGGATTTAAGTTTAGACCTGATCTAATGATATTCGAGGATGGGATAAAGTTAATGAATGCTTCAGAAAACCTGAGTGTCACAAAAACCCTAGCCAGTATGTGAACAAGATTCATATGCTATCTCTTGATATTTACCTAAAAGTGCCAGGGTGTGACGAAACTTAAAGAAACTTGTTGATCAGTGTGCGCCAATCTCTTGGTAAAAGCAGTGGAGCTAGCCAACAAAAGAAATGAAATGTCAAAGAAAAGCTCTATCTTCCAAAGTAAAATTCCAAATGAGCTTCCACCGATGGTGAGCGCTCCCAAACATTTCAAAGTGTCCACTTGGACCAAGCGCTAATTAGGACCAAGGAGTCGGGCTGACACCATAAAAGGGCTCTGCATCGTAAGCGATACAAGTCTGGGTGTCGAAGGTATCTTAGATACTCAAAAGAGACACACCCCGATGTATGCCAAAAAAACAAGTGCAGACAACTCCAACTCTCTTGACGGATACATTGATCAAAAAAATAATAATATACATGTGTTGAGTAAATGGCACTCGAGAGGCCCCTTGTTCCAATGTGAGGGTGAGAAAATTAGACACAATCCCAGTACCTCCATCATCTGGCCGTCCATCAACATTTCAAAGTCTGACAAACTAAGGAGACGGTGGACTGAAGCAAGAACATACTTATTCCCTAGTATTGAGGATTAGGTCTAGAGGAGAATCTTTGGGATTGGAACTTTGGGTGATGCATCGACTCGGCTCTCATGAAGTGCAGTACACTAAATGTCATATCCTTATATTATATGTACAAAAAGAGAGTCTGATAATCAGAGAAGTTGGATTCCTTCTGACTAAGGCTTGGATAAGCCCAGAATTTTAGGATCACTTAGGTCAAGGGTCTTTGAAATATCAAGCCTTGTAAATTTTCACGCACACTGTCAGGAATTAATCCGACTCCTTCATTCTTTAGATGCTCGAGGACGAGCATGGTTTAAGTATAGGGGTATGATGAATCTCGTATTCATCATGCTAAAAACTCCCTATTAAAATCCCTGCTTAAACAAGCCAATAAAAATATCCTCTAATTCTCTATTTTTATCATGTACCATATTGTGGATAATTAGCCTTTAATTAATTGTATTTAATTGCCCTTATTTTTCTGTAATTATTTTATCACTCAAAAACCCCTAAAAATTAGGTAGATAAGTTGTCTATAAATCACTGACTCTTAAAGAGATAAAAAATACAAAAAGATCTCAAAACCGCAAACTTGGTGTTCTTATCCCCTTAAAAATACCCCCAAAAATGGCTTTTGTACAGATGTCCTCTTTTAGCTTTTTGCCCAACATGAAAGTTGTAGATCTCGTCGAGACGAGCAACTTTCATGTTTTGACTTTTTCCAAATTCGGACTCTAACTATTTCTTTCCTAATTTTCTTTATATTTTTCTCTCTGAATTTTCTCATTGGGCCACGTGGCGCTCTCTGAAGCCGCCACGTGGCCCGCTTCATCTCACGCCATCTGGCGTGCTTCCTGGGCCGTTGGATCAGCTCCGCATCGCCTCTATCTCCGCCGTTCATCCTCGCCTCATCTCCAACCGTCAAATCTCTCTGAGATCTGATCTCATCCACACATTCCCGCCCAAACCTCAGCCGTTCGATCACGCGCCCATCCAACACCCCTCAGCCCTCCACGTCGCCCCTCTTTCTCAACCCTCCGATCTAGCACTCATCCCATGCTTCCTGTTCAGCCACGTCACCCAATCACCCCTCACCGTTAGATCACCCCTCATCCTTCAATCCCAACCGATCGCCTTCGCCTAACTCCTATCCACACGATCAGATCCTAAGGATCTGATCGTGGCCTTCTGCTCACAACCCCATCCCAACTGTTGGATCATCAGATCTAACGGTCCTCCACCTTCGTCTACCTCACGTAACCCCCCCTTTCCCAGACGTTACGCCTCTCCGCCTTGCCGCCCCCTTCCATTTCTAGCTACCGTCTCCGGCCATCCCTCCTTCTCGTAACGACGCCCCCACGTTGCCCTTTCCCCCGCCTTCCTCGCGCGACCTCCATCAAGCCTCGCCATTATTCCCATCGCCAAAAAACCCCCCTCGAAAACGTTCCTCCATCACCGTAACCTCCGACCTCCTCCACCTATAAAACCCCCTCCCCCGCCACCAGAGCCACTCGTCCACCATTCTTGGCTCTTATCCTAGCCTCCTCCGCCCCTCCGGTGATAGCGGAGGGGTGGAACGTTGAAGCGACAACGGGTACTTGCTGGTGTCGACCCTCGGCGCTCCGCCACCGAGTAGCGGTGGCTCCGGCCACCTCCGAGCTCCCTGCCAAGGCCGTGCAGGCTGGGCGACGACCCTGAGCTCCGATGAGCTCATCCCCGGGTCATTCCCTTCCGCCAACACCTCGCTCCGGCGAGGTAAGTTTCCTTTAATTTTCCCTTAATTTTCACGACTTCGCAGCTCCACTCCACTGTCACCTGACCATCTCACAACCTTCGCCACACCACCCGCATCTCCACCCGCTACTCCGCTCACCCTCCTCGTTCTCCGTAACCTCGTTCACATCCGCCCCACCTTCTCTGAAGCTCACCGGAGAAGAGACCTCTGGGCCTCCATTCCAGTCGCTCCAAGGCCCCCAGCCCACTCACCGTTCACTCCCACGCACTTCACCAACACACGCTTCGGCTATCTAACTTGCAGGAACTTCAATGATCGGACTCGGCCACCCCTCGCCGGTCTCGAGTCCCACTCCGATAGCCAAGCATCGCCGAGCTGTTCCAGACCTCCACAGAGCTCCGCAATGGCTCCAACATCTCCGCTTGGCCTCCAACAGTCTTCCCCGACCTTCAGAGCACCTTGCGAGGCGAGGTGGAGCTATCAGCAGCCCACTGGATCCCCGCCTCCTCCGGTAGGCCACGACGGAGGAAGACGAAGCAGATACCATCCGATCGATTCGATCGGACAGCCTAGATGATGCCACGTGGCGACTCAAGACTCCACCCGAGCCTGCAATCCGAATCTATAGGCTTGGGTGGACTGAACCTAGAGCTGAACCTCCACCAGCGGCCACGTGGCCCGAACCGCAGGACTCCTCCCGAGCCTAGGTCCTCACGTGCACTACACGTGGGGCCTGGGTAATTTACAGAGAAGACCCTGATAGAATTGATATTTACACATTGGTCCCCAGGCACGTGCCTCACGTGCGTGCCTGGGTAAATTTCAGGGAGACCCTCCAGGTTTTGAAGATTTACAAAAAGACCCTGCGCGCAAATGGAGAATTTACAAAATGGCCCAGGCGGTTTTTGGTATTTGCATTTAGGTCCCTCCAGGGACCTAAATACAATATTTATCCCTTTATTTTATTGCATTTTTTTTACAATTATGCCCTTGCACTATTTTTAGCATAACTTGAGCATCGTAGGTCCAAATTACATGATTTTAGTGTCGTTTTGATCCTTATTTTGTCCTCTACATTCTAGCATACTTATTTGTTCCATTTGACACTGTTTTAATTTAAGTAATTTTTTATGTGAAAAATGGGACCATGCTTTACTTGTCTTGCTGGATTCGATGACCGATTTTTAATGATGTGTTCAAATGGGCCGTAATTTCATTCTATATCACGTTGCTCTCATTTTAGGGTATAATTGTAGCATTTGATTCATCATGCATATTCCTTTGCATTATTTTCCCATGCATCACTTTAACTTGCATAAAAACAAAATAAAAAAATGCATATATCATAGCATCGTTTTGCATTGCCTTGTAAATTGCATATGGACCTGAAATTGAGATTAAATCACATTGAACTTCATGAATCAAAATTCAATAGCTATGATTAGGCTTCCGTATCCCTGTGTTCGACCTTGGTACACTTACCAAGCATAAATATTCCACAACATTCAAAGTCTGTGGTTTTTGCTGAACAAAATTCGCCTCCTGTACTACGACTTATTTATATTTATTATAGAGGCGAATTTTACGTTCATCAAATGGCGCCGTTGCCGGGGATACGGCTTTACTTAATTTTTGGATTTGATTTTTTTTAATTTCAAAAAATTTCAGGTCTTTATTTCATGCATCATTTCTTTGCATATCATTAGCTGATTTAATGTCTCCAGGTTTTCTAACATCTACCTTTTGTGGCAGGGCCCATGGTAATCGAGGATGCTTGATCCTCATGGAGGCGTGAAGTCAAGAACTTCCGCTGAAGAGGCCGCGAAAGAACCTGTGAAGGATTTGGGAGATTTTGATCAGTTAAATTGCATTGCATTTTGTAAAAAAAAATCTTGCATCTGCATATTTATTTTCAGTCTTGCATATTGTACAAAAAAAATTCCCCCCCCCTCACACACACACACATACCTACACTGCACATGCACATACCCACCCTCACCCTGTATAATTCACTCTCTCTCTCTCTCTCTGTGTATATCTATTTTTCACGAGCCCCCTCCCCCTCTCCCTTGTATCATAGAACACCCCCTCCCCTAACACAGACCTTACTTAGGCTGTTTGTAGCCTAAGTATAGGGGGGACCTGCCTGCTCTTCCTTCCCTCGTCCCGTCTTCTTGTACTTAGGCCAAATTTTGGCCTAAGTATAGGGGAACCCTCCTCCTCAGTTCCTCTATATCACCCTGTACTTGAACCGAGCCTTGGCTTCATGGCACTTGTGCTATGAGGACATAGCAAATTTTAAGTATAGGAGGGTATACCGTATATTATTGTATATTACTTTAACCTTAGCTCGCGTTTTTAAACTTTTTAAAATTTATTTTTCGGGCTGGGTTTTGGTAAACTAGTGAACTGAGTAAAAATCTGTAAAAATTAAAAATTGAGGGTTTAATTTTTGTAAATATTCCTTTTGAAAAATTAAATAAAAAAAATTTGGAGGTTGACTCTGACTACTAGGTTTAGTAGGCATTTTCAGTGAGGGAACCTCGGTCTCCCTTAGCAGAGTGGGTAGTTTAGAGGACATCGCATACGACCCCGTCCTCAAGTAACACGGGCCTCGGCCCGTACTTACACCCATACTGGCTGAAAGTGTATACTTTTATTTGAGCCTGGGCCAGTCATTGTCTCTCCGAGGAATTAAAAAAAATGAAAATTAAAACCCATAAAAATTTGCAAAAGCTAAAAATCACACAAAAATTCACTAACCCATGGAGTTGGTGTATTCCTGACACATTCACACTCACGCAAGGCTTGAGGATTTTTGAGGACACTGGACCTCTGGGATCTTGAGAGTCTGAGTTAACATGCCTTAGTCATTAGGGTTTTTCATGACTTAAATATCCACACTCTTCAGGTTTGAAAGATTTGAGTGCTATATTGCACTCTTCATCTCTACGTTCAAGAAAATATGATCAGCACAGTCACTTCCACAACCGCATGATTGATGAGCTGAGTTGAGATATCACCTGAGGAACTAGGACCATGGATTTAAGTTTAGACCTGATCTAATGATATTCGAGGATGGGATAAAGTTAATGAAGGCTTCAGAAAACCTGAGTGTCAGCAAAAACCCTAGCCAGTATGTGAACAAGATTCATATGCTATCTCTTGATATTTACCTAAAAGTGCCAGGGTGTGATGAAACTTAAAGAAACTTGTTGATCAGTGTGCGCCAATCTCTTGGTAAAAGCAGTGGAGCTAGCCAATAAAAGAAATGAAATGTCAAAGAAAAGCTCTATCTTCTAAAGTCAAATTCCAAATGAGCTTCCACCAATGGCGAGCGCTCCCAAACATTTCAAAGTGTCCACTTGGACCAAGCGCTAATTAGGACCAAGGAGTCGGGCTGACACCATAAAAGGGCTTTGCATCGTAAGCGATACAAGTCTGGGTGTCGAAGGTATCTTAGATACTCAAAAGAGACACACCCCGGTGTACTCCCAGAAAAACAAGTGCAGACAACTCCAACTCTCTTGACGGACACATTGATCAACAAAATAATAATATACATGTGTTGAGTAAAAGGCACTCGAGAGGCCCCTTGTTCCAATGTGAGGGTGAGAAAATTAGACACAATCCCAATACCTCCATCATCTGGCCGTCCATTAACATTTCAAAGTCTGAGAAACTAAGGAGATGGTGGACAGAAGCAAGAACATACTTATTCCTTAGTATTGAGGATTAGGTCTAGAGGAGAATCTTTGGGATTGGAACTTTGGGTGATGCATCGACTCGGCTCTCATGAAGTGCAGTACACTAAATGTCATATCCTTATATTATATGTACAAAAAGAGAGTCTGATAATCAGAGAAGTTGGATTCCTTCTGACTAAGGCTTGGATAAGCCCAGAATTTTAGGATCACTTAGGTCAAGGGTCTTTGAAATATCAAGCCTTGTAAATTTTCACGCACACTGTCAGGAATTAATCCGACTCCTTCATTCTTTAGATGCTCGAGGACGAGCATGGTTTAAGTATAGAGGTATGATGAATCTCGTATTCATCATGCTAAAAACTCCCTATAAAATCCCTGCTTAAACAAGCCAATAAAAATATCCTCTAATTCTTCATTTTTATCATGTACCATATTGTGGATAATTAGCCTTTAATTATTTGTATTTAATTGCCCTTATTTTTCTGTAATTATTTTATCACTCAAAAACCCCTAAAAATTAGGTAGATAAGTTGTCTATAAATCACTGACCCTTAAAGAGATAAAAAATACAAAAAGATCTCAAAATCGCAAACTTGGTGTTTTTATCCCCTTAAAAATACCCCCAAAAATAGCTTTTGTACAGATGACCTCTTTTGGCTTTTTGCCCAACATAAAAGTTGTAGATCTCATCGAGACGAGCAACTTTCATGTTTTGACTTTTTCCAAATTCGGCCTCTAACTATTTCTTTCCTAATTTTCTTAATATTTTTCTCTCTGAATTTTCTCATTGGGCCACGTGGCGCTCTCTGAAGCCGCCAAATGGCCCGCTTCATCTCACGCCATCTGGCGCGCTTCCTGGGCCGTTGGATCAGCTCCGCATCGCCTCCATCTCCGCCGTTCATCCTCGCCTCATCTCCAACCGTCAGATCTCTCCTGAGATCTGATCTCATCCACACATTCCCGCCCAAACCTCAGCCATTCGATCACGCGCCCATCCAACACCCCTCAGCCATCCACGTCTCCCCTCTTTCTCAACCCTCCGATCTAGCACTCATCCTACGCTTCCTGTTCAGCCACGTCACCCAATCACCCCTCACCGTTAGATCACCCCTCATCCTTCAATCCCAACCGATCACCTTCGCCTAACTCCTGGCCACACGATCAGATCCTAAGGATCTGATCGTGGCCTTCCGCTCACAACCCCATCCCAACCGTTGGATCATCAGATCCAACGGTCGTCCACCTTCGTCTACCTCACGTAACCCCCCCTTCACAGACGTTACGCCTCTCCGCCTTGCCGCCCCCTTCCATTTCTAGCTACCGTCTCCGGCCATCCCTCCTTCTCATAACGACGCCCCCACGTTGCCCTGTCCCCCGCCTTCCTCGCGCGACCTCCATCAAGCCTCGCCATTATTCCCATCGCCATAAAACCCCCCTCAAAAACGTTCCTCCATCACCATAACCTCCGACCTCCTCCACCTATAAAACCCCCTCCCCCGCCACCAGAGCCACTCGTCCACCATTCTTGGCTCTTATCCTAGCTTCCTCCACCCTTCCGATGACAGCGGAGGGGCGGAACGTTGAAGCGACAACGGGTATTTGCTGGTGTCGACCCTCGGCGCTCCGCCGCCGAGTAGCGGTGGCTCCGGCCACCTCCGAGCTCCCTGCCAAGGCCGTGCTGGCTGGTCGACGACCCTGAGCTCCGATGAGCTCATCCCCAGGTCATTCCCTTCCGCCAACACCTCGCTCCGGCGAGGTATGTTTCCTTTAATTTTCCCTTAATTTTCACGACTTCGCAGCTCCACTCCACTGTCACCTGACCATCTCACAACCTTCGCCACACCACCCGCATCTTCGCCCGCTTTTCCGCTCACCCTCCTCATTCTCCGTAACCTCGTTCACATCCGCCCCACCTTCTCTGAAGCTCGCCGGAGAAGAGACCTCTGGGCCTCCATTCCAATCGCCCCAAGGCCCCCAGCCCACTCACCGTTCACTCCCACGCACTTCACCAACACACGCTTCGGCTATCTAACTTGCAGGAACTTCAATGATCGGACTCGGCCACCCCTCGCCGGTCTCGAGTCCCCACTCCGATAGCCTAGCCTCGCCGAGCTGTTCCAGACCTCCACAAAGCTCCGCAATGGCTCCAACATCTCCGCTTGGCCTCCAACAGTCTTCCCCGACCTTCAGAGCACCTTGCGAGGCGAGGCGGAGCTATCAACAGCCCACCGGATCCCCACCTCTTCCGGTAGGCCACGACGGAGGAAGACGAAGCAGATACCGTCCGATCGATTCGATCAGACGGCCTAGATGATGCCACGTGGCGACTCAAGACTCCACCCGAGCCTCCAATCCGAATCTATAGGCTTGGGTGGACCGAACCTAGAGCTGAACCTCCACCAGCGGCCACGTGGCCCGAACCGCAGGAATCCTCCCGAGCCTAGGTCCTCACGTGCACTACACGTGGGGCCTGGGTAATTTACAGAGAAGACCCTGAAAGAATTGATATTTACACATTGGTCCCCAGGCACGTGCCTCACGTGCGTGCCTGGGTAAATTTCAGGGAGACCCTTCAGGTTTTGAAGATTTGCAAAAAGGCCCCTGCGCGCAAATGGAGAATTTACAAAATGGCCCAGGCAGTTTTTGGTATTTGCATTTAGGTCCCTCCAGGGACCTAAATGCAATATTTATCCCTTTATTTTATTGCATTTTTTTACAGTTATGCCCTTGCACTGTTTTTAGCATAACTTGAGCATCGTAGGTCCAAATTGCATGATTTTAGTGTCGTTTTGATCCTTATTTTGTCCTCTACATTCTAGCATACTTATTTGTTCCATTTGACACTGTTTTAATTTAAGTAATTTTTTATGTGAAAAATGGGACCATGCATTACTTGTCTTGCTAGATTCGATGACCGATTTTTAATGATGTGTTCAAATGGGCCCTAATTTCATTCTATATCACGATGCTCTCATTTTAGGGTATAATTGTAGCATTTGATCCATCATGCATATTCTTTTGCATTATTTGCCCATGCATCACTTTAACTTGCATAAAAACAAAATAAAAAAATGCATATATCATAGCATCGTTTTGCATTGCCTTGTAAATTGCATATGGACCTGAAATTGAGATTAAATCACATTGAACTTCATGAATCAAAATTCAATAGCTATGATTAGGCTTCCGTATCCCTGTGTTCGACCTTGGTACACTTACCAAGCATAAATATTCCACAGCATTCAAAGTCTGTGGTTTTTGCTGAACAAAATTCGCCTCCTGTACTACGACTTATTTATATTTATTATAGAGGCGAATTTTACGTTCATCACCTCTAAACCATGGAGCAGGAGTAAAAACTCGTGTGCTTGTTCAGAAACCGACTTTCCCTCGACCATGGAAAACTTCAAAAATTTGGCTACGGAGTATTTCTCAATACCGAGATCTTCGGTGTTATACTTCCGATCCAAGTCTTCCCATATCCCCTTCGCAGTCTGCGTGGACGAACAATATACGTCAAACAAAGTGTTGGACAGAGCCAACAAGATGCAACCATGACATATACGGGTGAGGGGTTTTCCATCTCCACCGTAGGACTGTCGGTTTCAAGCATCGAGATTAACCCTATGGTGGTTAACCAGATCTTCATGCGTTGTTGCCAACGCTTAAAACTCTGTCCACCGAATTTTTCAGGCATAACCGTCATATCTACCTTGCGTAGGGTATTGGCGATCTGCTCCCAGGATACGACGACTCACGATCGTCATCGGCGCACACTAACGGGATCGTCCTCGATTATACCTCAGAGAACTACAGCTGAGAGAGGAAGAGGAAGACGTTCGTCCGTGAGAGGAAGAACCAGAGAGAGATACGGCGTGAGAGGTTTTTCTTGCGAGTGAAGAAAGGTGGCGGCGGGTGAGGGATATATAAAGAGGGGCTCGCGTGCCCTAGCGCGCGATGACCTTTGGTTTCCGAAAACGCAGCCTTTCGGATCCCAAAATCGTGCCCATAATGTCGAGTTGAATTCCCATTTAAGTCGACTCATCAAATTAATCGTGTGATTAATTTAATCGACTTACTAAATGAAAACCGCAGCAAAAGTATCGAGATCCGAATTGACTCTCTCGAGCCGGAGCCGGAGACGGAGCGGAGCGGAGCGTGCGCGCGCGCGTGTGGTCCTTCATTCCTCCTCTCTACTATTGCTACAAGAGCTTGGGGTGTGGACTCATATATAAGTCCACCAAAAGTTTAGATCTCTAAGGTATGGTACTAAACTTCCACCCAAACTCAACCATTTTCAAATTTGGGAATTCCCAACTTTCCCTCCAAACCATTTGGTTTCCGAATTGAAACCAAATTATTTCCAATTGTAATTACATAGACTTTCCAATTAAAATCTAAATACAATTTTGAATACAACAATCCCCCACGAATTCACCAATTTGAAAAAGAGATTCAAAAGGGAGTTAAGAGACTTCTTTCGGCTGCCACACTTTGCTTTCAGTAAAGGTACCTTCCGGTTTAAACTCTTACCTGAGTTTACTACTTTCACTTTAACAGGAACGAAGTGAACTACGTCTTGAACTTCAGACCTTGGTGTTAAAGTATACGGTAGAAACAACAAAGCGTTGTTCTTGGTACAATCCTCAGGGTTGGTGCTCTTAAAGGCATGCACCCTTATCCTGTTTCATGAGTGTGTTCAGGAAAGACCCTCTTCCTTTAACTGCGGCCCACAGTGACACTCACATAGGTGGCGTTCTCCAAGGATGCACTGCTAACATCCTGCCCAAATGCTTGAACCCATTCAGAGCCAACGCTCTTCCTAAACTTGCAGCTTAAATGGCACTCAAGCTTCCAGGGATAAGACACTCATGCTTACGCATTAAAAATAGAGTGCCAACCAGTTCTCCAAACAACATTGTTATTACCACATTGAACCTACTTTGTGGAATCTCCACTCAGATAGGTTGGGTTGCTACTGTAGAGGAACTCCCAATGGGTCTCAGTCCCATCCCAAGCCTAGACTTTAGGACTAAAGATATATCAAGTCCCTTAGTCAACGGATCTGCCGTGTTGTCTTTTGATCCAACAAAATCCACATCCAACACTCCTCGAGACACCAAATCCCTTAACGTCTTAAGTCTGATTTGTATGTGTCTCCTTGTTTTCTGATTAAACTTTGAACTCTTGATCTTGGCAATTGTGGTCATATTATCACAATGTACCGAGATCGCAGGAACATGCTGACCTACCATGGGAATATCAGACAGAAGTTCCCTTAGCCATTCAGCCTCAATTCCAGTAGTGTCCAAAGCACACAGCTCGGCCTCAAAGGTGGATCGAGCTAGAATGGTCTGCTTCACAGACCTCCAGGAGACTGCACCGCCTCCAAGGGTAAATACATACCCTGTAACACTATTACTCCCAGACTCCTCTATTTTCCCTATCCAGCTTGCATCACTGTAACCTTCTAGTACAGAAGGATGTCTACCATAATGCAAACTAAGAGAAATAGTTCCCTTCAAGTACTTCAGTACCCGATCCAGAGCCTCCCAATGAGTATGGTCAGGACAGCTAGTGTATCTACTCAGCTTTTCAACCGAGAATGAAATATCAGGTCTCGTGCAATTTGCAAGATACATTTAACTTCCTATCACTTGTGAATACCTTAGCTGGGCTACAGGTACTCCACTTTTATTCTTAAACAGCGTTTTGGATGAATCAAAAGGAGTGCTTACAGCTTTGCAATCTTTATATCCAATTTCTCAAGTACCTTCTCAACATAGTGAGATTGAGAAATTACAATCCCATCAACTGACCTTGTCAGTTTGAGACCCAAGATTACATCAACAACACCCATGTCCTTCATCTCAAACTTGCTACTCAAGAAAGCCTTAGTCTCATTAATAATCCTTATATGTGATCCAAACAACAATATGTCGTCAACATATAGGCACAAGACAATACACTCATCACCTTTCACTTTGGAATAGACACACTTGTCGGATTCATGAACCTTAAAGCCACATGGCAAAATAGTCTTGTCAAATTTTTCATGCCACTGCTTTGGTGCTTGTTCAATCCGTAAAGGGATTTGACAAGCTCGCAAACCTTTCCCTCATTTCCAGGAGTCACAAGCCCATCAGGTTGATCCATATAGATCTTTTCCTCAAGATCGCCATGCAAGAAGGCGGTCTTCACATCCATCTGGTGGATAGAGAGATCATATACAGATGCCAATGCTATGAGCATCCGGATTGTGGTCATCCTAGTTACAGGGGAATAGGTATCAAACTAATTGATACCTTCCTTTTGCCTAAAGCGCTTGGCAACTAATCTGGCTTTGTACTTTTCAATTGATCTGTCAGGTCTAAGCTTTCTCTTAAACACCCACTTGCACCCAATGGTAGAGCATCCTTTGGGTAAATCAACCAACTCCCAAGTCCCATTAGCCATAATGGAATCCGTCTCAGATTTGATGGCTTCCTTCCATTGTTTTGCTTCAGACGAAGCCATGGCTTCCTTGTAACTTGGTGGATCACCCTCGATCTGGTAGACAACGAAGTCGCTACCCAGATCCTTGGCTATCCGAGGTCTTTTACTCCTCCTTGGCTCATTCTCTTCAGAAAGATCATTGGGTTCAGGTTGAGTCTCAACCCCCACATTCGATATCCTTTCCACTTGATCTGGAATAGATCCTGATGTGGAGGCGCCCTCAATGGTCAGATTCTGAGGAATCCCAGTCTTCAACGGAAAGACATCCTCAAAGATGGTAGCATCACGGAGTTGAACAATAGTGTTGACATCTATGCCCGGTATCTCGGACCGAATTACCAAGAACCTATATGCATAGCTATTTTCTAGGTAACCTAAGAAGACCGCATCAACAGTTTTAGGACCAAGTTTCTTTCTCTTGTGTTATGGGACTAAAACTTTAGCGAGACAGCCCCACACTTTGAGATATCTTAAACTCGGTTTCCTATTTTTCCAAAGTTCAAAGGGACACTTTTCCATATGTCTTGGAGGCACCCTATTCAGAATATGGCAAGCCGTATTCAAGGCTTCTCCCCACATATAGGTTGGAAGTCCAGAACTTTGTAGGAGAGCATTGATCATGTGAGTTAAGGTTCTATTTTTCCGTTCTGCTATCCCATTTGATTGCGGTGAATATGGGGTCGTAACTTCATGAACTATGCCAAAAGATTTGCATCGTTCATCAAATAAGTTAGAGGTATATTCACCTCCTCTATCTGACCTAAGGCGTTTAAGCACTTTTCCTGTTTGTGTCTCAGCCTCATTCTTAAAGATAATAAATTTCTCTAAGGCTTCATCCTTGGTTTTCATTAGATATACATAGCAGTATCTACTGCCATCATCTATAAAGGTGATAAAGTATTTCTTATTGTCTCGGGTCAACACACCATTAAACTCACAGATATCCGTGTGCACTAGATCCAAGATCTCACTATCTCTAGAGACAGACTGAAAAGACTTACTAGGTGTCTTAGCTTGCACACATATCTCACATTTTTGAGTTTTATCAATAGTGTGTTTAGGGATCAACTCTAAATTCATCATTCTTTTAATTGAATTTAGGTTTACATGTCCCAATCTACCATGCCACAGATCACAAGATTCTAAATTATTTACAACATGAGACACAGAACTAGAACATTCAGTATTCAAAACATTCATTTCATTTATGTTTACTGAATCACATCTAATTCTAAATCAACAACAACAACAACAAAGCCTTTTCCCACAATTAAGTAGGGTCGTCTGCATGGAATCTTCGCCTCCATTCAGACCTATCTTGGGTCAATCTCGGACTTATATCCAGCAAACTAAGATCCCTTCGTATAGTCTCTTTCCAACACTTCTTGGGCCGTCCTCGTCCTCTCTTAGCCGGCTCAACATCCCAACACTCGCATCTCCTAACCGGTGCATCAGTTGACCTTCTTTGCAAATGACCAAACCATCTTAAACGGTTTTCTCGCATCTTATCCTCGATCGGAGCTACACCAACTTTCTTTCTGATTGCATCATTCCGAATCCGATCTTTACGTGTATGTCCACACATCCATCTTAGCATTTTCATTTCTGCTACAGCCATTCTCTGCACATGTCTATGGTTCACAGGCCAACATTCAGAACCATAAAGCATAGCAGGTCTCACGGCTGCTTTGTAAAACTTTCCTTTAATTTTTAAAGGCATTTTCTTATCACAGAGAACAGCGGAGGCTCCTCTCCACTTTAGCCAGCCTGCATTTATTCTATTAGTAACATCTCCATCAATTTCTCCATCATGTTGCAAAATAGATCCCAGATATCTAAAAGAATCTCTCTTTTGGATGTTATCGTCACCAATCTTCACCTCGATTCCTTCACCATTGCTTCCATCAAAGGTGCATTCCATATATTCCGTCTTAGCCCTACTTATACGAAAACCTTTAGTCTCCAATGCATGTCTCCAAACCTCAAGCTTCTCATTTACTCCATCTATAGTCTCGTCAATCAACACAATATCATCAGCAAATAACATACATCAAGGTAACTCATCCTGAATGTGACTTGTCAACTCGTCCATAATCAAAGTAAAAAGAAATGGACTCAAAGCTGAACCTTGATGTAAACCAATGTTGATATCAAAATAGTCAGTCTTCCCCGTCGGGGTCCTTACACAAGATAAAGCCCTATCATACATATCCTTTATGAGATTAATGTATAGGACAAGTACTTGTCTCTTATCCAAAACTCTCCACAGTATCTCTCGTGGGACGGAATCATAAGCCTTCTCCAAATCAATAAAGATCATATGGAGATTCTTCCTTTTAGCTCTATAAATCTCCATTGTTCTCCTCAGCAAATGGATGGCTTCAATAGTTGAGAGACCTGGCATGAATCCGAATTGATTTTCTTTTATTTGGGAAACTTGCCTCAACCTTCTTTCGATCACACGTTCCCAAATTTTCATAGTGTGACTCATCAGCTTGATACCTCTGTAATTTGAACAATTTTGAATGTCTCCTTTGTTCTTATAAAGAGGCACCACGATACTCCTCCTCCAATCTTCAGGCATTTTCTTGCTTCGCCAAATAACATTGAATAGATTCGTAAGCCAAGTCAAACCACGCTCACCTAAAACTTTCCAAACTTCTACAGGGATGTCATCCGGTCCAACACCTTTCCCAGGTCTCATAACTTTCAAAGCCTCCTCTACTTCTTTTCTTTGTATTCGTCTATAGCATGCACGATTCAAGTAACTTTCACTACTAGCTAGATCATCCAAAATGATCTCTCTATTTCCTTCTCCAATGAAAAGTTTATGGAAGTATTGCTCCCATCTAGTCTCTATATCCTTCTGATGAACAAGCACGTGACCTTCCTCGTCCTTAATGCATCTCACTTGAGAAAGGTCTTTGGCCTTTCTTTCTCTTGCTTTGGACAACCTGAATATATCCTTCTGGCCCTCCTTAGAGTTGAGATTTTTATACAAAACCTCATAAGCTTTTGACTTAGCTTCGCTTACAGCCTTCTTCGCTTCCTTCTTCGCTATTTTATAGTCTGTGACAGTTTCCTCTGTTCTATCCTTAGACATAGCTTTAAAGCAAGCTCTTTTAATTTTTAGCTTCTCCTGCACCCCTTCACTCCACCACCAAGCCTCCTTTTGACCCGGAGCTCCTCCTTTTGACTCGCCAAGCATCTCTTTGGCTACCTTTCGGATACAAGATGCTAGTACCTCCCACATCTTGTTTGCACTACCGCTACAATCCCAAGATTAGTCTTCTAAAACCTTCACCCTGAAGCTTGATTGCTTCAGCGGAAATTCCACCACCTAGTTCTAGTGATCTTAGGAACCTTCCTTTTCTTCACCAACCCTTTTATTTGTAAATCCAAGACTAACAAGCGATGTTGGGTTGTCAAACTCTCTCCAGGGATTACTTTGCAATCTTTGCAACACAACCGATCTCTTCTCCTCAACGCAAAGTAATCGATCTGTGTTCTAGTTGTGCCACTCTTATAAGTAATTAAATGCTCATCCCTCTTCTTGAAAAGAGTGTTTGCTATGAAAAGATCATATGCAGTTACAAAATCCAGAATTACTTTTCTCTCTTCATTTCTATCCCCAAAACCATGTCCTCCATGCACACTTGCATACCCTGAAACATCTTTTCCCACATGTCCATTAAGATCTCCACCTATGCAAACCATCTCTCTTTGTGGGATTACTTGTAAAATCTTATCCAGATCCTCCCAAAAAGCTTGTTTAGTCCTTTCATCTAAACCAATTTGCGGTGCATAAACTGAGATCATATTCAGAATTTCTTCTTCAAGCACCAACTTTAGCAAAATAATCCGATCCCCAAATCTTTGCACCTCAACCACACAATCGTTCAAATCTTTATGAACAACCACTCCAACACCGTTTCTGTCCTTATCTTTACCTGAATACCAAAGTTTAAAGCATGTCTTCTCGATCTCCCTTGCTTTCTCTCCATCCCATTTAGTCTCTTGAAGACATAATATATGGATCTTCCTTCTTTCCATTGTATCCACTATCTCCATCAATTTTCCAGTTAAAGTACCGATATTCCAACTACCAATCCGTAACTTCCTTTGCAATCTCTTTTGAACTAACTTCTTTACTCGCATTCGTCCACTATGCGAGAACCCTTGCAAATTTTGGACTGCATCCGGGCGGTGATGCAGCGGAACTAGATTATTTACCCGCATGCGTTCCTCATGCGAGAACCCTTGCAAATTTTGAACTACATCCAGGCTGCGATGTAGCAGCCCTTGCCAATTTTTCGTTGCATTCGGGCGATGCAATGCGTCGCAAGTAGGGAACGTCCCAACGAAATCTATATGTTTGCTTAAATCCATGTTTAAAAGATCCGAACGGTTTCGAGATAAATTCATAAATATTGTTCTTAGAAGAATTTAAGAACACTATTTACGAATCTATCTCTCCTGCGCTGGCTGTCGGCTACCTAACGCGCAACCCTCCTCATTTACCCGGGCTTGGGACCGGCCATGGCTGAGTTAACATCTAATTCTAAATAACAAATCAAAATCAGCCAAATAGCCTTTTCCATAAAAAATTCCATGTCTCAGAATAACAACTTTATTACATTTAAAGTTTAATTCAAAACCATTTCTAACTAAGATAGAGCCAGATAACACATTCTTCTTGATGTCAGGAACATGCAGTACCCTGTGCAACGTCCAGACACGTCCAGAGGAGAACCTCAAGTTGACTTGTTCCGACCCTAACACCCTGGCCGTAGAATCGTTCCCCATCTTCACAGTCCCACCGCTGCAGGTCTGATAAGAAGAAAACAACATTCTTTCAGAACATATATTTACATTGGCTCCCGTATCCACGAGCCACTGATTTGGATCATGGATATTGTATAGTTCAGGTTTTACAGAGACATACCCCTCGCTAGCCCCGAGTCCCATAGTGATCATGTTCACTTGTGGACTCCCGTTTGTAGCCTTAGGTTGAGCCTTCAAGGACGGACAATCCTTCTTCCAATGACCAACCTGATTACAATGCCAGCAGGGTTTATTCTTTGCGTTTTTTTGGATCTTGCCCTTTGGTTTCATTTTATTTTTATTGGGACCCTTTCCCTTCTTATCCTTGCCCTTCGAGGTCATAAAATTGACCTTAGCCTGAATATCAACAGGAAGCACAGGTTTTTGTTTCATGTGTTCCTCTTCTATGGCAATTGCCACCATCAAGTCATCCATAGAAATTTTCTCCTTTCTGTGTTTCAGGGTCATACCAAAGTCTTCCCACGACTTTGGGAAATTTTCTATGATGCACATAACCTTAAACTTCTCTGGAAGTTTCATTTCGGCATCCTCTAAACCATGGAGCAGGAGTAAAAACTCGTGTGCCTGTTTAGAAACCGACTTTCCCTCGGCCATGGAAAACTTCAAAAATTTGGCTACGGAGTATTTCTCAATACCGAGATCTTCGGTGTTATACTTCCGATACAAGTCTTCCCATAGCCCCTTCGCAGTCTGCGTGGACGAACAATATATGTCAAACAAAGTGTTGGACAGAGCCAGAAAGATGCAACCATAACATATACGCTCGCGTTCCTTTCACGCAGATTGCGCCTTATGGCTATCGGGTGAGGGGTTTTCCATCTCCACCGTAAGACTGTTGGTTTCAAGCATCGAGATTTACCCTGTGGTGGTTAACCAGATCTTCATGCGTTGTTGCCAACGCTTAAAATTCTGTCCACCAAATTTTTCAGGCATACCCGTCATATCTACCCTCGATTTAAACATTGTTTCCGACATTCTAGAATCGGTTCGAGATATCTTCTCTAAGATTTTGTTAAAAAAATTACCAATGCATATATTAAACAATAAATCATCAGATCCAAATGAATTAACAGAGAAACAACACCGAATAAGATTATATTAAACGTATGTTTCCCAATCATTATCCGATTATAATATGCAGACACGAACCGATTAAAAGAACAGAAATATAAATAAAGGTATGATCCAAAAAGGGTAAAGCAATAAACATATTGCGACAACCAAAATGAAATAAAGATTAGATTAGAAGTCACCGAAGCGTCCATGAAATGGACTATCCTTAGAGAAGATATCGCCCCCACAATACCGATGCGTAGGGTACTAGCGATCCGCTCACAAGATACGACGGCTCACGATTATCGTCGGCGCACACCAACGGGATCGTCCTCGATTGTACCTCAGAGAACTGCAGCCGAGAGAGGAAGAGGAAGACGTTCGTCCGTGAGAGGAAGAACCAGAGAGAGAGACGACGTGAGAGGTTTTTCTTGCGAGTGAAGAAAAGCGGCGTCGGGTGAGGGATATATAAAGAGGAGCTCGCGTGCCCTAGCGCGCGATGACCTTTGGTTTCCGAAAACGCAGCCTTTCGGATCCTAAAATCGCACCTATAATGGCGAGATGAATTCCCATTTAAGTCGACTAATCAAATTAATCATGTGATTAATTTAATCGACTTATCAAATAAAACCGCAGCAAAAGTATCGAGATCCGAATTGACTCTCCCGTGCCCGAGCCCGAGCCCGAGCCGAAGACGTAGCGGAGCGGAGCACGCGCGCGTGTGTGGTCCTCCATTCCTCCTCTCTACTATTGCTACAAGAGCTTGGGGTGTGGACTAATATATAAGTCCACCAAAAGTTTAGATCTCTAAGGTATGGAACTAAGCTTCCACCCAAACTTAATCATGTTTCAAATTTGGGAATTCCCAACTTTCCCACCAAACCATTTGGTTTCCCAATTGAAACCAAATTATTTCCAATTGTAATTATATAAACTTTCCAATTAAAATCTAAATACAATTTTGAATACAACAATCCCCCACGAATTCACCAATTTGAAAAAGAGATTCAAAAGGGAGTTAAGAGACTTCTTTCGGCTGCCACACTTTGCTTTCAGTAAAGGTACCTTCTGGTTTAAACCTCTACCTGAGTTTACTACTTTCACTTTAACAGGAACGAAGTGAACTACGTCTTGAACTTCAGATCTTGGTGTCAAAGTATACGGTAGAAACAACAAAGCATTATTCTTGGTACAATCTTCAGGGTTGGTGCTCTTAAAGGCCATGCACCCTTATCCCGTTTCATGAGTGTGTTCAGGAAAGACCCTCTTCCTTTAACTACGGCCCACAGAAACACTTACATAGGTGGCGTTCTCTAAGGATGCACTGCTAACATCCTACCCAAAGGTTTGAACCCATTCAGAGCCTATGCTCTTCTTAAACTTGCAGCTTAAACGACACTCAAGCTTCCAGGGATAAGACACTCATGCTTACGCATTAAAAATAGAGTGCCAACCAGTTCTCCAAACAGCTTTGTTATTACCACATTGAACATACTTTGTGGGATCTCCACTCAGATATGTTGGGTTGCTACTGTAAAGGAACTCCCAATGGGTCTCAGTCCCATCCCAAGCCTAGACTTTAGAACTAAAGATCTATCAAGTCCCTTAGTCAACGGATCTGCCGTGTTGTCTTTCTATCCAACAAAATCCACAGCCAACACTCCTCGAGACACCAAATCCCTTAACGTCTTAAGTCTGATTTGTATTGTCTCCTTGTTTTCTGATTGAACTTTGAACTCTTGATCTTGGCAATTGTGGTCATATTATCACAATGTACCGAGATCGCAGGAACATGCTGACCTACCATGGGAATCTTAGACAGAAGTTCCCTTAGCCATTCAGCCTCAATTCCAGTAGTGTCCAAAGCACACAGCTCGGCCTCAAAGGTGGATCGAGCTAGAATGGTCTGCTTCACAGACCTCCAGGAGACTGCACCGCCTCCAAGGGTAAATACATACCCTGTAACACCATTAATCCCAGACTCCTTTATTTTCCCTATCCAGCTTGCATCACTGTAACCTTCTAGTACAGAAGGATGTCTACCATAATGCAAACTAAGGGAAATAGTTCCCTTCAAGTACTTCAGTACACGATCCAGAGCCTCCCAGTGAGTACGGTCAGGACAGCTAGTGTATCTACTCAGCTTTGCAACCGAGAATGAAATATCAGGTCTCGTGCAATTTGCAAGATACATCAAACTTCCTATCACTTGTGAATACCTTAGCTGGGTTACAGGTACTCCACTTTTATTCTTAAACAGCGTTTTGGATGAATCAAAAGGAGTGCTTACAGCTTTGCAATCTTGATATCCAAATTTCTCAAGTACCTTCTCAACATAGTGAGATTGAGAAATTACAATTCCATCAACTGACCTTGTCAGTTTGAGACCCAAGGTTACATCAGCAACACCCATGTCCTTCATCTCAAACTTGCTACTCAAGAAAGCCTTAGTCTCATTAATAATCCTCATATGTGATCCAAACAACAATATGTCATCAACATATAGGTACAAGACAATACACTCATCACCTTTCACTTTGGAATAGACACACTTGTCGGATTCATGAACCTTAAAGCCACATGACAAAATAGTCTTGTCAAATTTTTCATGCCACTTCTTTGGTGCTTGTTTCAATCCGTAAAGGGAATTTGACAAGCTTGGAAACCTTTCCCTCATTCCCAGGAGTCACAAGCCCATCAGGTTGATCCATATAGATCTCTTCCTCAAGATCGTCATGTAAGAAGGCGGTCTTCACATCCATCTGGTGGATAGAGAGATCATATACAAATGCCAATGCTATGAGCATCCGGATTGTGGTCATCCTAGTCACATGGGAATAGGTATCAAAATAATCGATACCTTCCTTTTGCCTAAAGCCCTTGGCAACTAATCTGGCTTTGTACTTTTCAATTGATCCGTCAGGTCTAAGCTTTCTATTAAACACCCACTTGCACCTAATGGTAGAGCATCCTTTGGGTAAATCAACCAACTCCCAAGTCCCATTAGCCATAATGGAATCCGTCTCAGATTTGATGGCTTCCTTCCATTGTTTTGCTTCAGACGAAGCCATGGCTTCCTTGTAACTTGGTGGATCACCCTCGATCTGGTAGACAACGAAGTCGCTACCCAGATCCTTGGCTATCCGAGGTCTTTTACTCCTCCTTGGCTTATTCTCTTCAGAAAGATCATTAGGTTCAGGTTGAGTCTCAACCCCCACATTCGATATCCTTTCCACTTGATCTGGAATAGATCCTGATGTGGAGGCGCCCTCAATGGTCAGTTTCTGAGGAATCCCAATCTTCAACGGAAAGACATCCTCAAAGAAGGTAGCATCACAGAGTTCAACAATAGTGTTGACATCTATGCCCGGTATTTCGGACAGAATTACCAAGAACCTATATTCATAGCTATTTTCTAGGTAACCTAAGAAGACCGCATCAACAGTTTTAGGACCAAGTTTATTTCTCTTGTATTCTGGGACTAAAACTTTAGCGAGACAGCCCCACACTTTGAGATATCTTAAACTCGGTTTCCTACTTCTCTAAAGTTCAAAGGGACACTTTTCCATATGTCTTGGAGGCACCCTATTCAGAATATGGCAAGACGTATTCAAGGCTTCTCCCCACATATAGGTTGGAAGTCCAGAACTTTGTAGGAGAGCATTGATCATGTCAATTATGGTTCTATTTTTCCGTTCTGCTATCCCATTTGATTGCGGTGAATATGGGGCCGTAACTTCATGAACTATGCCAAAAGATTTGCATCGTTCATCAAATAAGTTAGAGGTATATTCACCTCCTCTATCTGACCTAAGGCATTTAAGCACTTTTCCTGTTTGTGTCTCAGCCTCATTCTTAAAGATAAGAAATTTCTCCAAAGCTCCATCCTTGATTTTCATTAGATATACATAGCAGTATCTACTGCCATCATCTATAAAGGTGATAAAGTATTTCTTATTGTCTCGGGTCAACACACCATTAAACTCACAGATATCCGTGTGCACTAGATCCAAGATCTCACTATCTTTAGAGACAGACTGAAAAGACTTCCTAGGTGTCTTAGCTTGCACACATATCTCACATTTTTGAGTTTTATCAATAGTGTGTTTAGGGATCAACTCTAAATTCATCATTCTTTTAATTGAATTTATGTTTACATGTCCCAATCTACCATGCCACAAATCACAAGATTCTAAATTATTTACAACGAGACACAGAACTAGAACATTCAGTATTCAAAACATTCATTTCATTTATGTTTACTGAATCACATCTAATTCTAAATAACAAATCAAAATCAGCCAAATAACCTTTTCCATAAAAAATGCCATGTCTCAGAATAACAACTTTATTACATTTAAAGTTTAATTCAAAACCATTTCTAACTAAGATAGAGCCAGATAACACATTCTTCTCATGTCAGGAACATGCAGCAACCTGTGCAACGTCCAGACACGTCAAGAGGAGAACCTCAAGTTGACTTGTCCCGACCCTAGCACCCTGGCCGCAGAATCGTTCCCCATCTTCACAGTCCCACCGCTGCAGGTCTGATAAGAAGAAAACAACGTTCTTTGAGAACATATATTTACATTGGCTCCCGTATCCACGAGCCACTCATTTGGATCATGGATATTGTATATTTCAGGTTTTACAAAGACATACACCTCGCTAGCCCCGAGTCCCATAGTGATCATGTTCACTTGTGGACTCCCGTCTGTAGCCTTTGGTAGTGCCTTCAAGGACGGACAGTCCTTCTTCCAATGGCCAACCTGATTACAGTGCTAGTAGGGTTTGTTCTTTACCTTTTTCTGGATCTTGCCCTTTGGTTTCATTTTATTGTTATTGGGACCCTTTCCCTTCTTATCCTTGCCCTTCGAGGTCATAAAATTGACCTTACCCTGAATATCAACAGGAAGCACAGATTTTTGTTTCCTGTGTTCCTCCTCTATGGCAATTGCCACCATCAAGTCATATATAGAAATTTTCCCCTTTCCGTGTTTCAGGGTCATACCGAAGTCTTCCCACGACTTTGGTAATTTTTCTATGATGCACATGACCTGAAACTTCTTTGGAAGTTTCAGGTCGGCATCCTCTAAACCATGGAGCAGGAGTAAAAACTCGTGTGCCTGTTCAGAAACCGACTTTCCCTCGGCCATGGAAAACTTCAAAAATTTGGCTACGGAGTATTTCTCAATACCGAGATCTTCGGTGTTATACTTCCGATCCAAGTCTTCTTATAGCCCTTTCGCAGTCTGCGTGGACGAACAATATACGTCAAACAAAGTGTTGGACAGAGCCAACAAGATACAACCATAACATATACGGTTGCGTTTCTTCCACGCAGATTGCGCCTTAAGGCAATCAGGTGAGGGGTTTTCCATCTCCACCGTAGGACTGTCGGTTTCAAGCATCGAGATTAACCCTATGGTGGTTAACCAGATCTTCATGCGTTGTTGCCAACGCTTAAAATTCTGTCCATCGAATTTTTGAGGCATACCCGTCATATCTACCATCGATTTAAACATTTTTTCCGACATTCTAGAATCGGTTCGGGATATCTTCTCTAAGATTGTTGTTAAAAAGATTACCAATGTATATATTAAATAGTAAATCATCGGATCCAAATGAATTAACAAAGAAACAACACCGAATAAGATTATATTAAACGTATGTTTCCCAATCATTATCCGATTATAATATGCAGACAAGAACCGATTAAAAGAACAGAAATATAAATAAGGGCATGAACCAGAAAGGGTGAAGAAATAAACATATTGCGGCAACCAAAATGAAATAAATATTAGATTAGAAGTCACCGAAGCGTCCTTGAAATGGACTGTCCTTAGAGAAGATATCGCCCCCACAATATCGGTGCGTAGGGTACTGGCGATCCGCTCCCAGGATACGACGGCTCACGATCGTCGTCGGCGCACAACAACGGGAACTGCAGTCGAGAGAGGAAGAGGAAGACGTTCGTCCGTGAGAGGAAGAACCAGAGAGAGAGAGAGACGGCGTAAGAGGTTTTTCTTGAGAGTGAAGAAAGGCGGCGTCGGGTGAGGGATATATAAAGAGGGGCTCGCGTGCCCTAGCGCGCGATGACCTTTGGTTTCCGAAAACGCAGCCTTTCGGATCCCAAAATCGCGCCCATAATGGTGAGTTGAATTCTCATTTAAGTCGACTCATCAAATTAATCATGTGATTAATTTAATCGACTTACCAAATGAAAACCGCAGCAAAAGTATCGAGATCCGAGATTCGAATTGACTCTCCTGAGCCGGAGCCGGAGCCGGAGCGAAGCGGAGCGCGCGCGTGCGTGTGTGGTCCTCCATTCCTCCTCTCTACCATTGCTACAAGAGCTTGGGGTGTGGACTCATATATAAGTCCATCAAAAGTTTAGATCTCTAAGGTATGTTACTAAACTTCCACCCAAACTCAACCATGGTTCAAATTTGGGAATTCCCAACTTTCCCTTCAAACCATTTAGTTTCCCAATTGAAACCAAATTATTTCCAATTGTAATTACATAGACTTTCCAATTAAAATCTAAATACAATTTTGAATACAACAATCCCCCACGAATTCACCAATTTGAAAAAGAGATTCAAAAGGGAGTTAAGAGACTTCTTTCGACTGCCACACTTTGCTTTCAGTAAAGGTACCTTCCGGTTTGAACCTCTACCTGAGTTTACTACTTTCACTTTAACAGGAACGAAGTTAACTACGTCTTGACATCAGACCTTGGTGTTAAAGTATACGGTAAAAACAACAAAGTGTTGTTCTTGGTACAGTCTTCATGGTTGGTGCTCTTAAAGGCCATACACCCTTATCCTGTTTCATGAGTGTGTTCAGGAAAGACCCTCTTCCTTTAACTGCGGCCCACAGTAACACTCACATATGTGGTGTTCTCCAAGGATGCACTGCTAACATCCTGCCCAAAGGCTTGAATCCATTCAGAGTCTACGCTCTTCCTAAACTTGCAGCTTAAATGGCACTCAAGCTTCCAGGGATAAGACACTCATGCTTACGCATTAAAAATAGAGTGCCAACCAGTTCTCCAAACAGCTTTGTTATTACCACATTGAACCTACTTTGTGGGATCTCCACTTAGATAGGTTGGGTTGCTACTGTAGAGGAACTCCCAATGGGTCTCAGTCCCATCCCAAGCCTAGACTTTAGGACTAAAGATCTATCAAGTCCCTTAGTCAACAGATCTGCCGTGTTGTCTTTGTATCCAACAAAATCCATAGCCAACACTCCTCGTAACACCAAATCCCTTAACGTCTTAAGTCTGATTTGTATGTGTCTCCTTATTTTCTGATTGAACTTTGAACTCTTGATCTTGGCAATTGTGGTCATATTATTACAATGTACCGAGATCGCAGGAACAAGCTGACCTACCATGGGAATCTCAGACAGAAGTTCCGTTAGCCATTCAGCCTCAATTCCAGTAGTGTCCAAAGCACACAGCTCGGCCTCAAAGGTGGATCGAGCTAGAATGGTCTGCTTCACAAACCTCCAGGAGACTCCACCATCTCCAAGGGTAAATACATACCCTGTAACACCATTACTCCCAGACTCCTCTATTTTCCCTATCTAGCTTGCATCACTGTAACCTTCTAGTACAGATGGATGTCTACCATAATGCAAACTAAGGGAAATAGTTCCCTTCAAGTACTTCAGTACCCGATCCAGAGCCTCCCAGTGAGTACGGTCAGGACATGTAGTGTATCTACTCAGCTTTGCAACCGAGAATGAAATATCAGGTCTCGTGCAATTTGCAAGATACATTAAACTTCCTATCACTTGTGAATACCTTAGCTGGGCTATAGGTACTCCACTTTTATTCTTAAACAGCGTTTTGAATGAATCAGAAGGAGTTCTTACAACTTTGCAATCTTGATATCCAAATTTCTCAAGTACCTTCTCAACATAGTGAGATTGAGAAATTATAATCCCATCAACTGACCTTGTCAGTTTGAGACCCAAGATTACATCAGCAACACCCATTTCCTTCATCTCAAACTTGCTACTCAAGAAAGCCTTAGTCTCATTAATAATCCTCATATGTGATCCAAACAACAATATGTCATCAACACATAGGCACAAGACAATACACTTATCACCTTTCACTTTGGAATATACACACTTGTCGGATTCATGAACCTTAAAGCCACATGACAAAATAGTCTTGTCAAATTTTTCATGCTACTGCTTTGGTGCTTGTTTCAATCCGTAAAGGGATTTGACAAGCTTGGAAACCTTTCCCTCATTCCCAGGAGTCACAAGCCCATCAGGTTGATCCATATAGATCTCTTCCTCAAGATCGCCATGCAAGAAGGCGGTCTTCACATCCATCTGATGGATAGAGAGATCATATACAGATGCCAATGCTATGAGCATCCGGATTGTGGTTATCCTAGTCACAGGGGAATAGGTATCAAAATAATCGATACCTTCCTTTTGCCTAAAACCCTTGGCAACTAATCTGACTTTGTACTTTTCAATTGATTCGTCAGGTCTAAGCTTTCTCTTAAACACCCACTTGCAGCCAATGGTAGAGCATCCTTTAGGTAAATCAACCAACTCCCAAGTCCCTTTAGCCATAATGGAATCCATCTCAGATTTGATGGCTTCCTTCCATTGTTTTGCTTCAGACGAAGCCATGGCTTTCTTGTAACTTGGTGGATTACCCTCGATCTGGTAGACAACAAAGTCGCTACCCAGATCCTTGGCTATTCGAGGTCTTTTACTCCTCCTTGGCTCATTCTCTTCAGAAAGATCATTGGGTTCAGGTTGAGTCTCAACCCCCACATTCGATATCCTTTCCACTTGATCTGGAATAGATCCTGATGTAGAGGCGCCCTCAATGGTCAGATTCTGAGGAATCCCAGTCTTCAACGGAAAGACATCCTCAAAGACGGTAGTATCACAGAGTTCAACAATAGTGTTGACATCTATGCCCGGTATCTCGGACCGAATTACCAAGAACCTATATGCATAGCTATTTTTTAGATAACCTAAGAAGACCGCATCAACAGTTTTAGGACCAAGTTTCTTTCTCTTGTGTTTTGGGACTAAAACTTTAGCGAGACAGCCCCGCACTTTGAGATATCTTAAACTCGGTTCCCTATTTCTCCAAAGTTCAAAGGGACACTTTTCCTTATGTCTTGGAGGCACTCTATTCAGAATATGGCAAGCCGTATTCAAGGCTTCTCCCCACATATAGGTTGGAAGTCCAGAACTTTGTAGGAGAGCATTGATCATGTGAGTTAAGGTTCTATATTTCCGTTCTGCTATCCCATTTGATTGCGGTGAATATGAGGCCGTAACTTCATGAACTATGCCAAAAGATTTACATCGTTCATCAAATAAGTTAGAGGTATATTCACCTCCTCTATGTGACCTAAGGCGTTTAAGCACTTTTCCTGTTTGTGTCTCAGCCTCATTCTTAAAGATAAGAAATTTTTCTAAGGCTTCATCCTTGGTTTTCATTAGATATACATAGCAGTATCTACTGCCATCATCTATAAAGGTGATAAAGTATTTCTTATTGTCTCGGGTCAACACACCATTAAACTCACAGATATCCGTGTGCACTAGATCCAAGATCTCACTATCTGTAGAGACAGACTGAAAAGATTTCCTAGGTGTCTTAGCTTCCACACATATCTCACATTTTTGAGTTTTATCAATAGTGTGTTTAGGGATCAACTCTAAATTCATCATTCTTTTAAATGAATTTAGGTTTACATGTCCCAATCTACCATGCCACAGATCACAAGATTCTAAATTATTTACAACATGAGACACAGAACTAGAACATTCAGTATTCAAAACATTCATTTCATTTATGTTTAGTGAAATCACATCTAATTCTAAATAACAAATCAAAATCAGCCAAATAGCCTTTTCCATAAAAAATGACATGTCTCAGAATAACAACTTTATTACATTTAAAGTTTAATTCAAAACCATTTCTAACTAAGATAGAGCCAGATAACACATTGTTCTTGATGTCAGGAACATGCAGCACCCTGTGCAACGTCCAGACACGTCCAGAGGAGAACCTCAAGTTGACTTGTCCCGACCCTAGCACCCTGGCCGCAGAATCGTTCCCCATCTTCACAGTCCCACCGCTGCAGGTCTGATAAGAAGAAAACAACGTTCTTTCAGAACACATATTTACATTGTCTCCCGTATCCACGAGCCACTCATTTGGATCATGGATATTGTATAGTTCAGGTTTTACAGAGACATACTCATCGCTAGCCCCGAGTCCAATAGTGATCATGTTCACTTGTGGACTCCCGTCTGTAGCCTTAGGTTGAGCCTTCAAGGACGGACAATCCTTCTTCAAATGGCCAACCTGATTACAGTTCCAGCAGGGTTTATTTTATGTCTTTTTCTGGATCTTGCCCTTTGGTTTCATTTTATTGTTATTGGGACCCTTTCCCTTCTTATCCTTGCCCTTCGAGGTCATAAAATTGACCTTACCCTGAATATCAACAGGAAGCACAGGTTTTTGTTTCCTGTGTTCGTCCTCTATGGCAATTGCCACCATCAAGTCATCCATAGAAATTTTCCCCTTTCTGTGTTTCAGGGTCATACCGAAGTCTTCCTACGACTTTGAGAATTTTTCTATGATGCACATGATCTTAAACTTCTCTGGAAGTTTTATTTCGGCACAAACAAAGTGTTGGACAGAGCCAACAACATGCAACCATGACATATACGGTCGCGTTCCTTCCACGCAGATTGCGCCTTATGGCTATCGGGTGAGGGGTTTTCCATCTCCACCGTAGGACTGTCGGTTTCAAGCATCGAGATTAACCCTATGGTGGTTAACCAGATCTTCATGCGTTGTTGCCAACGCTTAAAATTCTGTCCACCGAATTTTTCAGGCATACCCGTCATATCTATCCTCGATTTAAACATTGTTTCCGACATTCTAGAATCGGTTCGGGATATCTTCTCTAAGATTGTTGTTAAAAAGATTACCAATGCATATATTAAACAGTAAATCATCGGATTCAAATGAATTAACAGAGAAACAACACCGAATAAGATTATATTAAACGTATGTTTCCCAATCATTATCCGATTATAATATGCAGACAAGAACCGATTAAAAGAACAGAAACATAAATAAGGGCATGATCCAGAAAGGGTAAAGCAATAAACATATTGCGGCAACCAAAATGAAATAAAGATTAGATTAGAAGTCACCGAAGCGTCCATAAAATGGACTGTCCTCAGAGAAGATATCACCCCCACAATACCGGTGCGTAGGGTACTGATGATCCGCTCACAGGATATGACGGCTCACGATCGTCGTCGGAGCATACCAACGGGATCGTCCTCGATTGTACCTCATAGAACTGCAGCCGAGAGAGGAAGAGGAAGACGTTCGTCCGTGAAAGGAAGAACCAGAGAGAGAGACGGCGTGAGAGGTTTTTCTTGCGAGTGAAGAAAGGCGGCGTCGGGTGAGGGATATATAAAGAGGGGCTCATGTGCCCTAGCGCGCGATGACCTTTGGTTTCTGAAAGCGCAGCCTTTCAGATGCCAAAATCGCGCCCATAATGGCGAGTCGAATTCCCATTTAAGTCGACAATCAAATCAATCGTGTGATTAATTTAATGAAAACCGCAGCAAAAGTATCGAGATCCGAGATCCGAATTGACTCTCCCGAGCCCGAGCCCGAGACGGAGCGGAGCGGAGCGGAGCGCGCGCGCGCGTGGTCCTCCATTCCTCCTCTCTACTATTTCTACAAGAGCTTGGGGTGTGGACTCATATATAAGTTTACCAAAAGTTTAGATCTCTAAGGTATGGTACTAAACTTCCACCCAAACTCGACCATGTTTCAAATTTGGGAATTCTCAACTTGCCCTCCAAACCATTTGGTTTCCCAATTGAAACCAATTTATTTCCAATTGTAATTACATAGACTTTCCAATTAAAATCTAAATACAATTTTGAATACAACAAATCCCCTACGAATTCACCAATTTGAAAAAGAGATTCAAAAGGGAGTTAAGAGACTTCTTTCGGCTACCACACTTTGCTTTCAGTAAAGGTATCTTCCGGTTTGAACCTCTACATGAGTTTACTATTTTCACTTTAACAGGAACGAAGTGAACTACCTCTTGAACTTCAGACCTTGGTGTTAAAGTATACGGTAGAAACAACAAAGCGTTGTTCTTGGTACAATCTTCAGGGTTGGTGCTCTTAAAGGCCATGCACCCTTATCCTGTTTCATGAGTGTGTTCAGGAAAGATCCTCTTCCATTAACTACGGCCCACAGTAAAACTCACATAGGTGGCGTTCTCCAAGGATGCACTGCTAACATCCTGCCCAAAGGCTTGAACCCATTCAGAGCCTACGCTCTTCCTAAACTTGCAGCTTAAATGGCACTGAAGCTTCCAGGGATAAGACACTCATGCTTACGTATTAAAAATAGAGTGCCAACCAGTTCTCCAAACAGCTTTGTTATTACCACATTGAACCTACTTTGTGGGATCTCCACCCAGATAGGTTGGGTTGCTACTGTAGAGGAACTCCCAATGGGTCTCAGTCCCATCCCAAGCCTAGATTTTAGGAATAAAGATCTATCAAGTCCCTTAGTCAACGGATCTGCCGTGTTGTCTTTGGATCCAACAAAATCCACAGCCAACACTCCTCGAGACACCAAATCCCTTAACGTCTTAAGTCTGATTTGTATGTGTCTCCTTGTTTTCTAATTGAACTTTGAACTCTTGATCTTGGCAATTGTGGTCATATTATCACAATGTACCGAGATCGCAGGAACATGCTGACCTACCATGGGAATCTCAGACAGAAGTTCCCTTAGCCATTCAACCTCAATTTCAGTAGTGTCCAAAGCACACAGCTCGGCATCAAAGGTGGATCGAGCTAGAATGGTATGCTTCACAGACCTCCAGGAGACTGCACCGCCTCCAAGGGTAAATACATACCCTGTAACACCAGTACTCCCAGACTCCTCTATTTTCCCTATCCAGCTTGCATCACTGTAACCTTCTAGTACAGAAGGATGTCTACCATAATGCAAACTAAGGGAAATAGTTCCCTTCAAGTACTCCAGCACCCGATCCAGAGCCTCCCAGTGAGTACAGTCAGGACAGCTAGTGTATCAACTCAGCTTTGCAATCGAGAATGAAATATCAGGTCTCGTGCAATTTGCAAGATACATTAAACTTCCTATCACTTGTGAATACCTTAGCTGGGCTACAGGTACTCCACTTTTATTCTTAAACAGCGTTTTGGATGAATCAAAAGGAGTGCTTACAGCTTTGCAATCTTGATATCCAAATTTCTCAAGTACCTTCTCAACATAGTGAGATTGAGAAATTACAATCCCATCAACTGACCTTGTCAGTTTGAGACCCAAGATTACATCAGCAACACCCATGTCCTTCATCTCAAACTTGCTACTCAAGAAAGCCTTAGTCTCATTAATAATCCTCATATGTGATCCAAACAACAATATGTCATCAACATATAGGCACAAGACAATACACTCATCACCTTTCACTTTCGAATAGACACACTTATCGGATTCATGAACCTTAAAGCCACATGAGAAAATAATCTTGTCAAATTTTTCATGCCACTGCTTTGGTGCTTGTTTCAATCCGTAAAGAGATTTGACAAGCCTGTAAACCTTTCCCTCATTCCTAGGAGTCACAAGCCCATCAGGTTGATCCATATAGATCTCTTCCTCAAGATCACCATGCAAGAAGGCGGTCTTCACATCCATCTGGTGGATAGATAGATCATATACAGATGCCAATGCTATGAGCATCCGGATTGTGGTCATCCTAGTCACAGGGGAATAGGTATCAAAATAATCGATACCTTCCTTTTGCCTAAAGCCCTTGGCAACTAATCTGGCTTTGTACTTTTCAATTGATCCGTCAGGTCTAAGCTTTCTCTTAAACACCCACTTGCACCCAATGGTAGAGCATCCTTTGGGTAAATCAACCAACTCCCAAGTCCCATTAGCCATAATGGAATCCATCTCAGATTAAATGGCTTCCTTCCCTTGTTTTGCTTCAGACGAAGCCATGGCTTCCTTGTAACTTGGTGGATCACCCTCGATCTGGTAGACAACGAAGTCGCTACCCAGATCCTTGGCTATCCGAGGTCTTTTACTCCTCCTTGGCTCATTCTCTTCAGAAAGATAATTGGGTTCAGGTTGAGTCTCAACCCCCACATTCGATATCCTTTCCACTTGATCTGGAATAGATCCTGATGTGGAGGCGCCCTCAATGGTCAGATTCTGAGGAATCCCAGTCTTCAACGGAAAGACATCCTCAAAGAAGGTAGCATCACGGAGTTCAACAATAGTGTTGACATCTATGCCCGGTATCTCGGACCGAATTACCAAGAACCTATATGCATAGCTATTTTCTAGGTAACCTAAGAAGACCGCATCAACAATTTTAGGACCAAGTTTCTTTCTCTTGTGTTCTGGGACTAAAACTTTAGCGAGACAGACCCACACTTTGAGATATCTTAAACTCGGTTTCCTATTTCTCCAAAGTTCAAAGGGACACTTTTCCATATGTCTTGGAGGCACCCTATTCAGAATATGGCAAGCCGTATTCAAGGCTTCTCCCCACATATAGGATGGAACTTCAGAACTTTATAGGAGAGCATTGATCATGCCAGTTAAGGTTCTATTTTTCCGTTCTGCTATCCCATTTGATTGCGGTGAATATGAGGCCGTAAGTTCATGAACTATGCCAAAAGATTTGCATCGTTCATCAAATAAGTTAGAGATATATTCACCTCCTTTATCTGACCTAAGGCGTTTAAGCACTTTTCCTGTTTGTGTCTCAGCCTCATTCTTAAAGATAAGAAATTTTTCTAAGGATTCATCCTTGGTTTTCATTAGATATACATAACAGTATCTACTGCCATCATCTATAAAGGTGATAAAGTATTTCTTATTGTCTCGGGTCAACACACCATTAAACTCACAGATATCCGTGTGCACTAGATCCAAGATCTCACTATCTATAGAGACTGACTGAAAAGACTTCCTAGGTGTCTTAGCTTGCACACATATCTCACATTTTTGAGTTTTATCAATAGTGTGTTTAGGGATCAACTCTAAATTCATTATTCTTTTAATTGAATTTAGATTTACATGTCCCAATCTACCATGCCACAGATCATAAGATTCTAAATTATTTACAACATGAGACACAGAACTAGAACATTCAGTATTCAAAACATTCACTTCATTTATGTTTACTGAATCACACTAATTCTAAATAACAAATCAAAATCAGCCAAATAGCATTTTCCATAAAAAAATGCCATGTCTCAGAATAACAACTTTATTACATTTAAAGTTTATTTCAAAACCATTTCTAACTAAGATAGAGCCAGATAACACATTCTTCTTGATGTCAGGAACATGCAGCATCCTGTGTGACGTCCAGACACGTCCAGAGGAGAACCTCAAGTTGACTTGTCCCAACCCTAGCACCCTGGCCGCAGAATCGTTCCCCATCTTCACAGTCCCACCGCTGCAGGTCTGATAAGAAGAAAACAACGTTCTTTCAGAACATATATTTACATTGGCTCCCGTATCCACGAGCCACTCATTTGGATCATGGATATTGTATAGTTCAGGTTTTTCAGAGACATACCCATCGCTAGCCCCGAGTCCCATAGTGATCATGTTCACTTGTGGACTCCCATCTGTAGCCTTAGGTTGAGCCTTCAAGGACGGACAGTCCTTCTTCCAATGGCCAACCTGATTACAGTGCCAGCAGGGTTTATTCTTTGCCTTTTTCTGGATCTTGCCCTTTGGTTTCATTTTATTGTTATTGGGACCCTTTCCCTTCTTATCCTTGCCCTTCGAGGTCATAAAATTGACCTTACCCTGAATATCAACAGGAAGCACAGGTTTTTGTTTCCTGTGTTCCTCCTCTATGGCAATTGCCACCATCAAGTCATCCATAGAAATTTTCCCCTTTCTGTGTTTCAGGGTCATACCGAAGTCTTCCCACGACTTTGGGAATTTTTCTATGATGCACATGACCTGAAACTTCTCTAGAAGTTTCATTTCGGCATCCTCTAAACCATGGAGCAGGAGTAAAAACTCACGTGCCTGTTCAGAAACGGACTTTCCCTCGGCCATGGAAAACTTTAAAAATTTGGCTACGGAGTATTTCTCAATACCGAGATCTTCGGTGTTATACTTCCGATCCAAGTCTTCCCATAGCCCCTTCGCAGTCTGCGTGGACGAACAATATACGTCAAACAAAGTGTTGGACAGAGACAACAAGATGCAACCATGACATATACGGCCGCGTTCCTTCCACGCAGATTGCGCCTTAAGGCTATCGAGTGAGGGGTTTTCCATCTCCACCGTAGGACTGTCGGTTTCAAGCATCGAGATTAACTCTATGGTGGTTAACCAGATCTTCATGCGTTGTTGCCAACGCTTAAAATTCTGTCCACCAAATTTTTCAGGCACCCGTCATATCTACCCTCGATTTAAACATTGTTTCCGGCATTCTAAAATCGGTTCGGGATATCTTCTCTAAGATTGTTGTTAAAAAGATTACCAATGCATATATTAAACAGTAAATCATCGGATCCAAATGAATTAACAGAGAAACAATACCGAATAAGATTATATTAAATGTATGTTTCCCAATCATTATCCGATTATAATATGCAGACAGGAACCGATTAAAAGAACAGAAACATAAGTAAGGGCATGATCCAGAAAGGGTAAAGCAATAAACATATTGCGGCAACCAAAATGAAATAAAGATTAGATTAGAAGTCACCGAAGCGTCCTTGAAATGGACTGTCCTTAGAGAAGATATCGCCCCCACAATATCGGTGCGTAGGGTACTGGCGATCCGCTCCCAGGATACAACAGCTCACGATCGTCGTCGGCGCACACCAACGGGATCGTCCTCGATTGTACCTCAGAGAATTGCAGCCAAGAGAGGAAGAGGAAGACGTTCGTCCGTGAGAGGAAGAACCAGAGAGAGAGACGGCGTGAGAGGTTTTTCTTGCGAGTTGGTTTCCGAAAACGCAGCCTTTCGGATCCCAAAATCGCGCCCATAATGGCGAGTTGAATTCCCATTTAAGTCGACTCATCAAATTAATCGTGTGATTAATTTAATCGACTTACCAAATGAAAACCGCAGCAAAAGCATCGAGATCCGAATTGACTCTCCCGAGCCCGAGCCGGAGACGGAGCGGAGCGGAGCGCGCACGCGCATGTGTGGTCCTCCATTCCTCCTCTCTACTATTGCTACAATAGCTTGGGGTGTGGACTCATATATAAGTCCACCAAAAGTTTAGATCTCTAAGGTATGGTACTAAACTTCCACCCAAACTCAACCATGTTTCAAATTTGGGAATTCCCAACTTTCCCTCCAAACCATTTGGTTTTCCAATTGAAACCAAATTATTTCCAATTGTAATTACATAGACTTTCCAATTAAAATCTAAATACAATTTTGAATACAACATACTGCGAGTCCTAAAAAGGACATAACTCTTTATATATAAAGCAAATTCTTTACTAAATGAATCATTTGGATTAATATTTATTTAATGAGATGAAAGTAATAATAATCACCAGTCTTTAGTCAAAGTTATGAACTGGATTTCCCTTGTCGATTACTCATGAGAATACAACTCAAAATGATTAATCTTCAACTTAAACAACGTATGGACAGTTATATGATGGTGTACATGGTTTCCATCATTGCTGAGAAGGTACTATAGTGATGGATAATACAATGGAGATGCCTATGCATAGTCATAACTCTAATGTACATACGTAAGGGGCGCTTCGTTTCTTGAAAAAGATGAGCCCTATGCATAGTTCACCTCAATATTGTTTCTCATATAATCAATGCAATATCGGATTGCGCATATCATAAAATATTATGCTCATTGATGGTTGATTTCATTAACAACATGTCAACATTACGTTAGGGGTAATAAGCATGGGTGTTAAGTGTTGAACATTGAGAATGCGAGTTGGACTTGCAATGCCGAAAAATTTCCCATTTCTTTACTGTTTGTTGCATATTCTCATATAATTGAGGTGTGACGAAAGTGGAAAGGAGATCCCGAATCTAGCGTGATGTATTTGTTAGAATATCTCATTCTTTGAAAGTTGAACTAGAATGGACTTTCGAAGTTATAAAATGTAAGATGACTTTGATTTAAAACAACACCTTAATCAAAGTAAATAGATATGCTAATTGTTTTATTTTATATTGCTTTCGACAATCCCATTGAAACATATATACTTGATTATAACCAATTTTCATGGACATGATCCATGATTTGGATGTATTACTTGCAACTGAGCATATAATGTATGTGCCTACAATATGCAAGATTCCTCATAGTAATGAGGAGAGACATTTAAACAAGAAGCAGAATGATGACCACATGCTTGTACGTTGCTACAATCTTAATTCCTTATCGAATGCTTTAGAAGTGACATGATGATATGGATTGTAATCGTCAATATTCTTCCAGATCCGAAGGAGATGTTTTGGTAATAAGATGTGTGCTCAACATATAAAATAATAAAGGACACGATTTATTTCATTATGCATATTGCTGGTTCTATAGGAGATGATGTACTTATAATGTTTGAATGCATGCTTGAACCAAATAATTTTTAGTAGAGATGGATGTCGACATAATGATCGTCATTATTATACTATATCTACCCAAGTCCTTCATAAATTCACAATTTCATATTTAATGAAAAATATGAAATAAATATAAATGTTGAAGTACTCTGAAGTTGAAGTCCTTTAAGGACATGTTCAATCAAAGAGATCATTTATCTTAATAAATGGTTGTTTAATGATTCAAGGAAGTGTAGTCGAAGCATGTGGCTAACCCAGAAGGAAGGAAGGTCAAAGAGTTGACCACACTCTTGTAATTCAACCTATATGACATCCAAATAGTTGGATGATTGCCACTACTGTAACAAGCCGAAATAATAGAAGTATGACTATTGAGATTACCCATAATCCTTAGAGAAGGACATAAGTAGATCGTCGGCTTATCCTACATCTATAATTTATCATTAATACCAACTCACTTGTTGGACAAGAAGAAAGTTGGATGGTTGTTTTTGGTGCTTCTACCAACACATGTAATTTGTTGCACTTGTTATAGAAGACCAGTATACTTGATTGATAGGTTTATTATCATCCACATGGGATTCGACGCAATTGTTGCAATAGATGTCATTGGATTGATAGACTACCACATTCCAGTATGAGAGGCCTTTGTCTTAGATAATGTCTCTATGACCTAGATGTTAGAAAGAATTCGCTGTCTATTTCTAAACATGTTAGACATAGATAAACATTCTAATAAAAAACTATCATAAAGAGTTATAAGATATATTTCAAAAAGTATTCTAACGCCTGCATGGCTCTATCATATTAGAAAATTGAAACCTTTAATATCGAAGAAGGATGAATATAATTTGACAATGATCAAGTATCAAGAGATGTAGACATGTGTAATTTTAATGGATCAAAAGATTAGCGAGAGATGTAAATTTAGAATTATCTAGAAATCCATAATTTACCTGCTTATGAATAGTGTATTCAAAGTAGAATGTCTGGAGCACCCTTCTATTAGAAAGGTGTAAGATGCAGAGGTATTCTAATTCACATAGATATTAATGTGTGTAAATCCTCCATACCACAACGGACACTAATGATCGTTTGCTATTCATTAATGATCATCTTCGCATGTCATTGTCACTTTAATATGTAAAAACCTTTAAAATGTTTAAACACTTCACGATTTTTTTGTTGAGAACCAAAATTTAACTTGATGTTGAAAGGGAAGTTATCCCTGAAAAGATAATCCTTAAGTTTCCTATGATCCAAGCCTTGGAACACATTCCATCCCTTATGAAATACCTAAAACACAAATGCACTCCGTACGGTAGGAAAAGAAGACAATCTAAAAAATACATTATGTACATGGCAAATTTAATGGTCATTCTCAACATAAAACCAAAAAATAACAAGATGAAAGGAATTTCCCTAGTTGAATGCACAATCAACGACTTGACCTTCAGCATACACTTCTGGATGACTATTTATCCATGAATATATCTTTGGCATCTGTGTTCAACAAGCTTGAACTCAGACCTTTGACCAAGATCAAGACGATCATTCAACTATTTGATCGATTGATCAAAAGGTCTAGAGGTGTTGTTAAAAACATTCTCATCACTCTTTAGGGTCTACAAAATCTAGTGGAATTTAAAATCCTGAACATGAATACCTCTGATGAGTTATCCCAATTTTAGTCATACTTGGATTGTCATTCTTGACCTCAGCTAAGCCGTCTATTAACTATGAGACAATGTTAGACAAGTTCCAAGTGAAAGGGAAGAGTCAAACTACTGAGATTGAGATGCATCCAACTATGGGAATTTCGATATTGAGAATCAGAATTGTGACTCCACATGGGAAGACTTAGATGGGGTGAACCTGGATGATTCCTTTGCCTAAGCCTTCCTATAAAGGACCTTTTAGAGTTGGCCTTGGCCTCCTTTGATGAGACCTTGAGCCTAAATCATTCACTCTTGTCCTTAGCACATGTATTCTCAGTTGATACAGTTAAGTCCTTTGAACTATAAGAAAAGTATTAAGGAGTGAATAAAAGATTGACATGACTAACAGAAGATCCCTTCATGATATTCAAATGTCACCTTTCGACTTATAATGACATTGAGTGGGGCCCGAGTCATGGTCCATGCTTCCATTAAAAACTATGTTGCACCCTTTTCAAGATGTTCCTATCAAACCAATGGACCTCTATAAAACACATGCTGGAGACATTAGGTCTGAGTGGAATTCTGATAAGAATAGTGATCATCTTCGGATGAACATTGAAATCACCCATAACATCTATTTTAATTATCGAATTTAAGTAAAGTGATGTTACAACAAGTGAATGGATTTTTTAAACAAATTTTATGTTATTTATTCTCCTTGGTTCAATCAAATAAGGTGAAGTCTGAAGTGTCGAACTCCTGGAGGCTTTAAGCTTCCTAAGTTGGCTTTAAGCTTACTAAGTGTTGGTCGGGTTGGTCTCTTGTTGGTGTATTGTACTTTTTTATTTTTATTTTATAATGTTTTATTAATTTTTATGTTATGTAATTTTTATGGAAACCTGTGGCGGAAGAAGAAGAAAAAATGTAGTGAAGTAATACTATACACTAGATGTAATATTATGTTGTATACTATCTTTATGTATTTTTTGATTAATTTGATTTTTAAAATTTTTTATTTTGAAAATTTTATTTTGAAAATTTTATTTTGAAAATTTTATTTTGATTTATTGTAAAAAAGGAGAAATAGAATTTCAAATCACTTACTATATAGCAATATGATATAATATGTATCTATGTAAGTGGTATAATATAGTATGGATGTAATATTTTGTACCATGTGAAGTGGAATGTGATTGACATGTGATGCGAAAGCACTCACAAAACTACACAAGAAAGCATGATTTTTGAAAAATCAAAGCAATTCGATGAAGCAATGAAAATGCTTGAAATCTATGTCAAAACCAAACTAGACAAGTTAACTGCCTGAAAAGTCTTCATGAAAAATAATATCTAGAGTATCCAAAAATGTCCTAATATACATGGGTATAAACACAAATAATAGATCCTCTCAATTTAGCCCCTAAGTGGGATATATTTGTAATATCCCCAAAGTCTGAGCAGCTTCTGTAACAGCATGAAGGATTTGGGTATGGTCTGTAAATGACCAAGATTCACGTGCTTCTGAATAACCTTGCACGTACTTGCCGAATTATTGAGATGTATGGGGCGATTCTGCAATTTGCCAACCAAACACATGCTCTTCCTGGACTTCATGTGTGGGCGATTCTGCAATTTGCCAACCAAACACATGCTCTTCCTGGACTTCATTTGTTCTACTAAGAAGAATGGGCCTTTCTACTATTCATGGTTTCACCAAGGGGTGCAGACTATTTCGAGAAGAATGGCGTGAATTACATCCCTAGAGCAATTTCATTCGTCCACTCTTGTTCACGTGTAGAAAATATAAAGGTATGGGTCTGCTCCTATCCTTGCTTCATCGATGGAGTCCTTTTTCAGGCCAATGAGTAAATCTAAACACGAGGCCATGAAGGTGATCAAACTAACAGTGAAGCTAGTGTACATTGAACCTGATAGGGGAAGAGACCCTCCTGGTCTCAGCTCGCGCTGGCTGAAGGTGGTGCTCAAAGATGTTCTTGCACAGATGTTACTCGATAAACGATAAGAGTGTTGGACATAAGTGCCCATGCAAGCCATTATGCGATAATAGTTATTGCAGATCACTCCTCAATATGAAATGAAGAACAATAGATTTACATAATAGGCCTCTTCGTACAATTAGGCTATGTACCATGACCATCTTGATATCATACAACTGCTAATCAAAACGTTGGATTATAGAGGCTGATGTAGGGTTGAATATCTAAAGGGTAGATTGAGGATTCAACCGCATCGGTAAGTGACTATCAAGAAAGGATCTCCGGCTTGAGAAGGAGATGCCAATCCTTACTCTAAAGGCTGACATCTGACCGACTCTTGATGCAGGCCCTCTGCATAGGAATAGAGATTCGAAAGTGTTGATAAGTTACGTCAAAAAGTTGACTTAGCAAAATTGAGATAACCAAGATCTCTATTGTGTGCTGTCACAATACATGCACATAATTTCTAACCGAAGACATATGTATTATTATATGTCTGAGTGTGTACATTTGGCAGACCACTAGGTTGATGACCTAATCAAGGTATGAATACCAGTGTGCTAGTGTGCATATTAGATCGTATGAATAATACGATCTCTCAAAGGGATCATACAGGTTCATTACTGAACTAGATGAGCTCACTCATGAGTTATTGTGATAATCATATTCCAATGTTGGTCATCTTGTTTTGGAAACAAGACATGATTTTAAAGTACGATATCTGCTCTTGGAAAACATATGATCAATACTAACTCCCAATGATCGGATGAGAAACTTACCGATAAAAACCATGAAGGAAACTGTCCAAAATGGGATCGGGAAGTTAGGTTTAATTGCAATCTTTTAGTATGCAGGATGTACGAGTATTAGGAATACTCGAGGGTTATGTGATCTTAGACAGTTATATACCATGATATTTCCATTCCGAGGGAGTAATGAAACGGGTTTGGATTTTAGTGACCTGCTCAGTGAACTAGTTATCCAATCCTAGTCCAAATGTTGGATATAATTCTGAATTGGATTCCGAGACAATAAAAAGACTGGGTAATTTGTCTGACATGATAAGACATATTTGAGGGATCTTCTAGACCTAGATATGAGATTAGATCTCATTATCCAAGTCACTATACATGGATATATAGTTGCCATGATCTTATATCCAAGTATCCAAAAATAATGCCCAGAGTATCCAAAAATGTCCCAATGTATATGGGTATAAACACAAATAAAAGATCATCTCAATTCAACCCCTACGTGGGGTATATTTGTAATATCCCCAAAGTATGAGTAGCTTCTGTAATAGTATGAAGGATTTGGGTATGGTATGTAAATGACCAAGATTCACGTGCTTTTGAATAACCCGGCACGTGCCCGCTGAATTGTGGAGATGTATGGGGCGATTATGCTATTTGCCAACAAAACACATGCTCTTCCTGGACTTCACAGGTTTTGCTAAGAAGAATGGGCCTTTCTACTATTCGTGGTTTTACCAAGGGGGCACATTGTTTCGAGATGAATGGCGAGAATTACATCATTAAAAGAAATTTCGTTCGCCCAATCTTATAAATATGTAGAAATATAAAGGTATGGATCTGCTCCTATCCTTGTTTCATCGATGGAGCCCTTTTCCAAGCGAACGACTAAAGCTAAACATGAGGCCATGAAGGTGATCAAACTAGCAGTGAAGCTAGTGTATGATAAACCTGATCGGGGAAGAGACCCTCCTGGTCTCCGCTTGCTTGATTGAAGGTGGTGCTCAATGGCGTTCTTGCGCAGATGATACTCGAGAAATGACAGGGGTGTTGGATATAAGTGCCCATGCAAGCCATTATGCGATAATAGTTATTGCAGATCGCTCCTCAATATGAAATGAAAGATAGCTTATTTACTTAATAGGTCCCTTCGTACAATTAGGGTTATGTACCATGACCATCTTGATACTATACAACTGTTGATCCAAATGTTGGATCATACATGCTGGTGTAGGGTTGAATGTCTAAAGGGATAGCTTAAAAACTCAACCGCACTGTTAAGTGACTATCAAGAAAGGATCTCCAGCTAAGAAGGAGATGACAATGCTTATTCTAATAGCTGACATCTGATTGACCTCTTGATGTAGGTCCTCTGCATAGGAATAGAGATTTGAAGGTGTCGGATAAAGTTGACTCTGTGAGATTGAGATAACCAAGACCTCTATCATATGATGTCACGATACAAGCACGCAATCTCTGACCGGGGACATATGTATTATTATATGTCTAAGTATGTACATTTGACAAACCACTAGCTTGATGACCTAATCAAGGTCTACATACCGACATACTGGTGTGCATAATAGAGCATATGAGTAATACGATTTCTCAAAAGGATCATACAGGTTCATTACTGAACTGGAAGACATGAGCTCACTCATGAGATATTGGGATAAACTAGATTCCAACGTTCGTCGTCTTGTTTTGGAAATGAGACATGATTTAAAGGTATCATATGTTCTTTTGGAAAGTGTATGATCAATACCAACTCCCAATGATCGAATGAGAAACTTACTGATAAAACCATGAAGGAAACAATTCAAAATGGGATAAAAAATTCGGGTTTAATCATAGTTTTCCAGTATGCAGGATGTACGTGTATTAGGAATAGTCAAGGGTGAGGTGGTCTTAAAAGATTGTATGCCATGACATTTCCATTCCGAGGGAGTGATGAAACATGTTTGAATTTTAGTGAATCCTCTTAATGAACTAGCTATCCAATCTTAGTCTAAATGTTGGATATTGGTCTGAATTGGATTCAAAGATAATAAGAAGATCGGTAACTTGTCTGACATGATAAGACGTATCTGAGAGGGCTTCTAGACCTAGATATGAGATTAGATCTCATCATCCAAGTTACTATGCATTGATATACAGCTGCCCTGACCTTATCTCCAAGTATCCACGAAGAAGGCATACTATCCTCAAAGGAGTTTGAGGAGTGTTCCTAAAGAGATAAATATGAGAATTGAGACTATCCAGTGATGTTTGATTTACTGAGTGAAGAGGGGAATTTAGGATGGTTAAATTGGATTTAATTATCTTGGATAACATTATCCTGGATAGTGTTATCCATAATTATCCAAGAATAATATGGATAAGATTCACATTATTATTTTTGGATAAGTACATAGAGGATTTAGAGATAATTAAATTGAATTTAATTATCTTGCACAAGATTAATGTGGATAGCACTATCCAACAAATATAATAGAAAATGTGGATAAGATCCACAATATCCAATTGAGGTTTGATTGTGAATAAGATTCACAAATTTAATGTTAATGTGAATTGGATTCACATTGTATATTAATAAATGTAAATTGAATTTACATTTAATTTTGGACTTATGAATATAATTCATAATTATGGATGGCTTCTTTGCAATTGTCACAAATAATTGAGAATTATTTAATGACAAACTACAACTAATTTCATAATAAATAAATAGAAAGAAAAGGGGAGAATAAAAAAGTTGATGTCATTTTCTCTTCCCTTCTTTTTATCTCTATTATTATTATGTTAAATCTCCTAATTGATTAAATAATTAAATTGATCATTTATTGATATCTTTAGGAGGTGATTAATTGATAAAATAAGTTAATAATTTGTTATCAACTTTTATCCTCAACTCGTTGAGGAGCAACTAATCTTGGCCATCCATTTAACTATTGGGATTGCAATTTTAATGGTTCGAAAAAGTATATAAGGAGAGGCAGATCCTGCCTTCCTCATATAGTTCAAGGAGCAACAAGTCTCCCCTCCCTCTCTCCCCAAAGGACACCCCCTCATGGGGATAATTCCCTTAATGTTGGATGTTCCCCTTGCCTCACAGGGTGTTCTCCTTGTAGGGATAATACCCTTAATGGTGGATAACTCTGTTGTTACGCTATCGATCGATTTGGTTGATCTTGTGTAGAGTTTCTTCATCTTTGGTTCTTCGGGATCATGATGAAGAAGGATGATTTTCTATGATAAAATCATGAGCAAGGAGTCCCATATTATCTCACTGGGTTGCGGAAAGTATGTGATTCATCCCCGTACCCACAAGTGTTATCTCTATCGGATCAGACTTTAGATAGGATGTCTCTTGGTTTAGAGACTTGAGGGTCACATTTACACTTCAAGAGATAATTCTATATTCATGTTATGTTGATGTAATAAATTGAGAGTGGTTCCCAATCCATGTGATTTTATCAATTTTTTTAAATTTTGTTGCTATCACGACTTGTATGATAAGTTTATTTTTCGATCGGACATGATCCCATCCACACGCTTATGTGATGAGCAAGGCATTGTCAGCCTCCCTTCAAGTGGTATTAGATCCTTGTCCAGAAGTCTTGGATATGATCCAAAGTCCTAAGATGGTAAACTTTGGATATCAGATTGCGGGAACATATTTTTTCCACGATTGTGTGATTCTAAATTATTTTTGCAAACATTTGATTATGCTACTATAAGTCCATGTTATGAATATATTTTGGGATATTAAGTCATGTTTATAATTTATAAATATGACCCCAAAGGTCAGGCAAATAATTGGTTATTTTCGGGCAATGATTCAGATAAGAACAATTCCCGTTGTATGTTGTTTTTGAATAAATTTCATAATTGTATATGATTTTTTTGTTATTGTTTTTCTATCATGAAACTTGATAAAAAATGCTTTATTAATCTCATAAATTAAACCAAAAAAAACTGTATAATTTTATTTCACGCGCTTCCAAGTCTGATAGTTCAAGATATGTGATATTATGTAGACTAGGATCAAATGATGATATGATCATCTTGATGACATCTTTATATGTTTATCATTAAAAATAAAGTATGAAATTATATAATACACCATGATTAATTATTGAAATAAATATTTAGAGAAATATTTAAATTGACATCAACTTTTGAATAATTATTTCATGATAGAAACCGAATCTGAATTACAATTGTTATAAGTAGATAATTCAGATAAAAAAATAATTGGTTGATTGATTTTGATTTGTTGAACATCTGTGGATATTAAAAATATTTTAATTCCAATTTCCAGTGAGAGATTATTATATATCATAATGCACGGTCGAAAGATCGATAAAGTCATCGGTACAAATGGATCCAATTGTGTTGTCCAAGTTGGAATGGAGATGATGTCTAGACCGGATATACTGGCTTGGTTTCTTAATTAGCACCTTGTAATGCAAGGAAATGTCCCTCCCAGCATTATCTGAGGTCTGGTCGGATCTGTTTCAATAAAGGATGCGTGGTTAAGGTATACTTTCACCACTAAAATTGAAATAATTTGTACTTGTGGAGGAACATATTCAATAATAATTTATATCAAGTATAAATTATTTAATTGTTGAATTGGATTTATAATTTAATATGATTAAATTATTGATCTAATTATTCATAGTCTACATTATATTGAATAGAGTGAATTTCCCTTGGAAGGGATAACCATAAGAATATAATTTGAAGTGATCAATCAGAATTTGAATAGGGTATGGATCATATGATGGCATCTATGATCTCCCATCTACTAGTTATGTTGCAAAGATGCCTATGCGACGTCATAACTCCAATATACAAGCGCACATGAATCATACTCTCTTCTTCTCCAAAAAGATAGGTTGTATGCATAGTGACCCCAATGTTGTTCCCCATATAATTGAGGAGGTATTGAATTGTGAGTTCTATTTCTAATGACGGTTGGTTCAATTGGCAACGAGCCAACATCACCTTAGGGGTGATGGGCTACAATGTCAAATACCAAATCAAAAGTGCAGGTTGGACTTATAAGGTGGAAAGAGTTCATACTTCATTCACTGTAGTTGTATTTTCTCATATTATTGGGGTGTGATGAAAGTGGAAGGGATATCATAGATCTCGCTTGAGGTATTTGGTTGGGACATCTCATGCTTTGAAATTTAGAAAGGAAACCAAAATTCAATGTAATAAAAATCGAGATAACTTTAATTTAACATAATAATAATCTTAATCAAAGTAAATATTTATGCAAATTATCAAGTTTCAGATAACTTTCATTTAAATCCACATAATATACTTATACTCAGCCATAACTAATAACATGGATATGATACATGATTAAGATGTTTTGGCAAAGATATGCACCCTCAACATTTGATCATAAAAGACATGGTTCACTCCATTATGCAGAATGGTAGTTCCGTAGGAGATGATGTACTCAAAATTTTTGAGTAACTACTTGAACCAAACTCTTAAGAGTCGAGATGTATGTGGATATGGTGAGTGTCATCATTCTATTATTCTACTCAAGTACTTCACAAAGCTTCATAATTTCATATTGCATGAAAGGGATGAAGCAGATATAAATGTTGAAATACTTTTAGATGAAGGTCCTTCAAGGACATATTCAATTAGAGAGATCATTTATCTTAAGCAAAAGTTGTTTAAGGATCAGGGAAGTGTAGTGGAAGCATGGGCCTGACCCATAGGATGAAGAAAGGTCAAAGAGTTGACCATACTTTCGGAATTTCACATATAAATAGTTGGATGATTTCCAATATTGCAATAAACTGATATACTGGAAGTATGAGTATCCAGAATATATATCTATAATCCTTAAAGAATGACTCGGATAATAGATTGACATATCCTACATCTATAATTCATCGTTGGAACCAATTTACTTGTTAGACAATGATTAAGTTGGATAGTTGTATTCAGTTCTTCCACTAACACTTGCAACCGATTGCACATGTTTTAGAAGATTAGTGAACTTGATCTAAAGTTGATAGTCATCAACATGGGATTTGCTGCAATTGCTGCAACAATCATCATCGGATCAATATACTATAACATTCCAGTGGGAGAGTCCTTAGTCTTAGTGAATGTCTTTCTAACCTAGATGTTATAAATGATTCACTATCTATTTCTAAACTTGTTAGAAGTAGACATACATTCAGAGATAGACATATCATAAAGTGTTATGATGGATATGTTTCAGAAGGTAATCTAACAACTAGAGGACTCTATGGAATTAGAAAATTGATGAATGGTTCATTGACATTTCTAATACTGGAAATTAAAGATTTAAGATCAAGAGGAGGACAAAGATCATTTGACGATGTTCTAACATCAAGACTTGAACATGTGTCTATTGATAAGATCGTTAGACTAGTGAGACATGGACATACCTACTTGGGAATATTGTATTCAAAGTAGAGTGTTCATGGCACTATTCTTTAGGAATGATATAAGATGCAAATGTATTCAAGACCTCATACATATTGATGTATGTGGACCCTACATACAATAATGAACATTAATGATATGCGATACCAAGTGATGATCATTCACGGTATGGGATTCCTTCCTCGCATGTCTTTGAAATGTTCAACGATTTCACAATTCTAGTTGAGAACCAAAGTTGGAAGGAAGATGTATACAATTTGATCTAACCAAGGTAATGAGTACTTGTTAGATGAATTCAAGGAATACCTTATAGTAAAATACTTTTTTCCTATCTCACTTCTCCATCAACATCTCGACTCAATAGAGTTGTAGGGAGATACAACAGGATCATGTTGGACATGATTAGATCAATGATGATTCATAACACAATTACCTCATATTTTCTAAGAATATGCAGTAGAGACTTTTAATTTTTCTGAACTTTAATCTTATGCATTGATGTTATCATATAGTATACACCCTCACTTAGTACAATTCATTATTCCAATTTTTAGTTGTTAAAGTATGCCATGAGTTCTCATGCTACCATTCCTTCAAACGGATCCATGTAGGTTATGCAGACTTATGCTATCAGGGGCCACTTCCACTGCAAATGCAATGCATTGTGCCAATTAAGAAACCCATTAGCATATCCAGGCCTAGTCATCTTCACCATTTCAATTCGAGACAACATAATTGGTACATATAACTATGGGAAAAGTCAAATTTTACGTTGATACATTATCGACGACTGGCCATAGTCGTCGAAAATAAGTTCCTTTTTTAGTGGTTATGGACGTAGTAACCACAAAAATTGGCCTATATTTTTAAAACATGCTGTCAGTTTATATTCCCTGATTTGGCAACCATCGAAAAATGCTTATACCAACGTAGTTGATTTCTCTGTAGTTGCACTGACCGTTGAAAATGATCAACCCAAATTTCCAGCGCCAACATTTCACTCCCCCACCCTCCTTCCTCTAACCTAAACCCCTTCCCCCCAATCAATCCTCCTCCCCAACCACACCTCCCCCTGATCCAACCACCCTCTTCGATGACCTCCCCCCTCCGGCAACCACTTTCCATCCACACCACCTCCTCCTTCTTCCCATCTCTTCTACCTACACCTCCTCCCCTCCACACCACCACCTCCCTCTTGCCATCTTCGTCGCTTCCTTATCCTCCCCTCTGCGCCACCTCCTCCCCCTTCCCATCTCCAGCCCGTCCTCCTCCTCCCCTCCATGTCACCTCCTCCCCCTTCCCTTCTCCACTCCCTCCTCCTCCCCTCCACGCCATCTCCTCCGCCTCCCCTCTGCCCCACCTCTGGTGTCTCCCACTTCCCAACTCCTCCTCTCCCTCCCCTCTACTCCACCTCCTCTAGTACTCATATTCGTCGTCTCTCGATGAACAACCATGGGACCTCGCCTCCTCCTCTGAGGACAACTACACACGACAAGATCTCGTCCCTTTTTAAATCCTTACAAAGACGATATAACTTTATTCATTTACCATTTCTATGTAATTCAATTCAAATTATATGGCAATAGATTGTAGATTATGATGTGAATGAGTTGATGTTTGCATTATGCCTATGTTAATGATTGTTTTGTAATTAATGGTTGTTAATGGTTGTTTTGTAATTGATGTTAATATTAATGTCCATGTTAATGGCAGTTTTGTAATTGGATGTGGCTTGTGTATTCACTAATTAGATGTCTATATTTTCATTTCATGCAAAGACCGATGTCTCAAATAAGTGATATATGGAATGTGATACTTAGGTCATCTAAATGGAAAAAAATTTATTTAGAATACGAACAATGTGCTTATATAGTAGTATGCCACCTCACATTGTGCTTTTAAAGTGGTATGGTCATTTACTTCTAAAGTAGTATCTATTATATGTTTGTACATATATGTATTATTTTTATGTGTATATTTATGTTTATGTATGTGCATGTATCTCTATGTGTATGTACATGTGTGTTTATGCATGCATATGAGTATGTGTATGTATGCATGCTATGAGTATGATATCTTGTTGTGGAACTTGAGCTTGTTGAGAAAATTTGGGTGAAATGGTTTACATAAATTTGCAATATGGAAACTTTTATATTTGTTTGATATGTGTTGTGTTTTACATGGCATTTACGTATATATGAAACTTGGGATTCCGTTCTGAAATGCTATGATTGTTTTATTTTTGGGTGGTTTATGTATTTGGCATTGGTAAATCCCTGTTGGATCATCATAATTCTCTCTTTTTATCCTCGAAAAATAAGAACCTCACGAGAAATCTTCATTAATTCCGTATCTTTGTCAAATAAACCAATTACCTATAATTTACACTAACCCTAATTTTATTGTATTTAATCACAAATATTTTCTTTATTTTCTATTTTATTTCCCTAAAATTACATTAATTATTGTACCTATTTATTTTGGCTTTAAATAGAATAAAAAATAAAAGAAAATATAAAACCCTTAAAATAAGAGTTTTTAAGTCTTTAAAAATGCTTGCAAAAATCCTCCTTTGTACAAATGACCTCCTTTGACTTTTTTGTCAACATGAAACTTGTAGTCATTAACTATCTCCAAATGCTCCTTCCTGCCCGGGATCAGGCGAGGGCTTGAATTCACTTCTTCACAAGTGCCTGCCTGAGTGACAAGGAAGGAGGTAGTAAAAAACATGATGATTTGGGGATCCTGCAACATGGAAGTGCGCCTTCTATTAAATATTTAAGGCCTCGAAGATAGGCCGGAGCTTTTTGATTCCCATTGTATATCCTTGTACCCAATCGGACTAGGGATTTGAGTTCGGGCTTCCGGTTCTTCAGGGGAGAGATCCTTTCTCGAGTGGCCGCAAAGCCGTCAGTCAAAAGGTAGCGCAACCGCTCATCTGGCGGACTCTAGAGGATCCCTTGTTCTTTGTCTCTTTTGTTGTATAGTACCCAACTATTCGCGAACCCTAGCGGTTGCAGTCTTCCTTGACTCCCCCTGCGGACGACTCTCCAGTAGTTCCATTCCTTCTGACTTCTGGGGATGATCGTCTGCTCCAGGAAGGTAAGGGCCAGGCCCAGAGAAAGACCCTTCCCCCTCTCTCCTCTCGCCTGTCGTTCCGCCACCCCCGTAGCGTGGACGTGAGCTTTTTTTCCTCCTTCGTCATAGGCTCAACTTTCATTCTACCTTCGACTAGTGCCCTGACCAACGAGGTAGCATGGGATTATTAGATGAAAGACAACCCGCTTTGATATTACTAGTTGGCAATGCGCGTTAATATTTGAGAGAAAGTCATCCCATTTCTTAGGAGATGTATCCCCCGCCCAGTCTCGTGAATGATGGACCTCGAGGGTGGAAGTCACTATTAAGATAATAAGTGGTAGTCTATCTCTTCGCACTTATTTATATAGGCTCTTGATGTCTAAGTTCTGCTTACAACTAGATTATAGGGCTTCCTTTCTTGACTGTTAGGCAAGCCCATTAAATACAAAGCAAGCCCGGACCAAGTTAGCTATGAAATGACATCGAGTCTGCTCAAGTACATTCCAGAACTTGGGAAAAGGGTTTCTCCATTAGACTGCCCTGGGTTTCCCGGTAGGGAAATATTGAAGAAAGAGATTCCCTAGTAGTTCGCAGGTTAGCCAGTTGTTCCTTGAGTCTTTCTAAGATTCTCAACAAATGGTAAATTTCGGTTGCCTCCTCTGCTTCATCAGTCCCACTTGGCAAGATTCCCCGAAAGCGGGTTCAAGGAGAAAGATGTTTGTCCTTTCTAACTCACCTCACCCGCGCTCGAGCTCGCTGCTATGTTCGTGGTCTCATTAATCATGAGACCTGTCTCTCTTCGCCTTCATTTATGGGATTCACTAGTGGATACTGACGGTCAACTCTCTCCTGCTTCAGCTGTTAGGGACGACATTTCCCAGGGAAAGAAAGTCAGAGGTAGACTTCCCCTCCCGTATACTTGACCTAGCATTGTCTAGTTTCAATCTTTTTTTTGTTGATTCACCGTCCTACCATTTATTTTCAAATTATCTTTATTTTCTTAATTTTTGTTTTTTCTGATTGGGTCACGTGGCGCCCTCTGGTCTGCCCATGTGTCCCGCTCCTCTTCACGCCACCAGGCTTCGCCCTAGGTCGTTTAATCCCTTCCATTGCGCCCGTTGATCCACGCTTCATCCTCCGCCCTCTGATCAGATCACATGATATGATCCAAGCCCTCCGCCCGTGCTCTAATCATGGCTGTTGGATCACGAGATCCAATGATCCCTATTCTTCATCTACCTTCCAATGCCTCCCACTCCAAGCATTACACCTGGCGAAACCCCCGCCCCCCTTTCCATTTTTGCCACCATCTCCGATCATCTCTCCACCTCCTCTCATCGCCTCCACATAACCCTAAGGCCCGCCATCTTCATGAGCCCTTCAATAGCCCCCTCCATTACTTATCGCCATCACTACAACCATTCGAAAATCCCCCCTCCGCCACTTGTAACAGCCATTGACCACATATAAATTCCCCGCCTCCGCCTCCTCTCCGCTTCATTCACCATTACATGGGGGTTCCCTTAAGTCTATCCTCCTCCCCGTGAAAGGGGTAGGATGGATCGAACTCCGATCATAGGCTTCCACCCCCAGGTGTTGACCCATGGCCCAACCATGTCGCAGCGCCTCACGACGGTTTCCCGAGCCCCATGCACCGGCTGCGCATGTATAGAGACGACCAGAGCGCATCCTAAGCACTCAACCCAAGCCAATTCTCCCACCATTCTTCTTTTCAAATCCCTCAAGGTATACGACATCTATTTTTCCTTGTTTTTCTCCTATTTAATTTACTTCACACACACTACTTCACCTTCGAATCATCGCACGATCACCACCACCGGACAATCACCATTCACGTGCCACCTCCCGCTCACCTTCTTCCTTCCCCAGAACCCCTCACCATCTTGCTCTCTCTTCTCCGTCAACACAGTAGAGAACCTAATTAGGGCCATCGCCTTCTTCGCCCCATAGCCCTCCGCTCCACCTCATTTCACTCCTCTTGCACTCACACACGCTTCGGCTATACAACTAACCCCTTTGAAGGTCAATGGTTGGAGCTCGAGCTTCCGCTCCAATCTCGCATCTCAGCTCTGATAACACATCATCAACAGTCCAATCCTGAGGGTCCCTCCTCTCCACCACAATCCCAACTTCATCGCGGAGCTTTAATGAAGCTTCTAGGATCATCGTCGGCAGCAAAGGAGCAAGGAGGAGTGAAGAGAAGTCGTGTGAGCCCAGTTTGCACCACCACTCGCGCGGCGGAAAGGGAGCTGCCAGATGCTATAGATGTCGTTGAATGGTGCCCTTCCGAGCCCATCCAACAACATAAGGAGAGCCACGTTCCCATGTCCAAAGCACCGAGGGTCGGGTGGACCGAGCCTCACCCGAACCACACCTAGTATCCACGTGGACACCTGAAGTTGCACCCCACACCGAGCCTCACCCTACTTGCCTTGCATGTGATTGTCTGGACTATTTCCATAGAAGACCCCACCAGCTTCTACAAATTACGGGCAGGTCCCCCTGTGGCGCGTGCTTCGCGTGCGCATCTGGGAATTTTGCCCCAGTGGCCCGCTGGATTTCCACATTTACATAAATGCCCCTATGCTTCCAGGAATATTACAAATGGCCCCCTCCGGCTTTTTGAAATTACAAATAGGTCCCTCTATGGACCTATTTGTGATATTTCCATTTATTTTCTATAATTTTATTGCATTTATGCCCTTGCATTCCATTTAGCATATCTTGAGTATATGAACTCTGTTTCCATGATTTCAGTCTCATTTTGTTGCTAATTTCATCCTATATCTAGTGGCTTATTTAATTTCATGGACTAACACTGAATTATTTATACTATATTCTGTGATGCATAGTGTCTTCTTCTTACTACTTTGAATTACCATTATTACATTTTATTTCTCAATTTGTCTCTAAAATTGACCCTTATTCTATTGCTCATTGATATAATTAAGGGCATATTTGTCTTCTGTGTTTATCTTTTGCATCTCATCATATATTTTGTTCATTCATCTCATTGTTAATTGCATTAAAAACCAAACAAAAATACGTGCATCATTTCTTGTTGATTCTGCCTGCATTTCTACATCAGTTTGTCTGTGCATATGGAGATCTAACTTGATGAATTTAATCACTCCAGCATCAATCAATAATTTTCGACAAATAGATGAAGAGGCTCGTGTCCCTCTGTTCGACCTTGGTATACTTGCCAAGTAAAATAACTTCCACATATTCAAAGTGTGGTTTTTTATCAATCATAATTTTCCTCATATACAACCATTTCTATATTATTAAAGAGGCATTTTTCGTGTTCATCAAATGGCATCGTTGCCGGGGACATGGCTCATCTTTATTTGTTTGTTGAATTTAGTGTATTATTATTGATGTGGATATTTTCAAAAGTTTAGGTCTTCTCATCGTGTCATTTTTGCATAATTTGTTGATTATTTTTCTTGATATTTTTCCGACTATTTCTTTTGTGGCAGGGCCCATGGAGACTGAGGATGCTCGATCTACATGGAGGCGTGGAGTTGGCAGCTCCTACTGTGAGGAGCCGCATAGGAAATTAACGAAGATTCAAGGAGCTGAGTCAATATTTCATTCATGCATTTTTTTGTAAAAAAATGTATCATTTACATTTCTAGCGGTCCTCTTTTGAGGGCTCACGTATGTAAAAAAGAGAGAGAAAAGTATATCACTCGATGATCTACTCACCCCCTCTCCATCTTCCCATCTACCCCATCTCGCTCAGCCATTCATCTCTGTAGCCACCACCCCTCCCCTCCCCCATCTCCAAGTGACCAACCATCTGTGCAAATGCACATACTAACCCTAACCAACAACGGGTCCCCCAGCCCTATATCACCTTGTATTTAACCAGAGCTATGGCTTCATATCGCTTGTGCTATAAGGACATGACAAAAGTTAAGCATAGTGGGGTATATCGTATATTATTGTATGTATACTTTAGCCATAACTCGTATGTTAACAATTTTGAATTTTTTATGCTAGGGTTTAGGTATGCTGGTGAACTGATTTTTGTAAAATTATAGTAAAAATCTTTTTAAATTGAGGGACTAACTTTCTGTAAATAAAAATTAACGTTATTCAAAATTTCCATAAAAATCCGAATAACTAAAATTTTTCTTCGGTAGAGACTCTGACTACTAGGCTTAAAAATGAGTAGCTTCTCTTCAGTGATGGAGCTACGCTCTCCCTTAGCATAGTGGGTGGTTAAAAGATAATGCACGGGGCATCGTCTTGAAGTAACATGGGTGGCTGTCTAACGGTCCGTACTTACACCCATACTGGCTGGAAGTAGATGCAACTATTCATATGAGATTGAGCCATTCATTATCTCTCTGAAGAATTAAAAAATGATGAAACATTAAAATTCATAAAAATTCACAAAAGTTAAAAATCTTAAAATTCACTAACTAAGGAGTTGTTGTATTCCTGACGCATTCACTATCACTCTAGGCTTGAGGATTTGAAGACAATTGATTTCTGAGATCTTGAGAGACTGAGTTAACATGCCTTAGTCATTAGGGTTTTAAACTTAATAATCCACACTTCCCTAGTTTGAGGATTTGGGCATTATATTGTGCTCTTCATCTCTACCCTTTAAAGAATGTGATCATCACATCACTTTCACAACTGCATGATTGATGAGATGAGTTGAGTTATCACTTGAGGAACTATGACTGGTGATTTGAGTTTAGACCCGATTTAATGATGCTGGAGGATGGGATAAAGTCAATGAAGGCTTCAAGAAACCTAAGTGTCAGCAAACCCTAGCCAGTATTTGAACAAGTTCATTTGCTATCGTTTGATATTTACCTATGTGCCAGGGTGTGATGAACCTAATTAAATTGTTGATCAATGTGCGTCAGTTTTTGGTAAAAGTAGTGGAGCATGCCAAATATTGAAATAAAATTCGAGAGAAGTTATCTCAAAGAAAACCTCTATCATTACAAATACAAATTCAAAAGAGCTTCCACCCAATGGTGAGCGCTCTCAATCATTTCAAAGTGTCCACTTGGACCAAATGCTATTAATACAAGGGGTCGGGCAGCACCAAAAAAGGGCTCTGCATCGTATAGTGATACAAGTCTGGGTGTCTAAGGTATCTTATATACTCAAAAGAGATGCACCCCGCTGTACTCCCAGGAAAACAAGTGCAGACGAATTCGAATTCTCTTGACGGACACATTGTTCAACAAACCAAAAATACATGTGTTGAGCAATAAGACACTCGAGAGGACCCTTGTTCCAATGTGAGGGTGAGAAGAAAATACACAATCCTATGCCCTCCATCATCTGACCATCCATCTACACTTTCAAGTCTGACAAACTAATGAGATGGTTGATTTAAGCAAGAACCGACTTATTCCCAAGTGTTGAGGATTAGGTCTAGAGGAGAGTCTCCTGGACTGGAACCATGGGTGACATCTTGACTCGACTCTCAAGATTACAGTACACTAATTGTCACATCCTTATATTTTATGTACAAATCGAGTCTGATAATTAGAGAAGTTGGATTCCTTTTGACTAGAGCATGCTTAAGCCCAGAATTTTAATATCACTCAAATTGAGGGTTTTCGATGAATTGAGCATTGAAAATTCACATGCACTGTCAGGAATTAATCTGGCTCCTTCTTTTTTTAGGGGTATGATAAATCCCTACTGGATCATCATAATTTTCTCTTTTTATCCTCGAAAAATAAGAAACTCGTGAGAAATCTTCATTAATTCTGCATCTTTGTCAAATAAACCAATCACCTATAATTTACGCTAACCCAAATTTTATTGTATTTAATCACTAACATTTTCTTTATTTTCTATTTTATTTCCTTAAAAATTAGTTTAGTTATTGTATATATTTATTTAGGTTTTAAAAAGAACAAAAAATACAAAGAAAATATAAAACCCTTAAAATAAGTGTTTTTAAGTCTTTAAAAATGCTTGCAAAAATCCTCCTTTGTACAAATGACTTCCTTTGACTTTTTTGTTAACATGAAACTTGTAGATCTCATAGAGAACTACAACTTTCATGTTTCGACTTTTTGTTGATTTGTCATCCTACCATTTCTTTTTGAATTTTCTTTATTTTCTTAATTTTTGATTTTTCTATTTGGGCCACATGGCACCCTCTGGGCCGCACACGTGGCCCGCTCCTCTTCACGCCACCAGGCTCCGCCCTAGGCCATATGATCCCTTCCACCATGTCCGTAGATCCACGCTTTGTCCTCTGCCCTCTGATAAGATCACATGATCTGATCCAAGCCCTCTGCCCGCGCTCTAATCAGGGACGTTGGAATGCGAGATCTAACAACCCCTATTCTTCGTCTACCTTCCAACGCCTCCTGCTGCAGGCGTTACGCCTGGCAAAACCCCCACCACCTTTTCCATTTTTGCCACCATCTCCGATCATATCTCCACCTCCTCTCACCGCCTCCACGTAGCCCTAAGGTCCGCAATCTTCACAAGCCCTTCAATAGCCCACTCCATCACTCCTCACCATCACTACAACCGTTTGAAATCCTCCCTCCATCGCCTGTAACAACCATCGACCACCTATAGATTCCCCGCCTCCACCTCCTCTCCGCTTCATCCACCATTACAAGGGGGTTCCCTTAGGTCTCTCCTTCTCCCCGTGACAGGGGGAGGATGAATCGAGCTCCGATCATAGGCTTCCACCCCCAGGTGTTGACCCATGGTCCAACCATGTCGCAGCGCCTCATTGGAGGTAGCCCGAGCCCTATGCACCGGCTGCACATGTAGAGCGACTACTAGAGCGCCTCCTGGGCGCTCAACCCAAGCCAATTCACCCATCGTTCTTCTTCTCAAATCCCTCCAGGTATACGACCTCTATTTTTCCTTTTTTTCTCCAATTTAATTCACTTCGCACACACTCCTTCACCTTCAAATCATCGCACGATCACCACCATCGGACACCCCCTATTGATGCGCCACCTCCCCCTCACCTTCTTCCTTCCCCATAACCCCTCACCACCTTGCTCCTGCTTCTCTGTTAACACAACAGAGAACCTAATTAGGGCCATCACCTTCTTTGCCCCATAGCCCTCCACTCCACCTCACTTCACTCCTCTTGCACTCACACACGCTTCAGCTATACAACTAGCCCCTATTGCAGGTCAATGGTCGGAGCTCAAGTTTCTGCTCCAATCTCGCATCTCAGCTCCGACAACCTGTCATCGACAACCCATTCGTGAGGGTCCCTCCTCTCCACCGCATCCCATCTTCACCGCAGAGCTTCCATGAAGCTCCTCGGATCATCATCGACCATGGAGGAGTGAAGACGACGTCGTTAGAGTCCAGTTTGCACCACCACTCACATGACAGAGAGGGAGCTGCCAGATGCTATAGTTGCCATTGGATGGTGCCCTTCCGGCACCCATCCAACGATGCATGGAGAGCCACGTGCCCATGTCCGAAGCACCAAGGGTCGGGTGGACCGAGCCTCACCCGACCACACCAAGTAGCCACGTGGACACCTGAAGCTGCACCCTACACCAAGCCTCATCCCACGTGCCTCCCAGGTGAGGGTCTGGACTATTTCCAGAGAAGACCCAGCTGGATTCTACAAATTACAAATAGGTCTCCAGGCATGTGCCTCATGTCCACGCTTGGGAATTTTGCACAGAGTGCCCCGCCGGATTTTCACATTTACAGAAATGCCCCCATGCTTCCAGGAATATTTACAAATGGGCCTCCTCCGTCTTTTTGAAATTGCAAATAGGTCCCTCCAAGGAACTATTTGTGACATTTATCCATTTAATTTCCATAATTTTATTGCATTTATTCCCTTGCATTCTATTTAGCATATCCTGAGCATACAAACACTGTTTTCCATGATTTCAATCTCATTTTGTTGCTAATTTTATCTTCTATCTAATGGATTATTTCATTTCATGGACTAACATTGAATTATTTATACTATATTATGTGATCCATAGTATCTTCTTCTCACTACTTTGACTTGCCATTATTTAATTTTACTGCTCAAATTGTCTCTAAAATTGACCCTTATTCTATTGCTCGTTGATACAATTAATTAAGGGCATATTTTTCTTGCATGTTTATCTTTTGCATCTCATCATATATTGTGTCCATTCATCTTATTATTAATTGCATCAAAAACCAAACAAATACATGCATCATTTCTTGTTGATTCTGCCTGCATTTCTACATCAGTTTGCATGTGCATATAAATACCTAATGATGAATTAATCACTCAAGAAACGATCAATAACTTTCGACAAATAGACGAAGAGACTCGTGTCCATGTGTTCGACCTTGGTATACTTGCCAAGTAAAATAACTTCCACATATTCGAAAGTGTGGTTTTTGATCGATCGTAATTTGCCTCACATACTACATTTTTATATTATTAAAGAGGCATTTTGTATAATTTCTTATACCACATCGATATGTATTAAGCCTTTCTTATGTATGCAATTATTAGATTTTCCATATTATCTGCATGCCCATTCATCCCACATTTTGTTTAATTGAAATGAAATTACATCTACTTTCCCCAACCTTGAAGTCTTTACAAAGCAAAACTTTATGTATCAAATTTACGTATGGCTATGAGTATGCACACACACACATGAGGAAAGGGATCCTACTCCATGGAGAAGGTAACTTACCTGCTCCACTTTCTTCTTTTTCAATTTTTTTATTTTTTGGAAAAATGCTTCCATGGATTTTCATAACTATATCCCTCTAATATGTCATTCAAATTTCGTCAGAAACAGAGACTCCTACGGCCTCCATCCAGAACATGAAAAATACAACAAATCTGTGACCGTTAAAAAATGACTGTCTGGATGGAGGCAGTAAGAGTCTCTGTTTCTAATGAAATTTGAATAACATATTAGAGGGATATAGTTATGAAAATCCAAGGAAGTATTTTTCAAAAAAAAATAAAAAATTTTGAAAAAAAAGAAAGTGGAGTAGGTAAGTTACCTACTCAATGGAGTAGGATCCCTTTTCTCTATCTATCTCTCTCTCTCTCTCTCTCTCTCTATATATATATATATATATATATATATATATATATATATATATAGTGTAAAATGGGGCTGCCCCCAAGGGGTAGCTAACTTAGCTACCCCCGTCCCATTTTCTCCATGTTTTATTTTTTTTGAAAATTTCTTCCGTGAATATTCATCACTATATCCCTATATCGTGTCATTAAAATTTCATGTGAAACAGAGACTCCTACGGCCTCCATCCAGACAGTGATTTTTTTAACGGTCACAAGATTTTTTAAATCGACCCCGTCTGGATGGAGGTCGTAGGAGTCTCTGTTTTGTATGAAATTTTAATGACATAATATAGGGATGTAATAATGAATTTACATGATTTTTATTTTCAAAAAAAATAAAAAAAATATGGATAAAATAAGGCGGGGGAGCTAAGTTAGCTCCCCCTAGGAGCATATACATTTTACCCATATATATATATATATATATATATATATATATATATATATATATATAGGGGGTAGGGAGCCTGCACCCTGGGGTGTAGGAAACTCCCTGCACCCACCCCATTTTTTGACTATTTTTTTTATTTTTTTGAAATAAAAATTGGGAGGATTTACTTAATATGTTAAGGGGAATATGTGTTTCAAGTTTCATGCAATACAAACATTCCTAACATGTTCATCTAGAAGGGTCGATTTCAACAATTCTGAGACCGTTAAAATTTGATAGTCTTGATGGAGATGATAGAAGTCTCAAATTAAGTTGAATTTGGAATGACAACATGGTGGTACATGGTGATCTAAATCCCCCAACGTTTCATTTCAAAAAAAACCAAAAAATAATGAAAAATTAGGCCGGGTGTAGGGAGTTACCTGCACCCGCCGAGGTAGGCTCCTTTTTCCCATATATATATATATATATAGGATGAGGAGTATGCACCCTGGTGCATGTAATTTTACATGCACTAGGGCTTATATCTCCCACATTTTTTTATTTTTTGAAAAAATATCACCGTGTATATTCATCTATATATTCCTCCAATCCGCCATTCAAATTTCATTAGAAACAGAGACTCCTATGCCCTCCATCTATAACAGGTCGATTACAGCAATTCTAAGACCGTTAAAATTATCTGTTCTAGATGGAGGGCATAGGAGTCTCTGTTTCTGACGAAATTCAAATGGTATATTGGAGGGATATATAGATGAATATATATGGTGATATTTTCCCAAAAAATAAAAAATGTGAAAGATATAAGCCCCGTTGCATATAAAATTACATGTACCAGGGTGCATACTCCATTTTCTCTGGGTTAAATGGGCTGGCCCCTTGGGGGGAGCTAACTTGGCTCTCCTCGCGCCGTTTCGCTCATTTTTTTATTCTTTTTTGAAAATTTCTCCGTGAATATCGATTACTATATCCCTATATTATGCTATTCAAATTTCGTGTGAAATAGAGACTCCTACGGCCTCCATCCAGACAATCATTTTTAACGGTAACAGAATTGCTAAAAATGACCCTTCTGGATGGAGGTCGTAGGAATCTCTGTTTTGTGCGAAATTTGAATGACATAATATACGTATATATTGATGAAAATCCACGGAAGAAATTTAAAAAAAATAAAAAAATGGGTGAAATGACGCGGGGGAAGCTAAGTTAGCTCCTCCCATGGGGCAACCCCATTTTACCCTATATATATGTATCTATGCTTACGTGTTTGTAAGCATGCATACACATACATATAAATGTATGCAGATATTAGTTTCTACGTGATTGATTTATGTATGGCTATGAGTATGTATATGTATGTATGCTTACATGTTTATATGTATGTGAATCTATGTATCTAATTTATGTATGCATGCATGTATGTGTGACGTATGGGTAGGTCTATATATGTCGGTGGGTTCTTTTTGAGATGTGTATGTCATTACACATGTGACCATATGTGTCACATTAAAAAGCCAATTTGTAATAACTAAACTATCATATTAAAATCATAATTAATGTGGAATGGGTTGTATTAATTCCTGGTTAGATTGTTGAAATTAAGTTAAAACACTAACTATACATAAAATTGCACAAAAAAATTCACACATTGTATGTCCCTTCCATACTGGGTTAATGTGTGGCCCTGCACAATGGATGACTTGTGCAACATATTGGAAGATTTCATCACTTTCAATAATGTTATACTTTTTTTATATTTGAGCACTGTACTATTGGACTCACTTCGAGATGAGATATCCCAGTCCATTGGTTATGGATTTTGATGTGTGCATGTGGAAGATCTTTTTTTTGTAGGTACATACCCACATAATAGTAATGTAAGGTCACATTAATTAAGCACAAAATTAAGGACATGCATATCAATATCGTAATCTTTAACGAGCCAAATCTACATAAATGCCCGATCAACATAAACGACTAACTATTTTACACATCTTGTTGTTCTCATACGTAGTGCGTACATATGAGACACAAGGTGTCAGTATAATGGTATGTTTATGTTGTATTTCTTTAGTTCAGAGGTCCCGAACTAAGGTGTCTCTATAACTTTATTTTGACGTAATGAAGCTTGTGTTGTATGTAATAGACGTCGTAAAATATAGGGTAGCATGATTGACTACCTCCATATCTAATTAGGTCCAACTCAGGGAACTTCAGAAGAGTTGAATGAGGAGGCATTTCGACATGTGTATCCACATGCTACACGATACTCTGGTCGGGTTCTGCTTGGTGGTGCATCTTCCATAAAGATGAGTTTCTATGGGACAAGCGGTGGTGGTCCATCCTCTGCAGAGTTTCAATACTTGAAAGATAAGGTCGAGGTCCTGACCCGGGAGGTAGAGATGTCGCATGAGAGGGAGGATCAATTGCCAGATACTATCCTCCAGAACACGCATATGATGGATCGACTTCATAGGTTGATAGAATAGTTGTCTGGACGAGGTCCCGTTCCTCTACGCCATGACAGTGATGGAACAAATCCAACTGCAGATGATGATGCTCTTCATATGTAACATATTAAGCTAATATATAATATATCTGTGATGTAAAGTCATTTCATGCATTTGAAACTATGATGTATTGGAATCCTTTCAACTATGAGTCTATGATAAGCATTGAATCTATGACATGTTTAAAATTTAGGATGTGTTTGAATCTACTGTGTTTGAATATAGGAGGTATTTGAATTTGTGATATGACTATTTAATTCGAGAATACTCCACATTGTTTATGATCAGTGGCGTGGATAGAATATTTGAAGGGCATTAAGTAGATGTCACGTGGTCATTTGAAGAGTTTTGATGGAGCTTAAATAATATCAAAAGTTAGTGGTCACCGTTCTTGCATTGGTTGAATCGTCAATTAAGGTCATTGATAACTTCATGGCCAGGTCTATGCGGAACACGATAATATTGTACTGTTGCATGTTAGTTGTTGGTAACTGAATAATATTGACTTCTTTTGGTGATAGCATGCCTAATGCGGCATTTCAGTCGTTGCAATTGCTTAACACCGTAGTGTATATGTTCTGCACAGAAGTTTGGTAAATTCAGTGCAACAATCTAGACAATTGACGAAATTGATCAAATCGACTTCACAATATCTTATTTATTTTCAAACAATCATGTGCATAATTCAAAAAAAGGATATATGAAATAAAAAGATATCCTATGTTGCATATATTCAAAAAAATAAGCAACAATTTCAAATTCAAAGTTGCAAGTCACTACCATCGCGCTTAAAATTAGAAATCATTATATAACTTAGATTTAAAATTCATTGAGATCCCAAATATTTTCAAAATATTAGGTCCAACTACCAATGTAAAAATATCACATATATTTCCATCTATTTTAAGTACCTTCACTTCATTTTTATCTTGATTCTCAAGAGAGTCATCCTCTAAGAATCATATCCTTATAGATGAAATCCTTTAATCTCAAGGTCATAAAGTAGGTATCCAATACCATCCTTTATTTTCCTAATGAAGCAGCACTCTCTGGTGCTAGATTCCATCTTACTTGCATCCGTGATAATGTTATGGACCAAGCAGCCTTAAAACCTCAAGTGTTCAAGACTAGGCTAGGTTCCAAACCATAACCTATGAGGATGTTTGGGTTTAGATTTACATGGAATCTTTTTAAGGATATATATTGTAGTCTCTACATATATACCTGAAAACTAAGAGATAATTATGCTAAGATTCATCATTGATCAAATCATGTCACACATGATCTAATTGCATCTCCCTACAATTGTATTGAGTTTAGGTACATTAGGAGCAGTGAGATAGGAATGATATTCCTTTCTCCATCAGGTATTCCTTGAATTCATCTAATAGGTATAAGCTACCTAGGTTAGATCAAATTCATTTCATCTTCCTTCAAACTTTGGTTCTAAACCAAAAAGTGAAATCTTTAAACATTTCAAAAGTTTCTAATATGAAGGAAATAAATCTCATATCACAAAAATGATCAACTAATATCACATATCATTAATGTTTATTATGACACAAATGATCCACATATATCAATACGTATGAGATCTTGAATACCTTGGCATCAAACACCATTCCCAGAGAAGGGTGAATTGGACATTTTCTACTTTGAATACAATATTCACAAGTATGTAAGATTTGAAATTTCAGAAACTCTAAAGTTTCATCTCTTACTTGTCTATTGATCTCATGAACAGACATATGTCCAAGGATTGATGCCAGATCATTGTCAAATGATCTTATCCTCCTATTGATATTTTAAGGTTTAAATTTTCAGTATTAGAAATGTAAATGAACCATTCATTAATATTTTATTTTTAGTAGAGTCCTCCAGATGTCAGATTACTATCTGAAATATATCCATCATAACTTTGATATGTCTTATTCCAAAATCATATTTTTTAGAAAGAAATTATGAGTGTATTCTAATATCCAGGTCATAGAGACATTATCTAAGACTAAGGGCTCTCCCACTAAAAATGAGAACTCTATCTATCCAATGGAGATTGTTGCAACAATTGCAACAACGTCCATGTGGATGACTGTTAAACCATAAGATCAAATTTTCCAGTCTTCTAAAATATATGCAACCAATTACAAATGGCATTAGAAGTATGAGATACAATTATTAGACTTTGATCTTATCTAATAAGTAAGTCAATTTCAATGATTATATGTAGATTATCCCGATACACTATTCGAGTCCTTCTCTAAGGATTGTAGATAGTCTAGATAGTCATACTATCAATACATCAACTTATTGAAGTATTGGCATTTATCCAACTCTTTAGACGTCATATAGAAGCCATAGAAGTACATTCAACTCTTAGACTTTCTTTCTCACATGGGTCAAACCCATGCTTCCATTGCGCTCCCTTCATCTATAGACAACCATTGCTTAAGATAAAGGAACTCTTGCATCGAACATGCCCACAAGGGACTTCAATATAAGAGTACTTCGACATTTATAAATGCTTCATCCAATTCATACAATATGAATATTATGAAGCATCATGAAAGACTTGAGTATAGACAGTAGAATGATGACACTCATCATATCTACATCCATCTCAACTCTTAAAGACATAGCTTCAGGCATGTACTCAAACATTTTTGAATACATCATCTCTTATATAGCCACCATTTTGCATGATGTAGTGAACCATGTAATTCATGATTAAATGTCGAGAGCACATATGTTTGCCAGAATATCTTTTTCGATTTTTATAAGGATTATTTGACAATTACGATCATCATCGACATGTCACTTCCAAAGTACATTCGATGAGAGATCAAGACTATAAAGACACACAAACCCCATGTTTGTAGTCCTAGTGTCTATTTAATTGTCATTCCTCGTTATTATGAGGAAACTTGCACATTGCAATCATATACATTATGTGTCCAACTGGAAGTACAATATCTTGATCATGAATCCAATTCATGAGTATTTTCTGGTTATTATTGAGTATAGTATTGAGTGGGTTTAATGAGGATTATCTGAAATAAGTTAATTTGCCTATATATATATTTTACTTTGATTTAGAAATTTTTATATAAAAGTTGCAATGCCTAGTCAACCCTGAAAGTTCATTCCCTTAATCACTTTTAATGTAAGAGATATACTTACCATTATATCTCAAGCAAGATCTGGGATCTCCTTTCTTATCTTTGTTATATCCCAATAATATGAGAACCTATAACTCGATAAAAAGAAGTAGGAACACATTCTGCCTTGCAAGTCCAACTTGAATTCCTAATTCGATCTTTAACACCCGGTCCCACCACCCTTAAGGTGATGTTGACCCATCATTAATTGAACCAACCATCAACATGATTAGAACTCGCTACGCGTAATCCAATATCGCTCCAGTCATATGAGGACCAGATATTGGGGTTACTATGAATACGACCTTACTCTTTCGAGAAGCAAAGAGCCCGATCCAGATGCGCTTGTATGTAGGAGCTGTCACTTCGGACATGCATCTCCTACATACAATACTTAGCGATGGAACCCTTCGCGTTGATGGGAGACCATGGATGTCACTTATATGATCCTCCATATCATGTTCAAATTCTAATTAATTATTATGAATCATATTCACATAATTAATTCTTCCAAGGAAAATACTACTCTATTCATATCAGAGTGTTTTAATTTTAATTGGACTCCAATTAATCCAATCACATTTAAATCTAATCACATTAATTCATTGATTTAATTAATATCCAACAAACATTTCTTTATTGTTACTTGAAATATGGTATTATCTCAAATACATATTATTCGAATTTTAATAACTAGAAAACACATCATGATCCCTTCAACATTATCCTTTCTTACCCGCTGTCACGGCTACTACCGACGGGAGTGCGACATACCACTCACGGAGCAAACTGCTACCCCAACACTCTCCGACTAGACACCATATCCGCCTCAGGTTAGGATAACACGAATTGACCATTTTGTACTTGAGATGATAGCCAGTCTTTCAACTGAAGTTATACCATATATAATATTCATCAAAAACTTTTGATAATATTATAAGGAAAATTGCTAAACAAATTCCCAATCCTTGTGAACCATAGACATGTACAAAGAATGGTTGTAGCAGAATTGAAAATGACAAGGTAGATGTGTGGACACATACACGTAAAGATCGGATTCGGAATGAGGCAACCAGAAAGAAAGTTGGTCTATCTTTGATCGAGGATTAGATGCGAGAAAATCACTTAAGATGGTTTGGTCATTTGAAAAGAAGATCAGTTGATGCAATAGTCAGGAGATGTGAGTGTTGGGATATTGAGTCGGCTAAGAGAGGGTGAGGACGGCCTTAGAAGTGTAGGAAAGAGACTATACGAATGTATCTTAGTTTTTTGGATATAAGCCCGAGATTGACCCAAGATATATCTGAATGGAGGCGAAGAATCTATGTAGCCGACCCTACTTAATTGTGGGGAAAAGGCTTTGTTATTGTTGTAAATTCCCAATCCTATTCAAGCAACTTTGTTTATTGGAATTGTTATATCCAATTTGTGATCACGGGCAATTATCTTATCATATTTGGTTATGGGAATATCATTGAAGAAAATATTCATCATCAAAAATTTCATAAATATTCATCAATAAATATTTCAGGAAATTAACAATTAATTTCATTAATTGATTAAATGACAATCACAAGGTTCTTGATTAGGAAAGTAATTTTCAACAGCGACCCTCACTTACTAAAATTAGCATATCTCAATCAATTTAAATACAAATCAAGCAAAATAAGTTTCAATAATTTGTTCATTTGATTTAAAACAGAATACAAGTGATTTGAATGCATTTCTAGGGATTTCAAAACCGTAATTAACTCTTTAATTACGTCAAGATTTGCCATCCCCAAAACAATGGATACAAGTTCATTAAAAAGATCATAACTTGAGCCATCAGATTCCAAATCACACAAACTCAAGTCTCACAGTTTCCTTATTTAATGGATAACATAATCCAAGTATAATTTTGAGTTTAAAAAATTTAAACAAGGCGAAAATATCACACAAAACAGGGCTGTGTGAACAAAATGCGATAAAATTTCACAAACCCTAAAGTGGCCATGTCGTCCTAGGTTTATGGATTTTATCCGAAACCTCCAACCTGGCTCTGATACCACTTGAAGGATATGGGAAAATCCTTAAGCACATCACAGAATCATGAGGACCGCATCGTATGCGATTGGGAGCGACTAGTCGTACTAGTCGCTCGAGGCAACGTAATTTAAAAAAATTTAATACGATGAAACCACATGATCCAAGAACACTTCTCAGATCGTTTCATTAAACCACAAACAAGTATTAGGTTTACGTCTTGAAGAGTGGTTGCGATCGAGTCTCTAAACGAAGAGACCTCCTATCTCAAGTCTGATCCGATGGAGGAGACACTTGCGAGCGCGTTGATGAAACACATGCTCCTCGCAATCGATGTTGATGATTCAAGCGACGAATCTCCTGATTTCATCACTCGAGATTTGACGTCTTCTTCACAAGAAAGGCACACCGAAGGAAGCGGATATTCACGAGCAAACAATCCGGTAGCATAATGACAATGCTGCGGTGATGGTGACTCTCTCTAGGGCTACATGGTGGACGACCACAATGAAAGAGAGAGAGACTTGGCATGTAGAGAATGAGAGAGAGAGAATATGCTGTTGCTCTCTTGTTGTAACTTGAAGAGCAAGGGGTGCCTCTTCTTATATAGTATTGTGAGAGTCCATGGATCTCAATCCATGGACAACACAAAATCAATGGATGAGATTGATTTGTATTTCTTTCAATGACCATGATTTTATTGTAAAACACAAAAACAATTAATTTAATTCAATTTAAAATTATATTGAACAATAATTAATATAAATTATATATAAATCAATCTCCCATATTACATAGAATCCAATATTCCATGCATCTTAATTATTTTTGCAACAACTTTTGTTGCAAATTATTTGACAAAAAATAAATCCAATTTATTTTGTGAACATTGCAACCATGCCATTGAAAATTTGTGAATCACATTCACAATCCAAAATAAAATGTAAATTATATTTTTGACTAATTGTTCAATGCGAATCCAATTCACATCAACATTTAATTTGTAAATGTTATTTACAAATCTCTCTCTCTTATATATTATAAATCACATTTACAATATATATATGATTAATATGGATATTGCTATCCACATTATTCATATCCATGATAATTAAATCACATTTAATCATCTTGGATCTTCTGTTCTCATGCGCCCAAATAATATGAATCACATTCACATTATTCACATCTTTGATAATTAAATCACATTTAATTATCTTTTATAACTCTTCTTATAATATGAATCAAATTCATATTACTCATGATAATTAAATCACATTTAATTATCTATTTTCTCAATGCTCAGATACATATATCAATAGTGAAATTATCCTTGAACTCTTTCAAGGATAATGCGCTTTCTCTGCAGATACTTGGAGATAAGGACATGGTGATTGTATTGTTCTACGTATAATGACTTGGATATTGAGATCACATCTCAAATATAGATCTTGCGAACCTCTTATAGATGCTTGATTAATTCAAGACTGCAAATTTAATCTTCTCGTTACATCTGAATCACATTCTGATCAATGTCCAACATTTGGACCAAGATCAGATCACCTCTACTGATAGGAGTCACTAAAATCCAAACTCATTTCATCACTTCCTAGGAATAGAAGCATCATGGTTATACAATCATGTATGATCACATCACCCTTAGGTATTCATAATACCCGTACATCCTGCATACTGGACGACCCATAGAATAAACTCGAAGTTTTAGATCTCTTTTAGACTGTCTCCTTTAGGGTTTTATGTTAAGTTTCTCATTTGACTATTGGGTGTTGGTATCGATCATATACTTTCCAAAAGCATATATCATACCCAGGTGTTGATCATATACTTTCCAAAAGCATATATCAAACCTACAAATTCAGTCAAGCTTCCAAAAGTGAGACGACCGTGCAAAGAATTTGATTCTTCCCAATATCTCATGAGTGAGCTCGTGTCTTCCAGTTCAGTAAATGGACCTTGATCCCTTTGAGAGATCGTATTACTTGTATGCCCTTGTATGCACACCAGTGCATCGGTGTATATACCTTGATTAGGTCATCAGCCTATTGATCTACCAAATGTACATACACAGACATATAGTAACACATACGTCTCCGGTCAGAGGATGCATTCCTATATCACGACAGCATACGACATAGGTCTTTGGTTATATCGATCTCGTTAACTCAACTCTTTGACCTAACTTATCTAACACCTCCGAATCTCTATTCCTATGCAGAGGACCTGCATCAAGAGGTCAATTAGATATCAGCCTTTAGAGAAAGGATTGCCATCTCCTTCTCAGGTTGGAGATCATCTCTTAATAATCACTTGATGGTGCTTGATGAGTCCTCAATCTAACTCTTTAGATATTCATCCATGCACCGGCCTCTATGATTCAACAATTGAATCAACAGAAGTATGATCATCAAGATGGCCAAGGTATGTAACCCTAATTTCACTAAGAGACATATTATGCAAATTAGTTATTCTTCATTTCATACTAGGGAATGATATTTGCAATAACATTTATTGCAAAATAGCTCGCCATGGGCTCGCATGTCCAACATGATATATAAACTGCTATTGGATAGCCTGGATGGAAGTGAGCAATTGATTGTTGACTTCATTCTGATCTATCTGCAATCCCATTCCTTTCTGAGGAGCCATCTCTGAGTCTATATCTGATAATACTTCTGGATCGGCTCTTTCAACTGCAAGAGCAAATAGACCTCGATCATGATGAAAATATGCACCAGATGAATGGAATTAATCAAGATTAATGTTAAACCTAAAATGCATGATAGTGGGGGAATTCTCTAGAGATAGGTCAATCTCCATCTAGAAGGGGGTGAGATCAGGACAAGAGTGATCCCGGATTATTTGAGAAAGAGGAAGCGAGGAGTCTCGAGAGCAGTTCATAAAGTCCAAACTAGTCTCTCTATAATCGCCACGAATCATTAGAGATGTCGACATTGGAGAATCGATGCAGGCATCCATAGAGTTCGGACCAATCCATCCCAGATGCGACATCTTGAAGACAAACAAGAGTGAGACGATGAGTAAAGAGCATGGTGATTCACAAGGAAATAAATTGGAGAGAAAATGAGAGAAGGATCAAATGAGCAAAGTAAAAAGGAATGACTTAAGAAGTACATAAAAAAGGTGCAAATGCGTGGAATTGTGATCTTTGACCTTAATCTAGATCCAAACAAACACCAAAGCAAATGGATTCACCAACACACCACACGTGAACGTCAGAGTTCATCTATTATCTTGGTAGTTTTTATTGGTTGTTTTTGATGGCAATCTTATCACAAGTCCTTATCAAGAAACCCTATAGAAGAGTGAGTACTACCAGACAAGTGTCTTGTACTTCCCACTTACTTTGTAACATGTAGCCTATGCTTTTTTAAAGAATCAGTGTGATTTAGTCTGGATCCACTACTCAGCCAAAGAATAGAGGAGGAGGCTGATAGGAAAAATTGTTACTTTCCCTAATTTTGGTCAAAGTTTAATTAACAGTCCCCTTATTAAATTTTTTTGGGTTCTCTCTTTTTTTTGAGTATTTTTTTAATAATAATCGCCAAACGAGATTTCAAATTTCCTGATTATCCTAAGTACTCAAAATAAGAGGGAGATGTCGCTAAAGCAATGCAAGGCAAAAATAATGATGTATGCTAAGTCGGAAATGCTCACCTTGTTTCCTATCTCTTTCTCCATGTTGGATATTAGACATGAACTAAAAATCAGCACTATATGTATGCATGATGAAATCACCCTAAGACAGTACTTGCTATTATCGTGAAGTACAAATTTAATTTGATCTAAGTCCAAACGTATCATAGACTATAGGCACATGAGATAATTAGGGAATTGGATCAAGATTAATAGATCAAGTAATCCTAATGTCTAAGAGCTCATTCACACAAGACGTAAAAGAGAAAAAAAAGGCAGAAATCACAAATCACGAAAACAAATAAAAATAAATATAAAAATAGGGAGAAAAATGTATAAGGCAAATAAAACACAAAAAATTACACGGGCCCCCAAGTGAACAGACACTTGGTAAAATAGGCCCAGAAATGTCTAAGTGTCCCGAGAGTCTCAACCTATATTATTGCAAATATCAAAATGTCTCTCTCTCACACAAAAATAAAAATAAAACTAAGCTAATGTTATTCTGCTATACTCTTCTCCCCGACCTTTGAAGCTCTCTCCTGCTGACCTCCTAAGAATAGGCAGGACTACGCTCCGTGAGGTTACTCAGGTCATCCTAAGAAGTTCTCCTCAATCCACGAACCCTCACAACAAAGTCAACAAAAGTGTATGATTATAACAGATAGAAAATTACTAAAATATAAGATGAAGATATATAAGAAAATAAACATGCTATATACATTAGCTATACTACACGCTGCTCTCCCGCAACAATGCCATCTGATAACCCACTATGACTAGGTACTAAGGTCTGGTCTTAGAGGGCAAGCAGTGTTCGACAAGTCAGATCTAGCTGTATCAGCCAATCATACGGCGCATGACATCTAACCCTAGCGGATCGTCAACAATTAACCCACTAATATAGATCAATCAAATGCAAATATGTGTGGAGTTAAATTTTTTTAACTCTACAAGAATGTATATAATCACAAGTAGTTGAATGGCGTACCATAAAGAGCAAACGATGGATAGCTTTATTATTAATTAATTATTGCTAATTAATAATAATCGCTTTTGTAGTTTTAACAATTTTCTTTTTATGTGGATTTTTAATTATATTTATTTTTTATAGATTGTTAATTATTTTGTATTATTTACATTATTAAATTTTATTTTCTTTTAATTTTGAAAATTTTTAATTTCTTTTTATTTTTTTAAAAATATATAATTATATATATAATAATTATAATATATATTATATAAGTAATATAAGATATATAGTATGTACATGGTATTATATTTTTAAATATACATCAATATAGTAAAAATATAGAAAATAAATTGTTTTTGTATTTTTCTCTATTTTTGTATTTTTTTATAGATTTTTTGTTGATTTTTAGATATAGTATTAAATATCACAAAATAATGTACAGTTTAAATATCAGAGATAACTTTAAGTTTAATAATTATAAATAAGTATATATTTAACCTAAAACTATTTTTAATATATATAAAATTCATAAACAAGGAAAATATGTATGTATATTTTCTTGAATTTTTACTAAAGTTTATGAGATTTTTAGTGTTTTGTGACTATTAGATTTTGTAATTTTATTCATTTTTGGATATATGTTAGATAATATAATTATATATAATATATTTTTTGGATTTTTTAGAAGTGATTTTATATTTTTTGCCTTTTAATAATTAGACAGAACAAAATGGCATGTTTTTATATTTTTAATAAATAGGGAAATTAACTAAAGTACCATGCAAAAAATATATGTGAACAAGCAAGGTGTCAGGCACTAAAATAATTTTTCTTCAATTTTTGAGGCAATAAAGATATTTATAACGATGATTATTCACAAAAATAACATGATGACTGGCAAGGACCTTTTGCAATATTTAGAAACTCTAAATGCTTTTCATACAAGTTCAGAATAATCGTGTAGAAGAGTAAATATCCAACCCTGATGTGGGACGACACGCGAGTTGATGTGGATTGAACCAAAATGTAAATAATAAAAATTCTAGGGTCAAATGTATAATTTTACCAAAAATTATTACATGTAAATAAATATTTATAGAACTAAATATTTAATACAAAAGTGGAGGGGGTTCTTGTACTTTATCCCTACAAGTGCTCCATCCAACAACGTGGGTAGCCTCACTTATACACGTGGATGACTATGATGTGCCTTTGCTATTTCATGATCGATGAATCATATCAAATCCTCAGATGGATCTGATAATCACTGCAGTTCATGGTCAGACGATTTTCAACAAAATTGGGAAGGAGGCATGACAACTCTAGGTATGCGTGTAATGAATCCCCATTCCGTCTCCTTTAATCTATCATTTTGGCCTTAAAAACCCTAACCAATGCATGTAAACAACATTAATTTGTACAAAATAGCATTGATCAGTTATTTCATTTATTGTATAAATAATATGGTTTTTAATGCCAAAATTATAGAATAAAGAGAAAAGAAAAAAATAAAATACCAATGGTGTTTTATGACCCAAAACCCTGAGACCAAGTTAAGAATTGAGTTGGTCAACAAGGAATAAAGTAGGGGGAGATGAGGGCCAAAAAGACAATAAAACCCAACTCTGTTATTCTTTAAATAATTCATTTTGACACCTATTTTATTTATTATTATTTATTCATCAAATAAAGAAACTGTATACATGAAAGTTGTAGATAATAATATAAATAAAAATACAAATTAATTTTGTACAAAAATAATACACAATATACTTTTTATACACAAAATAAAAAGTCAAAATCTCAACTTCACAGACCCATATCTTCCAAATAAAAACTCAAAATGTATCAAAATCACTCTAATTGTATATAACATTTCATAAACTACTTAATGGAGGTGGTTTCATATTTTTTGGAGTTAAGGTGTGAAAGTTAGGTTTTTGACACTCATTGTATATTATACGATTAAATTATTCATTTTATTTATTCTTTATTATTTTTATAATTTTATATTTTTATAATTTTGTAAGTATCATTTATAATATATATATATATATTGAAACTAGAACAAAATCACAAAGAAGACACAAAATAAAATAAGTCTATATAAATATATATGTAAAATACCTATGTTAATACTTGTATATAAATAAAAGGGGAAATCATTCTTTTTCTTTTATATTTCTTATAAGCTTGTAAATATCATTTATATTCTACTAAAAATATATATCAAAAATAAAATCATAAAAGAGACATTAAAATAAAATACAAAAAATACATAGGTAAATATACAATACATATACCTACATATTACATATACCTATTTATTTAAATATACAAAATATATCATAAAATATAATGAAAATATATTTATGTAAAAAAATAAGTTATAAATATATAAAATAAAGGAATAAAATAAATTTTACAAAATAAAAATAAAATAGTCAAAATATAGATGAATATACCTATAAATATACCTCTAAAAATTAACTACTAATAAATAACCTCAAAAAAATTATAATAAAATACTAAATAAAATAATAAAAGTTTTTTATTATATAATAAGAAATTAATAAAATCAAATACTATTTTTAAATAATTATTTTTGAATAAATTTGCTGTTTTGTCTTCTAGTGCCCTGACGTGGGCCAATCAGAGGCCAGGGTTTGTTGACCGCTAGTCAACTCTCCCTGCGCCTCTGACTTTTGTCAGAATCGTCTTTTCTCGTAATTTCTCCCCATTTTTCCGCTTGATCTATCCATCCATCACTCTCGATCTTTTCATGAGATTTGTTCTCGTATCTTCTTAGATTCACGCCGACCACTTAGATTAGTTGTACATAGCTTCGCCTCCCGCCAATTTGTCCTTGAATAAGGGTGTCCAACCTTGTAAGATAAATAAACAACTCCTCTTCCATTTCAATTTTGGTCATCTTCCAAGTCTTAGAACCCCCAACCCTTGGTCCAACATGCATCCCCGTGACAGTGGGAGGTCCACTAAGGTGTTGGATCGGCTCACGGTGGAGGAGATGCACAGCCGTCGTCAGCCACCTCTGCTCCTTGGCCTCCGACCAGGTAAGAGCTGCACACTTTACTCTTTTTTAGGTATATTTTAATTCCCTCCTTTTAATTATGCATTTATTTCAGTATTTATCCTAGCAATTTACCCAAAAACATCCATTACGTAGTTTGCCAGAGCTCCGCTCCAGCGAACATTTTCACCGTACCTCACATGTTGATCGACCTGCCTTCCACCTCGCTCTCATTCCCTACCTCCTTCTTCACCTCCTAGCGACCATTGAGCAATCAGAACCCCTTTGGTTCTACGAATCAAAGCTTTCCATCGTCACGCGCTGGAGCATCGTCGCCCATCTCATCCTTCGTGCATTCAGCTTCATTTTCGCTCGAGGAGCATCCCCTAGAGCCATACATCTTGTCTGTGCAGGTTAGAAGTGCAACGGAGCCCTTTCGGGCTCAATTAAAATCGACCTGAAGCTCTCCAGGTCGCTTTTCTTTTCTAAGCACCCATAGGCCTATCGATGTCCTCCAGATCTATCTGAGGCACCTGGGATCCACACCGGACTTGCAAGAACGTGAAGAGCTAGATGGAGACGCACGAGGAGGTCAGAGGACCCCACAATGCTCGATCGAAACTGGCCCAAGGTGAGTTGCTTCCATGTTCTTCCACCTGCCTCGAGATACGTCCGATCATTAGCCGTTCTCTAGACGCTATATCAGACGTCGGATCACCTGAACCCAGAGCCATTGGATCTCCTCCAGATAAATTTAATCGTAGACGTCTATTGCCAAAGCGGTATCGCCCATCTAGAATGCGCCACGTGTTTAAATGAACGAAGGAGAATCGTTCGATGGCACATAGTATGGGGTAAATTTCATATCTCCCCCCTTGATGTTTTTGTATTTATTAATTAGTTTTTATGAATAAAGTGTAAAGTATAAATAAAATGGGAATTTTGCAAACAAGCCCCTGTATTTTTTTTAATTGCATTTGGGTCCAGTCCAGCTTGGGCAAATTGCATGTATGCCCCTAACACTTTTTGCATTTATTTTTAGGCCAATAAAATTTAAATACGTTGTATATTTTTTTGGAAAATTTACACATTAGCCCCTAAAGTTTATTTTATTTACAATATGTCCTGCTAGTTTATGAATTTTGGTGCTTGGATTTCATTTATTAAAAATAGCACCCTAGCTCCTAAAATTATGGAAAAAAGGGCTAGATGCATGGTACCATGTACTTTCACGCCATGTATTTATTTCATATTTATGGGCTTTTTAACCATTTATTAAAAATCAAAAGGAGCCCTTTTTGCTACGTTTATAGTATAAATAACAAAAAATATAAAAAACATCTTGAAAAATTCCAGAAAAAGTATATATTATATGTTTTTGTATATTTAAATTATAGACCAAAAATCACTAAAAATGGAAAAGAAATCTCTTAAAAATCCCAAAATATTTTATAAAAATCTAAAAAATCATTAAAAATCTAAAAATATGTTTTTTGTTTTATAATTTTCTTTATATAAGTATTTATATTTAAAATTGATTTGAGTAATTTTGGACCTTATTTCCTATTTTTAAAATTCAAATCAATTTTGGATATTTATTAAATCCCTGAATTGGGGTATTTTTGACTTTAAAAATCCATAAAATTAGTAAAATCTCAAAGAAATTACAAAAACATTAGAAAAAATATATAAAACAAAAAACTATTTATTTTCTGTATTTTACTCTTTTTATGTCTATTTATAATTAAATTTACTTACCTTGTAAATATAACCTTATATATAGCCATATTATATATATTAAAAGAGAAAGAAAAATAAAAATATGAAAATATAAAAAGGAAGTATAAAATTATAAATTTTTTTAAAAATAAAAAAATATAAAACAAAAATAAAAAAATAAATATAAAAAACCCCATGAAATAATAAAAATGGACAAAGAGGATAAGAACAAGTTTTGTGTATTATTTTTCCCCCTTCTACCGTTTGCTCCCTGAGTTCAAGCTCTACACATGCTTACACCTATACACACCTGTTGTAGAGTTATAATGGATTTTAACTCCACATTTTTGACATTTATTGCTTGATTCGTATTGTGGGTTAATTGTTGATTATTTGGGGTTCGTCTGAGGTCGCTTCGACGACTGTCGGTCTGCCTTGTGGATTGACACAACTTCAGCAAAATCTCGATCATCAAATGGCACCGTTGCAAGGGAGCAACGTCGCATAGTTTGGGATTCTTTATTTGACTTGTCTCTTTTTTATTTTGTATTTGCATTTATTTATTCTTATTTATTTATTTATTTATTTATTTATTTATTTTTCATTATCATTCGATATTGATTGTGACTGTTCTGACCACTTTCTCTGTTTGCCTTTGTTGCGAGGAACCACCACGCAAAGGAGGACCTCCTAGGAGGTCCGATGCACGCAAGCAAGGTGAATATTGTTTTCAGACTTAGCTGGCAAGAGAAAGCAACAAGGGCATACAGAGGAAATTTTTGAAGACAATGTCTTTCTATATTTTATTTATTTTCTTCTGCATTATTATGTATATTCATGTGAGAGAGTGAACCTTAATTTGTAATAATTCAGACTCTCCAAGCACATCGACTTCGTGAGGTCCGTTGTCCGAGGGATGTTCCCTTGGGGCCTCGCCGGCTTTTTCTCATGTTTTCCCGCTTTCATTTTATTTGTTTCTCGATTTTTATTTTATTTATTTTTATGTGAATGAGCCCTAGTTTTGGATTTTCTTACTCGATAGATTAAGGTCCAAAGCCCTCATATATTTGCATGTACCTATAGCTTCGCTTATGGACTTAGTCAAACTATAATTGCTATTTATTTGGATTTGAGATCGAGTGCCGAGAGAAGTGCTATACATCGCTTGCAGGATCTGCTGTGGCAGACACCGATGCACTTCAGAGACCTGACTTTTGGATCTCACTTCTAGATATTTAGCATATTGTTCTTCATGCTAATAATAATTTCTGTACCTAGGGCGCTTTCATGGGCTGCATTTGCATATAGTATAGGTTTCAATTCTGTTATGCATCCCGCATGGAGAGAGCTGGGAAACACTGTAAGTCTTCTGACTTTACATGCATCATCAATTTCCGACTTGTATGGCTTTTCTGTCCTTCTCCCTCTGATTTTGCTCACCTAAGATGATAACAGAATCGAAACCTCGTTAGACACTTTCATTGAAAAACAACAAAAAAAGTGATAACATAAATAAAATGGGGACTGCTAACTCTACCAGACCATAAAAATAAAATGTAATGGATTCATTTATTTGGGGAGAACAACACTCACCTTGTCTGAGCATTTTATTCCTACGTATGCGCTAAGGATTAGTGCCAAAATCTCAGGCCTATCTTCGGTTTGTACAACTTTGTTGAAATCACCTAACTCTAAAATGGAAAAGATAAAAGACCACCATCTCGGTCTTCACTGTGTTGAATAGGTGAACTGGAAGTTTGCTTTGTACATTGATTGTGTTTTTGACTCCATATGCATTCTTATCCCTCTTCGATTTTTCAGTCCCATCAGTTTGAGTCAATATCTTTGATCATTGAGTCCCTCTACCTCTCTTGTTGATATATTTCCTCATTTGCATCCGAGTCACGATATTGGGTTTCGATCTTCACCGTCTTTTCCGGATTTTGCGGCTTTTCTCCTTGCCCATATCACCCCATATCTGGTCCGGTTCAAGGAGACCCTCTCCCTGAACCACAATTTTATCTCTATCCACTTTGATCTCGCCCACCCTCCTCGTTCCCTCCGTATCACCCCTTCTTCTACACGGGATTGCTAGATAGGACCCACATCGAGGTTTTTAGATTACATTGATTATTTGAGTAAGCCGGGCATTTTTTGAGGACACTGAGATTGGTGTGCTACTTTTGGTGGATATGATTTTGTGCATAAAGCCTATTGAGGAAATTGAGGTTTACACGATCTCAGGTGTGATTCTTTATTGAGGATTTTTTATCTCGTACACTGGATTAAGGATGCGATGCATTTTGGTGATTTGATGATGATTTCATGAGCTATGATTAGATGATCTTTTTTGCGGTTCCATCCGTCTTGATTCAGATGTTTGATGTACTATCTCGATATGCACTTCATAGCGATGATGCCCGAGACCCCACATGATTTCACTCATCTCTTTGACTGATTCATCCTTTATCTCCTGATTCTTCCATTCACTTGTGGCACTTACAGGATTTCTGCTTACATCTTGAGCCATCTCAGCTTCTTTGATTGACTTGAGGGACTGTATTGCGACTGACCTGATTGTTTCTTATCCCTCATATGATCTTATGCCCTTTAACTAAGGATTGATTGACTATTTTGGAGGACTTGAGACTTGATGCCAACAGTCCCATGATCATCATTGAATTAGCTTGCATTACTCCCCGAGGACTATCTGCGGGAGAATGCAGCATCTTCTTCATGATTGGTTTCACAACCGGCTTGGGTGTCCCTCTTGTTGGAGCACGAAACCGAATCATTGGATGTAATTTATCTGTCTCACTATCTGAGTGTGCTTCCAGTCCGTCGGAGCACGGGACCTATTTTTCCGGACTCCTTTGAGTTTGCTCTCCTTGACGGTCCTTACAAGGATGAGCCATCTTCCTTTGATTTTCTCTGCTTAGTTGACAGTATGCTCCCCGAGGGTTATCTGCGGGACGCTGCAACATTTTCCAGATCTGTCGGTCTCTTCTACTTGTAGCCAATCTATCGTCTACCAAGACCGATCTGCTTGACTCCTTTGAGCTCGCTCACCTTGATGATTGTCACGAGGATGAGATTTGTTCTGATATTCAGTGCTTAGTTTGCATTACTCCCCGAGGACTATATGTTGGTGGATGCAATACATTCTTTACGATTGATTCCACTGGCTGATTGTGTCTCCGATTTGGCAGGGCACAGAAGTGAGTCGTCTGATATGCACCATCGGTCTCACTGCCTTGATGTATATCCGATCTGTCGGATCATGGGACCGATTTGTCTTGACTCTTATGAGTCCGCTCTCCTTGACGGTCCTCGCAAGGATGAGCCATCTTCCTCTGATTATTCTCTGTGTAGTGGGCAGTATGCTCCCCGAGGGTTATCTGCAGGATGCTGTTACATTTTCTCGATCTGACGGTCTCTTATGTTGATAGTCGATCTGTCGCCTACCAAGACCGCTTCTGATGATTCGTCTGATGGATCCGACTCCTTTGAGTCCACTCACCTTGACGACCCTCATAAGGGTGATCTCTGTTCTGATAATTCATTGCCCAGTATGTACCACTCCCCGAGGGTTATCTTCAGGAGGATACATCATTTTGTAGGTACTTGATTTCACTTCTGGTGTCTCCTCTTGGGTGGAGCACGAAGCCGAGTCTTCTGATATATGTACTCGGTCTCCTCTCTAGTTGTGTGCCCAGTCTATGGTGCACCGAGACGAGTCTTCAGATTATTATGAGATCTTTGACTTGTATGATTATGCTCACCTTGACGACCCTCGCAAGGATGAGCCATGTCTTGCGGTGTTCGGTGTGTTTATGTGACCTTCTGACCTTATGACCACTGAATACCCTACTGCATAGAGAGTCTCTTATTCTTCACTTTTCGTAACTTCCTGAGACTTTGATTGACTTGGAGGATTCTGTATTGCTCCTTCCTCCTCCATGTCTTCCGGTATCGGCCTCGATCTCTCATTTCGTTCTTATGGGCCAATGATCTACTTCTTGCTATCGAATCATAGTTTAGTTTTTCGATCTATTTTCACCGGTAGCTGACAACCACTTGAGTGTATATCAGGGTGTCTTTTCACTTTTTGACTACGTTATCGTGCTCACAGGGAGACGATAATGAGAGTACGATATTCGCTTACTAGATACCGTCATGTATTTCTTCTATCTATACTTGTTGTATATATGTATTTTGTCTTACATTCATTCTTTCTCCCGTATGTCAAGTGTACCCCAGATCTTTCACCATAATTGTATGTCTATACTTAGGACATACCTTGTCCTAGTATAGGGGGGTACACCCCATGTTGTTCTTTCTCTGTTCTGTTTCATCACTCCCGTCGTTGCTTATACTTAGGGATCTTTTGGCCTAAGAATAGGGGGAGTGATGCGTACATTCTCTGCAATCTTTTCATCTATCTTCATATATCTTTTCTTCTTTTCATTTTCATTTTTCTGTTTCTACCAAAGAGGTGTCGCCCCTTTTTGTCAGTCTTCTACACTTAGGACGCACTTTGTCCTAAGTGTAGGGGGGAGTGCACCCCAAGTCTTTCATTGTTTGATATCCTCCACTTTCTCCTCCTTGTTGATTTGCTCTACTATACTTAGGGATATCTCACCCTAAGTATAGGGGGAGACATACCGAACTATGATATGTTTATTCCCACCCTTGACACTCCCTGCCTTGTGTACAATATGCTATACTTAGGATTATATTACCTAAGTATAGTGGGGATGGTCAACTTCTGATTCATTTATTTCTTCATTCTTTCATTTATTCTTTTAGTCATTGTAGTATAGGCTTTTCTATACTCTGTACGAGTTATGCCTTCTCTTTTTCTTTTTGATATATGAGGGCATAGCTCAAGCTAAGTATGGGTGGGGGTCGTACATACTCTTTATATACTTTATCCATAACTCGTACTTTCATATAATAAATATGGCTAAAATACTATATGTAAATATAACATTGATTAAATTGATAACAAAATGTAGTGTATTCCTCAAATTCTTTTTGTACATACTGATTAATAATCATGTTAAAAATATTTTTGCAAAATAATTTGAAAATGGTTTGACCCCTTTGGAAAATTTTTTGTGAAATACCTTCAACCTTTGTAAAAATATTTTGATTTGTAAAAAATCTTTTCTTTGTGTGAAATAAAAGTTTTGAAACCTATTTGCAAATGATATTGAAAATGATATATACCTTTTGAAAAATCTCTGCAAAATGTCTTTCAAATGTTTGTAAATATTTGCAAAAATTATTTTGTACTATAATTTTCAAATAAATTTGAGAAATATATGCATTATTAAATAAAAATAAATATATAAATATACACCTACAAAATAAAATTCTTTACCAATTGTATATATATACCTATAAAAACAAGCAACTTTTTAAACCTGTAAATTCTTTACATTCTTAATCCTGGTAAATAAATAAAAAGAGACACGCCTGTGAAAATAGTTGTACATATTCTATATTTTTGTGCCTAAATTCTTTTTATTTTTCAAATTCTTTTCAAAAAATTACATCATTTTTCTGCATTTTACATAGCATTTGCATATAATTCACATTCTTTTCGAATTGAGCTTGATAATTGAACTAGTCTGAGTAAAGTCGAAGATTGGAGCTTGGTTGGACCTTACTGCATCTAACTTCACAGGAACCTTATGGGAACAGATTTAAGGTACTTCAAGTCCATTGGAACTTAATTCTTTGAGACTCAGGGTTGGTTCAAGACACCTCAACTGACTAACTAGAAGTTTTCGAGACACACACATGACTCTTGTCGGCCGTGACCTAACTTGGACACTTGCACCTTTCCCTTTGCTCAATTCAGTTGGAGTGGTGAGGGGATTGGATTTTCCGATTTGAGACGCACACGGGCGGAAACATTCATCCTCGTCTATGGAGGGAAGTGTACCCCAACCCGATCCAGTAGCCATGAGGTATAAGACAGGAGAGTGTGGTTTGCATTAATGCTTCAAGAGAGGGATAGTCTTCTGGCTCAAGAGGAAAAACTCCTTATGTAAATGTTGTTGTATACAATATTAAAAAAACTCCAAAAAAGTGGACGTGCCTGATTGAAAATAAAATGCCTGCCAGAGTATGTATATATTTGTATAGTCAATAAGCAAGATTGAGCATCAAAGTTATACAATGTGAGCCTGCAACTGGATGACTTGCCTACACTGGTCATGCATCCCAAGATAGGAAGCTACACTGGCTACTATCCATTCTTCTCTTCACCTCCTCCTCTTGAGTCGGATGCTACTTGAACTTATAAGGGAATACCCTGCTCCTCGAGGAAAGAGTTGCTGGATTGGGGAATCATTAGTTGTCATTATGGAGAAGTCAGTTTTTTGTCATTTCAGTTGGGGAGAGTCACTATCACTTACATTGTACAAGTCATCTTCATAGTCATAAGGGTTCGCGTATGATGTAGGCTAGTTCTGACATGGCTATTGAGGTGGTTTGAACCGAGCTCTGTGACTTTCAAAGGCTGTTGTGTTTTAAATTTGGTTCCCGACCAGGTTCCACACACATTCTCACACCAAGGTCTGACCGGAGCTCCAAACTTTGATTTTGTGAAGACAAGTTTAATGATTAAAATCAATTCTATTTATTCTTTCCTTTTCTTTTCTTCTTTATTCTTTTTTATGTACTTATTACATAAGTGTTTGCTAGGGACTAGCAAATGCAAGTATAGGGAGGGGGGTGATGAATACCCATTTCATAACCTTTATTCTATCATCTTGGCCTTAAAAACCCTAGCTAATGCATGTAAATAACATTAATTTGTACAAAATAACATTCATCAGTTATTGCATTTATTGTGTAAATAATATGGGTTTTAATGCTAAAATTATAGAATAAAGATAAGAAAAGAAAAATAATAAAATACCAAAGGTATTTATGACCCCAAACCCCGAGACAAGTCAAGAATTGAGTTGGTTGACAAGTAATAAAGTAGGGGGAGATAAGGACCAAAAATATAATAAAAACCCAATTCTGTTATTCATTCAATAATTTATTTTTGACACCCATTTTATTCTTTATTATTTATTCATAAAATAAAAAACTTTATACATGAAAATTGTAGATAATAATGTAAATAAAAATACAAAATTGAGTTTGTACAAAAATAATACACAATGTACTTTTTATATACAAAATAAAAAGCCAAAATCTCAACTTCATAGACCCATATCTTTTAAATAAAAGTAAAATATATATCAAAATCACCTCAAATTGTATATAACTATTCATAAGCTATTTAATAGAGGTGGTTTCATATTTTTTTGGAGTCTGTGAGAAAGTTAGGTTTTGGACCCTCATTATAATATTCTCGATTAAAATACTCATTTTATTTATTCTTTACTAATTTTATAATTTATATTTTTATAATTTTATAAATATTATTTATAATATTAGTACATATTAAAACTAGAACAAAATTACAAAGAAAACACAAAATAAAATAAGTCTATATAAATATATAAGCAAAATACCTATGTCAATACCTGTATATAAATAAAAGGGGAAGTCATTCTTTATCCTTTTATATTTTTTCATAATCTTGTAAATATCATTTATATTCTATTAAAAATATAACTTTAAAATAAAACCATAAAAGAAACATTAAAATAAAATAACATACAAGATACATAGGTAAATATACAATACATATACCTCCATATTACATATACCTATTTATTTAAATATACAAAATATATCATAAAAATGTAATAAAAATATATTTATGTACATAAAAATATGTTATAAATATATATAAAAAAAGAATAAAATAAATTATCAAAAAAATAAAATAAAATAGTCAAAATATAGATAAATATACCTATAAATATACCCCTAAAAATTAACTACTAATAAATAATCTCAAAAAAAATAAAAATCATAATAAAATACTAAATAAAATAATAAACTTTTTTTATTTTATAATAAAAAATTAATAAAATAAAAAACTATTTTTAGATACTTATTTTCAAATAAAATTGCAGTTTTGTTTTCTAGTGCCCTAGCATGGGCCAATTAGAGGCTGGGGTTTGTTGACCGCTAGTCAACTCTCCCTGTGCCTCTGACTTTTGTCAGAACCGTCTTTTCCTGCAATTTCTCCCCATTTTTCACTTGATCTATCCATCCATCACTCTCGATCTCTTCATGAGATTTGTTCCTTGATCTTCCCAGATTCACGCCAACCACTTAGATTAGTTGTACATAGCTTCGCCTCTTGCCAATCTGTCATGGAATAAGGGCACCCGACCTTGTAGATAAATAAACACCTCCTCTTCCATTTCAATTTGGTCATCTTCCGAGTGTTAGAACCCCCAACCCTCGGTCCAGCATTCATCCCCGTGATAGGGGGAGGTCCCACGAGGCGTTGCATCGGCCCACGGAGGAGGAGATGCACCCAAGGCGGCCGTCGCCGGCCACCTCTTCTCCTTAGCCTCCGACCAGGTAAGAGCTGCGCACTTTACTCTTCAGGTAATTCCTGCCTTTTAATTATGCATTTAGTTTAGTATTTAGCCTTGCTATTTACCCTAAAACACCCATTTAGTAGTTCAACGGAGCTCCGTTCCGGTGAACATTTTCACTGTATCTCGCCTGTTGACCGACCCACCTTCCACCTCGCTCTCATTCCCTACCACCTTCTCTACCTTCCAACCACCATTGAGCAACTAGAACCCCCTTGGTTGTGCGAATCGAAGCTTTCCACTGACGCAGGCTGGAGCTTCATCGCCCACGTCATCCTTCATGCATTCGGCTTCATTTTCGATCGAGGAGCATCCCCCTCGAGCCATACATTTTGTCTGTGCAGGTCAGAAGCACAACAGAGCCCTTCTGGGCTCAGTTCAAATCACCCCGAAGCTCTCCAGGTCGCTTTTCTTATTCGAGCATCTAGAGGCCTATCGATGGCTTCCGGATCTATTTGAGACACCTGGGATCCTCACCAGACCTGCAGGAACATGAAGAGCTAGATGGAGACGCATGAGGAGGTTAGAGGAGCCCACAATGCTTGATCAAAACTCACCCAATGCGAGTTGCTTCCCTGTTCTTCCACCTGCCTCGAGAACCGTCTGATCGTTAGCCGTTCTCCAGATGCTACAACAGACATCGGATCACCTGAACCCAGAACCGTTGGATCTCCTCCGGAGTTTTAATCGTAGACGTCTATCGTCGAAGCGATATCACTCATCCAAAATGTGCCACGTGTTGAAGTGAATGAAGGGGAACCGTCCGATGGCACACAATATGGGGTAAATTTCACATCTTCCCCCCTGATGTTTTTGTATTTATTAATTAGTTCTTTAAATAAAGTGTAAAGTGTAAATAAAATGAGAATTTTACAAATAGGCCCCTATATTTATTTTAATTACATTTTAGACCAGTCCAACTCAAGTGTCTTCCCACGTAGTTGGGAAAATTGCATGTATGCCCCTGACACTTTTTGTATTTGTTTTTAGTCCAATAAAATTTTAAATACATTGTATATTTTGGCAAAATTGCACATTAGTTGCAGAAGTTTATTTTATTTATCTGCAATTATGCCCCTGTTAGTTTATGAATTTTGGTGCTTGTATTTCATTTATTAAAATATAGCACCCTAGCTCATAAAATTGTGCAAAAATAAGTTAGATGCCTGGTACCAAGTACTTTAACACCATATATTTATTTCGTATTTTTGGGCTTTTTAACCATTTTTTAAAAATCAAAATGAGCCACCTTTTATTCTATCTACAGTATAAAATACTAAAAATATAAAAACATGGAAAATTCCAAAAAATTATATATTATCTATTTTATTATATTTTAACTATGACAAAAAATCACTAAAAATGAAAAAAAGAAAACTCTTAAAAATTGAAAAACCTGAAAATCTTTTATCAAAATATAAAAAATAATTAAAAATAAAAATATGTTTCTTATTTTATAATTTTATTTATATAAGTATTTAGATTTTAAATTTGATCTGAGTAATTTTGGACATTATTTCATATTTTTAAAATTCAAATCAATTTCGGGTATTTATTAAATTCCTAAATTGGGGTATTTCTGACTTTAGAAATCCTTAAAAAGTAACAAAAATCCCAGAGAAATTACAAAAAACACTAAAAAATATATAGAACCATAAAACATTTTAATTTTTTTTATATTTTTACTCTTTTTATGTGTATTTATAATTATATTTGCTTATCTTGTAAATGTAGCCTTATATAGAGCTATATTATATATATTTTAAAAGAAAAAGAAAAAATCTAAAAATATAGAAAGAAAGTATAAAATTATAAAATTAAAAAAAAACAAAATATAAAATAAAATAAAAAACTAAAGATAAAAAAGCCACAAACAATGAAAATAGATAAGAGGATAAAAACAAGTTTTGTGCATTATTTTGCCCCCTTCTGCCGTTTGCTCCTCGCGTTCGACCTCTACACATGCTTACACATATACATACCTGGTGTAGAGTTATAATAAATTTTAACTCTATATTTTTGATATCTATTGCTTGATTCATATTGTAGGTTAATTGTTAATTAATCGGGGTTTCGTTTGAGGTCGCTTCGATGATTATTGGTCTGCCTTGTGGATTGATACGACTTCGGCAAAATATCGATCATCAGCGTGCAAGAACATGGAAAAGGGAGAGTTGAAGATTCCTTCAATCGGTCATTTCCCATGCCTCTTGCCACCTCTCGTCCCTATGAAGGTCCCAGAATGGAGCTGGGCTCCTTCAGTAGTTGGAGATGGTGCTGAGAGAGTCCATGTCTCACTAAGATGAGACCTGGGGGTTAATGAAGCTCGTCCTGACTGGAGTGGAAGTGTTGCCTCGAAATACCTCTAGAAGAAGCTCTCAAGGGCTCGAACCTACACAAAATGGTTCCGGTCTCGAAGAGGGAGAATCTTGACCCTCAGGTGAGGCAAAAAAGGTGGAAATGGAGGGTCCTTTGACAAACTACTAGAATGGAGAACATGTGTAACTTGATTCTTATAGAATCAAGGGTAATCGATGGTCTGGAGGATGGAGCAGATGATGAGGATTGAAAGGAGGTGGTCGAGGGGTCGAAACAAGGTGGTTCACGTGGAACAGTTGGTCGGAGCCTAGTGCTCCGACGAACAATTTTTTGGGGGGATTTTAGTGAAAATACGTAAAATTATATGGAACAAACTGCTAAGCAATGAATCAGAAATGAATTGATAAAATCGCTCACATGACCTTGGAGGCTTGGGAGTAGAGTTGCCTGAAGATGGCTCCGACGAGGTCTGAACCTCCTCCAAATTACTTCTTCCTCGTTGTGGATTGATGGGGATCTCTTCATGTCATGAAGGATCACTACCATGATTCGATTCAATTGGTCAAAAGCAGTTCAAGAGGGATCAAACTTGGATCGGAAAAAGGGGTGCTGATTTTATAGTAGATGAGAGAGGTCCAAAGATCCAGATGTTCTGATGAATCTGATGCATGCTTGATTGAACAAGAGATAGGGTGTGATAGACCATACTCGAGAGAAGAGAGTTTGTGTAGAAAGCAAATGACTTGGAGGAGTGTATCGAGCATCAAAAAATGGCAAAGACGGGAAGTTGACAAGTCTGACAGAAACCGCGATAAGAACGCACATTTGACCTTGTGTCAACTCTTGACGGCCTGTGATGTCCACCTCAGCTGCTAGAAGACAAAGCATGGATAAAAAGGGAAAATAATTCAAAAAAAAATAAATGATTTTATTTAAAAAATCAAACATGAAAAATATTCATCATTTTTCAATCTATTACATATATATTTATTTGATTTTACAATCCTATTTATTAGGTGTTAAGTTTTACAAGTATAAATATCGGTAAATTTACATATATTTTTGGTATTATATTTATATTATGCATTTTAAATTTTATTGTCATGTGTACATATTTTATATACTTTATAATATATTTAAATACATATATATATTTATTTTTTATGATTTATTATACTTAAATAAATATAGATATATACAATATCGGTATAGTATGCCTATATATTTTAATGTAATATTTACTTTAAGTATATTTTAATGGTTTTATTTTGTTTTTATATTTTTAATATATTTTAACTAATATGTGCAATTATTTAAAAATATAAGAAGAGTAAAAATATAAAGAGTTAAATACATGAATAAAATATATAGATATATAGTACAATGGGACCCCAAAAAGCTGGCTTTTGCATCTTAACTATATTTTTACTGAAACCACCTTCATTAGATATATAATTTGATTGAGAATACAATTGAGGTAAATTTGGTGAATTTTGAGTACATATGGAGAAGATATTGATGTGCGAAGTTTGGTTTGCAGTTTTTCATCTATGTGTCCCAGTTGCAACATATGTATTTTTATGTGCAATTATTTTTATAATTTTCTATGTATTTTTATGTACAAGTTTCATGTTGATCATTTTATTATTTGAGGTGTATAAAATAAAGAATAAAATCAAGTAAAAACATGTATATTTAGGACAAAAATCAGGGTTTTTATATACAATGTCTGGCCCTTATCCTCCCATACTTTATTCAGCATCTTTATACTTCATTTATTTTAATTTTTTAATTTTTTATTTTATTTTAGATTTAAATACTAGTATTTATATAATATTTACAAATGAATAAAGAATGTTAATTTGTATAAGTTAGTTGTATTTACACGAGTTTTAATAAGGATTTTAAATGCAAAATGGAAGAAAGGTAGATGAATGGTTATTCATCACCTGTGACAGAGCATCATCTCTTGAACTTTCAAAGTGACAGAGTCTTTGTCATCATATCGACACCGTTGTCATATGTATATATGTTGTCAAGTACAATCTGCTTCAATTCGAACACATCATATATCCAATGATATCTGACATCGATGTGCTTTTACCTTGCATGAAAAGTAGAGTTCTTGCCAACGTTAATCAAGCTCTAACCGTCACACTAAAGGATATACTTGTCTTGAACAAAGCTAAGTTCTTGCGTGAACTTCTTCATGCACAAGAGTTCTTTGCTGACTTCTGTAGCTGCAATGATTTTTGTCTCTGTAGTGGATAATGCCACACACTTCTGCAACCGTGATTCCCATGAAGCAACACGACCTATGTATGTCATCAAGTAACCAGATACAGTTCGTCTACCATCAAAATCAACTACCATATCAGAGTCTGTGTATCCTAGTAGGAATGCCTTATCTGATCCAAAAGAAATAATAAGTGTTGCTAGTACCACAAAGATATCTCAAGATCCATTTAACTACATTCCAATGCTCTTTTCCTAGATTTGAGATAAACATGCTGAAAACTCCAATTGAATGAGAAATATCATGCCTTGTACATACCATAGCGTACACCAAACTTCCAGTGGATGATGCATAAGGAATCATATCCATATCCTTCTTTTCATATTCTGTTCGTGGATTGTGCTTGATAATTAACTTGAAGTGTGCTCCAAGAGGAGAACTCAAGGGCTTGGCTTTGTCCATGTTGAATCTCTGAAATACTTTCTCAATGTACTTATCTTGAGATAATCAAAGTCTCTTAGAATTTCTATCATGGGTAATTTTCAAACCTAAAATCTGATTTGCAAATCCCAATCCTTCATAGCAAAGGACTTGCTCAATTCACCCTTCAGACTTGAAATTCTCAAAGTATTACTGCAAAATTATGAGCATGTCATCGACATAAATTAGCAAAATGATAAAGTCATCACCTGGGAATTTCTTGATGAATACACAATGATCTGAAGTAGTTTTAGGTAGACATGCTTTGCCATAAATGGCTCAAATTTCTTATACCATTGTCTAGGAGCCTTCTTTAGTCCACACATTCTTTTCCTCAATCTGCAAACATAATATTTTTTCCTTTTACCACATGTCCCTATGGTTGTTCCATGTAGATTTCCTCCTCAATATAACCGGGAGGAAGGCAGTCTTTACATCCATTTGTTCAATATCCAAGTCTTGATTGGCTACCGGACTTAGAATAACTCTTATGGATGACATCTTCACGATGGGAGAAAATATCTCATCAAAGTCAACTCCCTTCTTTTGACTGAAGCCTTTCACAACCAACCTAGTTTTGTATCTTAGATTTAAAGAGTTCTCTTCATGCTTCACTCTATAAACCCACTTATTTTTCAAAACTCTTTTCCCCTTTGGCATCTTACAAGCTCAAACGTATGGTTGTCATGTAGTGACTGTATTTCATGTTGCATTGCTTCAATTCACTTGTCTTTCTACACATCCTGCATAGCTTATTCAAAGTATTTTGGCTCGTCAATGTCCGTTAAAAGAACACAATCATGTGCAAAGTACATTTAAGATGGATGTCTATCTCTTGTGGATATATGGGGTGGATCAATGTTAGAGGAAGAGCATCCCTCTTGATTTCTTGTAGGGGAATCAACATCGTCTTCCTTAGGCTCATGAATCTCTTCATGGATATCTCTATCTGCTCTGGTGCATGCTGCAAAGGAATCAGATCTACATCAGCTAGCTTGTAGTTGTTCTGAGATAATTTCTTAGATGCCTTCTGAATATCTTCAATGTTCTGGTCTTCAACAAAGATTACATCTTGACTTCTCACAAGCTTCTTCTCTACATGATCGTATAACCTGTAGCCAAACCCATCTTGTCCATATCCTGCATAGATACACTGTATGGCCTTTGATTCCAACTTTGATCTCTCATCTGTTGGAACATGCATGAAGGATCTACAACCAAAGACTCCTAAGTACTTGAAGGAAACATCTCTTCCATGTCAGACTCTATCAGGGATATCTCCATCTAAAGTAGCATGTGGAGACAGATTGATCACATGAGCAGCATTGCTCAAGGCTCCACCCCAAAAGGAACTAGGTAGTTTTTCCTCAGAAAATAAGCATTTGACTCTCTCCATGAGATATATTTTCATCCTCTCAGCAACACCATTCAACTGAGGAGTCTTCAGTGGAGTTTTACGATGTCCAATACTATGAGATCGACAATACATGTCAAAGGGTCCCACATACTCTCCACCATTATCTTGCATATGCACCTCAGCTTTTTTCCAATCTGCCTCTCTACAAGTGCATGAAAATCCTTGAACACACTATAAACCCGATCCTTCGTCTTTATGATATAGAACCATAGCTTCTTGGAAAAATCATCGATAAAGGTGGCAAAATAAAGTGCACCACAAAGAGACCTAACTTTCAGAAGACCGCATTAATCTGTGTGAAACAACTCCAGTACTTGTGCCTTCCTGGAGGTTGAGTTACCTTTGACTATAACTCTTGTTTTCTTTCCAACCAAGCAATGAAAGCATCGCTCTATCTTTTCTTTCTTTATGCTTGAAAGGAAATTCCTCCTGGTCAAGTTGTATAATCCCTTCTCACTCATATGGTTGAGACTCCTATGCCATACCTCAATTGAATGGTCATCATGTGTTGCATTCACTATAAACTTGGGGGTTGATGCCTACATAACATAGAGATTATTGTTGCACTTTTTCCCTTGAGCCACAAGGGAAGTACCCTTGGTAAGCTTCCACAGTTCACTGCCAAGTATATTTAAATAACCTACATAATCAAACTTTCCTAAGGATATCAAGTTTAGATGCATATCAGGAGTGTGCCTCAAACCTTATAAATTCAAAGGAACTATGATATCATTCTGCAAAAGGACTTCACTATTGCCAATAACTGTAGAAAAGGATCCATTACTCATTATAAGAGTGTCAAAATCACCATAAGAGCAAGATGTGAAATACTCCCTATTGGAAGTTACATGAAGAGAAGAACCATTGTTGACAAGCCAACATGTATCATCTTTAGCGTCATTTACCATATCAGACACTATGAGTAAATCATGCTCAGCAGCGATGACATCAACATTTTCATCCTTACCGTTCTTCTCTTACGTTCCCTCTCTTTTCTCTCTTCTGATTTGGTAGCTGTATTTCTAGATGTGACCTTTCTTCCTGTAGTAATGACAGTCCAAATCTTTGTATCTGGATCTCGACTTGATTCTGCTTTGATATCTTCCTTTAGCATTCCTGAATGTAGTTGCCCCTATTTTTTGTGACCAAAACTTCTAACTGTGATAAAGAACTTTGAGATTTTCTTCTCATCTATTCATTCAAAACTCCAACGTTGACAGTCTCTAAGGAAACAACTCCATTAAGTGCAGAGTTTGTAAGAGAGATTCGGAATGTTTCCTAACTATCTGGAAGAGTAGCGAGTAGTAGGAGGCCTAGAACCTCATCTTCAAATTTTATCCCCATGTTAGAAATCTAGCTAATAATTCCTTGAAATTCATTTAGATGGTCAGGTGTGGAAGATCCATCCTTGAATTTCAATTGCATCGATGCCTTGAGTAGAAACAACTTGTTGTTCCATGTCTTTGAAGCATACAAGTTCTCCAACTTTGACCAAAGTGTGTGTATGTTTCGCTCTGAATGTGATTGTACACATTCTCATCCATAACTTGTCAGAAAAAATCCACAAACTTGCTCATGCTCAGACTACTACTCTTAATCACTTTTGGACTCGAGCTTTTGCGTGGCAATAATTGGGAGATGCATGACCTTCACAAATAGTAAATCTTTCATCTTATTTTTCACTAAGTTATAGTTGGTCCCATTCAGGCTGATCATCCCACTGGTGGTGTACTCCATCTTATCAATCATATCAGCTCTAGTACCAGTTGTTGGGAACATATTCCCTGTATAAATCGAATTGAAGAAAATTACCAAAGTTGATAAGCGGATCCTATACAATATATCAAGTACAACTATGAAAGAAAATTGCAACCACAGAGAAACAGATGCACAAAGAATTTTTAACGTGAAAAACCCTCAACGTGAGAGGAAAAACCACGGGGTTGATTGCAACCCAAAAGCAAGCACTATAATCAAAATAATCTCCCGTGCTTATAAAAAGCCGACCCTCTTTACGATGCTACAAATCACCGAACAACGGAGAATAGTCGAGAGGAGAAATATCACCAAAATGATAAATCTGCCGTCAAACTGTAGGGAAGAATGCTGGAGAAGAACTGTTCCAAAGATTACTCCCTCCAAACTTTGTTGCAACCATGAACCTTCTTTCTTCTCTCTCTCTCTCTCTTTTATTTGTTTCTTGTGCTTATGAGAGATTGTGTTGGGATGATCTTGATGTGCATCCATGCCCTCTATTTATACTCCATGGATATGAGGAAATAAGAAAACATGAATTCCTACTTCCAATAGGAATATGAAAAGATGACTCGTATTCCAAAAAGGTAATTGATTTCCATCTCCAACTAGAACTTGATTTTTCCTTTTCCAAATAGGATTACTAATGTCTTAAATATGGATTAGGTTTCTACAAGGAGGAGAACCCATCCAACACACCCCTTGACAATGGTGCGGAGGGATCGGAATTTCCCAAGCGAAATGAACCGATTTTCGTCCATAACTCACATCATCAAACAAAATCGTTGCGACCCAAATTCAACAGAGCACAAAAAGAGACACTTAAATATCGTTGACATGGATCAGGATCGTTCTCTAAAGGCCTGGACACTATGAAAGTGATCGTTGCTCAGTTTCCACTGAGTAAGTCAGAGATGAGGGAAATCAATGGTCCTCTCTCGTGGGTATTTGCATTGGGAAGATTTGATTTGATGGCTTTGGTGAGGGGGTGTTTATTGATGAATCTGTAATTCATCACTCTTAAAGTTAAAAATAGAGTCTTGTTCTCAAGTATTTAGCTGCATATTTCCCTTTATCTTGCATAATTAGCATATATACATGCATACATAATACATGCATTTTAGCATCCATCTTTGCATTAAATAAGAAGCCTATTTCACTTGTAAAATATTCACCAATATTCACCTATTTATCTGTATTTTATACCACCTCCAAAAAGCAATAAAACTGACCCCATACTGTGTATATTACTAGTTAATAATACAAGGAAGAGGGGCACGGTTTTTATCTTGTAAAAATACCCAATAAAAATCCCAAACCCAGTTGGAGACCCCAGACCTTAGAATGCAAATATCTATCTCATACAACCTCCGATCTAGGTCTACTCACTTTCAAATTAATACACATTCAGAGACCTTCAAAATGAGACCAATTTCATTTAAAACAGAGCTCGTATGCAAAACTTGGGTTTTTGGGCCCCTTTGTGTACTATATGTATGTATATTTGTACCATTGTATTTTTTGTATCTTATTTGCCCTCATCTCCATTTTTGTCAACATAAAACTTGTAGATATCATTGAGATCTACAACTTTTATGTTTTGAGTTTTTCCAAATTCGGCCTCCTTCCCTCTCTAATTCACCATTCTCTTTCAGCCATTTAGAGCAGGCCACGTGGCACCCTCTGATTGCGCCACGCGACCCGCTCCATTGTGCGCCACGCGCCCTCCATTCCCAGTCGTCCGATCCCATCCCCTCTCTCCTGATCTGGGACCTCCATTTTTGCAGCTCTCCTTAGCCACCCGATCAAACCCAGATCAAATCAGGACCGTCCCTTCGCGCCTCACCCTCAGCTCGACACGTGTTGCGCTTAGAGCCCTCCGATCCTCGCCAGAAGCCCTCCATCCTGGCCACTCATCTTGCGCGACATCTGGACCCTTCGATCAAAGCCCAGATTTCATCTTAGCCCTCCGTCTCCGCCTGAGTCCTAGCGCGCCACGTGTTGTCTCATGGACCACACGATTAGATCCTTAAGACTTCATCCCAACCGTTCCTTTCAGCCTTCACTTACGCCCTCCACGTGGCACCATCGTAAACCTTCGATCAAAACCCCGGACCTCATCACAGCCGTACGCTAGCACCGCACCCTCCGCCCACCATGTGGTGCGCCCTTGATCTCATCGCCTCTGATCTAATCTCAGCTGCCCCATCGCAACCTTCTCCCGACCATTAGATCGCTCGATCCAACGACCCAAATGTCGTCTTCTACCTCCCGCAAGGCCTGCGTCCATGTCGTCCACCTTGCGCGTGTGCTGCCCCCTTTCTATTTTGGGAACCACTCTGGCCACCCTCTCCGCCTCCTATCACCTCCATCTTGTAGCCCACACTACCCTCATCCTCACCGATCTCCATGATCACCATGGACTCCAATTACGCCGCCCCATGACCTCCACCAACCTCGCCCTCCATCACATGTCACCCTCACCTTCCACTTATAAATAATCTGCCTCTGTCGACCGGCGACCCTATACGCCACTACGGAGAGATTCCCCTAGCTCCTACCTTCCTTTTGGTGACAACAATTAGGCAAGAAGTCGAGCGACGACGATTGTATCCCTCCGGTGAGATCCACAGCCAACCCCGTCGTGCCGCAGCTTCCCCCGTGAGCTGCACAAGCTCAGGACTACTATCAGCCTTCAAGCGACGACCAGAAGCTCATATCCGAGCTCCATTCCCCAGGTAGATACCTCCATCTTCCCTCCGATCTTCTTCTTCATTTTCTTTCTTTTTCTCGTAATTTATTCACCTCCCACGATCGACTTCACCTTCGCCTGACCATCCTCCGAGCTCCGACTCGGAGCTGGCACCTTCACGTGCTATTCCATTTGCCACGACTACGCACCGCACTTCACTCCGATGAGAGCTCCACCACCTTGGTGGAGGATCACCATCGGACCATCTTCACGCCCCTCCAGGCCTCCCATCGTGCTCCCGTTCATCTCACGAATACTGTACACACCTCGGTTATCAAGCTAACCCTTGCAGGAACTCATTCCTTGATTGGCCGGAAGCCTCACTGGAGCAACTTCAAGCGTCATCGCCGTTGGTCCCCATATCACCTCTGCCTCCTCAAGGACCTCTGGAAGCTCCGCAACGTCCCCACGATCGGTCCGTGCCCTCCAAAAGTTCCCCACGAGCTTCACCGACCTCAAACAAAGGAGGCGGAGCAAGTAGCTCTTTGCTAGAGCACAGCCACCTCCGCCGCAGGAGGCGGCGAACCGTTTGAGCACGAAGCCCAGTAGCCGTCCGATCCCCTTGATCGGACGGTTCTTAGTAGTCCGCGTCGCCGTCAGCCCGCAGCCATCAGATCAGGAGGATCTCACGCTCTGCATCACGCCACGTCGCCTCTTCCTCGAGCTCCAGATGCCGTTGGATCGATCTTGATCCAACGGTCCCCACCGCACCAAGTCTCCAGCCATCAGCAACCGTTGCATCTTCACTTGATCTAACGGTCTAGCGATCACCACGTCACCTCCTCCGATCCTCCTCCCTGACCATTAGGCTCGGAGCACCGAAGCTACCCTGAGCCACGTCCGAGCCTGTAGTACCCCCGAGCCGACCTCTGAGCCTTCGACACCATCCGAGCCTGCGACCTCACGTGTTTCTCATACGCGGTCTGAGCATTTTGCATTGAGACCCTGAGAGGTTTTGAAAATTACATTTCAGTTCCTGTCAGGAGCACTACGTGAGGCACACGTGTTTCAGTGGGCATTTTGCATACATATCCTCCACATTATAGGTAATTGCATTTAAGTCCCTATCAGCATGTTTAAATTTTAGCAATTTTATTTTCTGTATTTGCAATTTGGTCCCTGTCTTTGCACACATATTTAGGTACTCATTTGACATCATTTTTAAGTTCTAAAAATTGCATTGTGTAGCTTAACTTGTCCTCTTTTGTATGTGACACTTGTTCAATTTTTGTGACATCAGTGGAATTTATTATCATTTAATTGGTGAAATTGTCCAAAATTTTCCCATTTGTGCCTTTTAATTTGGATTAAATTCTCTGTTGCTCCAAAAATCATCAAAAATTCATATTAGACTTAAGATAATTTAATTTACATTATGCCAAAAAATCTTTACATTTGCACGCATCTCGAGGCTTAAATAAATTAAATTGTGATTTCCTTAATTAATTTTTAATAGGTCCAATTCACAAGAATTTTAGGTTTATCAATTTTCCTAGATTCTTCATATTAGATCAACCTAGGATAATTTTTACATCAAGAAATATTGTGATTTGATATTTATTAAAATTAATTTGGTAAAAATCACCTTGCATTCATTTTTAATTCATAGTAAATTCATAAAGTGTCGGAAAAATCCCAAAAAAATAGTAGCTTAATTTCATTGCATTTCACATTCTAGCCAAGTTTCATAATTTTTGGACTTAGTTTGTGTACTTTTCTGAATTAACTTGTAAACTAGCCTGATTTTGCATTGTCTTTCTTTAATTGCATAAAAAATGTTGATATACCAAAAATATCTTCTGAAAATCCGACCTCTGAAATTCGCTTAAAATTTACCTAAGGAGACAGCTGCCTCTCTGAGTTCGACCTTGGGCTTGCCCAAGTAAAATAAATTTGTTGCTGGTAATTAACTCGACAATAATTAAAAGTGGTTTTTGGTTAGTCAGTATTACCTGACTACAACGAACGACACGACATTGATTTGACCATTAATTTGTTCGAATTAACAAGGGTAGTACGCGGCTCTTCATTTATCCTCTACCATTACAGCAGAGAGAGGGATACGTAGGAACAAGAACACACCTCTTGTGCGTGTAAGAAGAATGGGTGACCTCAGTCCTCCCCGAGAGGGGGGAGATGTGGAGTTGCTCCTAGAAGCCATGCATGGGCACTATCTTTGGCCATGTCAGGTCATGATTTCCACCTTTGGCCATCATGGAGCGTGGATGTGTTGTAGAATGAATGAGAGAGGAGACCAACCTTGTTATATTAGAATGGTAGAGCTAAGAGAAGAAAGTAACTATCCAATGTTCTATGTGTAATTCACAAATATAAAGGGTTTAATGTGTAATTAGGAAAGTATATAGAGCTATGTATGAAAAATCCCTTATATTTTTCTCATCATTTGAATTAATTAAACCGCTCGTTTCATACATCTACCAATCCTATTTCTCATACGCAGAAGAACTCCCTCCACCCCACACTCCCACCACTTGGCCCTGAGATACTTATGTACCTTCTAGTATAATACCTTACTTGAGTACTTAGCCTGAGATCTTTCCTTCCTTGTAAATGGTCGTTCCTAAGAAGATTGACCTCAATGGTAAGTTAGCTTGATAACTATGCTTATCATAATTATCGAGCAAAATGTTGGCATCGGTTCGAGACTAGGTAACTAGTGTATATAGTCTCAATGTTTTTGCCCAAGCTTGTGTCCGTTCCTTTATTAAAAAACAGAAGTCAGAAACTATATAGTTTGAATATCAAGTAGTTTATTGTATTAACATCATATTTGTTTTATGTTTCTTTTAATTAAGTAGTTAAAAATATGCAAAACCAAAAAAAAATAAAATAACCAAAAACACAAAAATCATTGCATTGGTATAGCATTCACATTGCATCACATACACATCTCATCCCCTGCAACAATTTCTTGAACACCATTGCATTAATTTTACATAGCATTGCACTGTACCACACATAAGTGTATCTAACTTGAAATTGAATATACTATTTTAAATAAAATCTTCATTGCCTCACAGAATTCGACCTCCTGACTTGTCCAACTAAAATAAACAACTATTACACATATAATTTTCATTCTATGTGGTTCTATCAGTGGCTTTCTATCTGGTACTATAACAATCAATATAATTAACAAAGTGTAGAAGGCAGCTCATCGGAAGGTCCTATTATAGGCATAATAAAGCCCTAACGATAGTACGATGTAAAAATATCTCACTCAGAATGCCTAAATTAACACTTCACCCACTGATGTACTAGTGCAAAATTACATGTCACTGCTTCATGGCAAAAACACACTATAAAAAGTTTTCAATGGCTAGTGTGTACGTATGTATATAAAGGTATACTAGTGAAACAACTGCTACGAAAATAGGCCCATTGAGTTAACTAAATTCAAAAGACTAACTATCATAAGTGTATCGATGTACGTGAACATGTACCAGTACAACAATAAGTACACCACTGAAACATGAATATATCAAGGTATATATCTATGTGGTAAAATCTATAGGTGCATGTAACTGTTGTGTACCAGTTCTCTAGGGCTTGTACTAGTACGAAAGTAGCCATAATATGGAACACTTTGTGCATTCAAGTGTATATCAGTGTACATGGATTATGTACCAGTATAACACTAAGTAAAGTGTGCATTAATTTTTTTTCATTGTTTTTTACAACACATATTAACACTATATAATAATACAATTTGACTCCATAAAGAAAAGAGGAGAGGTGTTTGATGACATTTTGTCTTTGGTAACAATATTAACAACTCTAAACACATCAATCTGATCCGATCTTGATCCCGAGACTTCAGTCTTTCTTCTTTGATATAGTTCAAATAAGGATAGTCTATAGCCTAGATTCAATGTCATTAGTATAAAATAATTATCTAATTTAATATTTTGTATGAGCTGATTTTAAAGTCAGTTGTATTTTGTTCATTAATCAAAACACTTAAAGATTGATTAAAATTTCTTTAAGGACATAAATGTTTAAAATCATGTCTTGGGACCACCCCCTCTGAAACCCCCAACCATCACATTAAACTTAACAATCTCAACATAAGGGTGTATCCATCCATACTATTTTTCATAACATATTTTGGGTGGACGAAAGAGAAAAAATAGAACATGTCCAGGCAAGTATTGTTACATCTTCAGCGACCGACATGCTAATATTATTATTAACAGAGGTTAACAAGGCAAACAAAAATTCAATAATATTATTGCAAAATCTAGAATATACTAGATGGATGCAATACTTTGTTATTCAGGAGTTCATTGGTAAACATACTAGACTTTAATTTATAGAAACCTTACTCCCGAGTTGGGGAAAATCAACCACTGAAGAAAGATCCATACATTTAGAAAAATCCCTAGATTCGGTTGATCATCTTCCTGTTAGAAAAACAATAGTAATCTATGAACTATTTGTTTGGTTGATTTCATTTTTAGATAGGCAAGCAGTTGTGATCAAAATAAAATAAAGAAATCTTAGTTGCAAAGAACCATCATGGGAATTGGAGGCACATCTAAAGACGCTATCGTGAAGTCAGATTCCATCGCTTCTATGAACGAGCTTGATGGCAGCCTGGCTCCCAGATTCAATCACCCCCAACTGGTTGCTGCCTCCCGGTATAGCAAGAGAATAACATTGAATGTCCGTTGGCCCTCGTCGTCGCAGAGAAAATAAAATAAAGAATGTGTCTTCGCGGATCCACAATGAACTAGAAGAATGTTGTGATTTGTTGTATGCAAAGGGTTGAGGGTACAACTCTTTATATAGATAGACCATCAATTGTTACGGAGCCCATAGATGCCATATTTTTCCTTCAAAACATTAAGGGATGAACAAGTTCCCATAGATCGTTAGTTGGACCCAACATTACCGAGGAAACATGTTTAATGCCCAAATGGCTATCAAAACGACCAATGAATCTGGATGTAAAAGAGGAAAGGTGGCTGTTCAATCGTCTTTAATGGATTCCATTTCCGAGATCATAATTGGGTAAGGAACTTGTGCGTCAATTAGGAATTACGTTGACTTAAAAAATATTAGCTAAAATAAAATTTATTTAAAAATGAAAAGGTAGGAGAGATTTGTAAAATGCATAAAGAATTCAACATTTCCCCACATATTTCATAAAACTTAATTACTAAACATAAAATAAAAGTTAAATGATAAAAAAATTTAAGTAAAATAAAATATGATTGAACTATGTCTTTCAACATAGGTAGCTTGTGGCTGCGAACCTTGCCTAGTATTAATTCATCTACATCCGGAGAGACATGATGAACTACGTCTTCAGCCAGACTCTTTGAGGATTTTAATAAATTGTGCAAACATAGATGAGGTCACGTGAACGTTCATATCAGTATGCGCATTATGACCTTCGCAATAATATGTTTCATGAGTGCTCTAGAGAGAATACCCAACTCAAATAAAACCCAGCCTAGGGTTACACTCACATAGTAGGAATTTCCAAGGGTGTACTGTCTGGTCCTACACCCTGCCACATATGGCTTGACGCCATTCAGAGCAAAGCTCTTCCTCTACCAAGACAACACCGAAGCACTGCACACCATACGGAAAGATCAAAACTCCTAAGTTTGTGCTTCCATCGAACACTGACACATCTTAGTTGTTCTTTGAACCATTCCTCATGGGATCTTCAGTTTTGGATTGGTAAGGTTACCACTGTGGTGTTCAACTAATGGGTAAAAGACCCATCCCCTTAGACATACTGAGTAATAGCTTTCTATCTAAACCATTTGTGAGAGGGTCATCAATGTTCTCTACATGTTTCACAAATTCTAGAGATATTACACCTTGAGTAATGAAGTCTCTCACCTCCTCATACCTTAACCTCATAAAACATTATCTCGGGTTACTCTTAGATTGTTTAGCTTTATCTATGGAAGATCTACTATCATAGTGAATAGAGATAGGAGGAAACAACTTTGAAATGATGGGTAAATCTATCAAGAGGTTTCTTAGCCAATATGCCTGACAACAAGCTAAATATAAAGCTATAAGCTCAGCCTCCACTGTGGATCTTGCTCTAACAGTTTGTTTGGAGGATTTCCAAGAAACTGCAAAACCACCAAGATGAAACACATAACCACTAGTAGACTTGGTTTCATCAGAGTCTGCAATCCAATTTGCATATGTATAGCCTTCCAATAAAGCTGGAAAATAGTGTATTGAAGACCGTATTCCACACTACCCTTAAGGTATCTAAAAACTTTGACCAAGGCCTTCCAATGGTCAATGTTAGGACAACTAGTGTACCTACTTAACCTACTGATATCATAAGCTAATTTAGGTCTAGAACAGTTAGCTAGATACATTAGGCTTCCTATGACTTGAGCATATCTAGACTGGTCCACAAGATTACCAGTGTATGCCTTAAGATGTAAGGAGGAATCACACGGAGTACTAACATGCGCACTATGGTACATATCAAACCTATGTAAAACCTTTTGTATATAGTGAGATTGGTTTAGAGTATAGCCATATGTATATATAGTCAATTTCATACCAAGTATAACATCATCTATTCCTAAATCTTTCATATTGAAGTTTTTAGCAAGAAAGGATTTAGTCTCAAAAATAATAATTGAATTTGATCCAAAGAATAAAATGTCATTGACATCTAATCACCTGATTACAATACCATTCATAGAAGATATAGAATAAATACATATATCAGATTCATTAGCAGTGAAGACATCAGATAAAATAATTTTATCAAAATTTTCTTTCAACTGCTTAGGTGCTTGTTTTAGGCCATATAAAGATTTTACTAATCTACAAACATTGTGTGCTTTTCCAGGGATAACAAACCCTTTAAGTTGATCTACATAAATCTCTCTCTCAAGGTCACCATTTAGGAAAGCAGTTTTGACATCCATTTGATGGATTTCAAGATTGTGGATTGCGGTTAAAGCGACAAGAACATGGATAGAGGTAATTTTTGTTAAGGAGCATAGGTGTCAAAATAATCAACAGCTTATTTCTATTTGTAACCTTTGGCCACAAGCCTAGCCTTAAGCTTATCTATGGAACCATCTGCCCATAACTTCTTCTTGAAGACCCATTTACATCCAATAGTCTTGTATCCTGCGGGAAGGTAGGTTAGAATCCTATGGATTCTATTTCATTATCAATCGCTTCCTTCCAGAAACTATGATCTATGGATTTCATAGCTTCATCATAGGTCTTGGGGCCGTCTTCTACTAAGAGTGTAGAAATCAAGACCAAAGTGCTTAGCCACTCTAACCCTTTTACCTTGACCTAGGTCATTAGGAGGCTCAAAAATTTCTTTCTTTAAGACTTCTGTTTCTTCAATATTTGTAGTTATATCTTGAGGGGATTCAAGGGTTTCAAAGTTTGAAGTTCCTTCACCAACTTGTCTAGGAAGAGAAGATTTGAGAGGAAAGATGTTTTCATAATATACTGCATGTACGTGTCTGATCTCTAGTATAGAATTGATCCTAATTTCTAGGATATCAAATGTTATAACTAGAAATCTATTGGCATTTCCCTTTTATACATACCCTATGAAAACAGAATCCACAGTTTTAGGACCTAACTTCCTCTTCTTATTTCAGGGATCTTGACTTTGATCAAGCATCCCCATACTTTAAGGTGCTTTAAAGAAGGTTTCCTGTTAAACCAACGTTCATAAGGAGTTTTATATATGTGTTTTAAAGGGATATGATTAAGCACATAATTTACGGGTAAGAGAGCCCCTCCCCGCCACAATCATTGGTTAAGGCTAGATTCAACTAACATAGCACTGACCATATCGATCGGGGTTCTATTCTTCCTTTCGTCCACACCATCAGACTGAGGGTTGTATGTGATAGTAGTTTCATGTATAAGGCCATGTTCCTCACATAACTGGTTTAGTTCATTTGCAGTATACTCACTCCCTCTATCAGATCTAATCCTTTTTATGGTCCTATCAGTTTGATTTTTTACTTGGGTTTTGTAGACTTTAAACTTTTACATTTCCCATCTTTAGATCTTAACAAATAAACATAACAATATTGGGAAAAGTCATCGATAAAGGTCACAAAGTAGCGCATATTATCGTAAGTAAGAACATGGTTTAGATCACATACATAAGTATGAACAAGCTCAAGTAATACGAAATTTCTTTCTATTGATCTAAAAGGTTTCTTAGGCAACTTAGCTTGCACACAAATTCAGTATTTATCATTCTTCGTTAAATCAGTTTTGGGAATTAAGTCCATGTAAACCATACGCTTCATTATATTCTTTTTCACTTGTCCTAAGCGAGCATGCCAAAAATCAGATGACATAGTAGTAGAAAGAGATCTAATGCAATTCTCTTTAATATGGGAAGAAACATTATAAGACTCAACACTAAGCTTGATAAGGCCACTATAAGTGTAGATGGAACCTATATAAGAACTAAACTAAGAGATTACCACTTTATTACCCTGACTCAATAAGGAGAAACCAAAAGACATAACTAGAACTTCACTGATAAGACTTTCCCTGATGTGAGTTCCAAGTACATACATCCAAAGACTACAATGTGTTTTTTACGGAGACATCATCACCCCAAGAGATGACACGTCTGCTATCAGCCTGATAGGTGGAAAAGGAAGAGCGATCATAACAAATGTGAGATGCTGCTATGGAATCTAACCACAATTATCATGTGAGGGAGAGCTAATAATAAGAATAATGGAGGTTGTTTCTAACCTTTCAGAAGAGTCGACCCCCACAGAATTCATATTAACTTTAGTATTCTTAGGAAGTTGCTTCTTTTGTCCCTTGCAGTTCTTGCATACGTTTGTAAGGTGACCCGGCTTTCCATACGCATAGCAGATACGTTGGCCCTTAGAATAAGTGTTGTTATTCTGATCAGGTTGCTTGCCTTTCTTGAAAGGTTGTTTGGATTTGAAGTGGAATTTATGGAGTTTCTTTTTGGGGTAGACATGGTCTACAAGATTAATAGGAGGGTTGTACTTAGTGTCCTTTGCTATGTGATGATCTTCAGTTTGAAGGGAGTTTATGAGAGAAGACATGTTCATCTTTTCTTGTTTATAATGGAGAGATTTAGCAAAGTCTTTCCAAGAAGAGGGGAGTTTTTCAATTAGAGTTGCTACTTGCACATTCACCTCAAGTTTATAGCCACTAGAATTAGGCTTAGAGACAAGTTTTTGATATTCAAGAACTTGTGCAGAGATAGGCTTATTTTCTACCATTTTATCGTCAATCCACTAGATAAAAGCATATCGTTCCAAGCATGCATCTTGCATACCAAACTTATCATCTAAAGATGTCCAAAGCTCAAGAGCAGTGGGGTGCATATGGTAGATGTCGTAAAGCTCATCGGATAAACCAAAAAGAATCTTACCAAGACAAAGGTAATCTATTTCTTTGGGTATTTTAAGATTGGACGAGGCAGGAGAAGAAAGTGGATCACTGTAAGTGGAACCTATTATGAATAAAGAATTAGGAACATAATTTAAATGGTCTATATGATTGGTAGGGGATTCATGTTCCTTAGAAAGAGTTATAGCAGAGACCAATCCCAATGAAGTGAGTCAAAATTTCATTTTTTGTTGCCATCCACAGAAATGTAAAACTACAAAATTTTCAAGTCTAAGACTAGAAGTATCTTCCATGCTCATCATTACTCTAGGATCCATCTTTAGCAGAGGTTTAATTAAAAAAGGCCATAACAAACAATAGATAGAAAACTTATGGATCTGACTTCACAATGTTGAAAATGATAGTAATCTATGTATTGTTTGTTAGGTTGTTTTCATTTTTAGATAGGAAAGCAATTATGTTCAAAATAAAACATAGAAATCTTAGTTGCAAAGAGCCAGCCTGGGAAATGGAGGCACGCATGAAGATGTTATCGTAAAGTCAGATTCCGCCGCTCCTATGCACAAGCTTGATGGCAGCCTGGCTCCCAGATTCAAGCACCTCCAGCTAGCTGCTGCCTCCCGGTGCTAGAAAGAGAACAACGTTGAATGTCCGTTGGACCTCGTCATCGTAGATAAAACAAAATAAATAATGCATCGTTGCAAATCCACAATGAACACACAATCGGTGAAAGGTAGATGGAGGTGGAGAACTAGAAGAATGTTGTGGCTTGTTGTCGTATGTTGTTACATGAAAAGGGTTGAGGGTACAACCCTTTATATAGATGGACTATCAATTAATATGGAACCCAAAGGAGCCATGTTTTTCCTCCAAAATAATAAGGGATGAACGATTTCCCATAGTATTGCTGGTTGCTGATTAACCCAAAGAGACAGATAGAGTGGTCGTGTGGTCCACACAAGGCAGCACCACAATCATTGAGGTGACCGACACGAAGCTAAATGAATTATGTCAACAATCAATGCACAATATAAAAATCAATCAATGAAATCAAAGTGTATATGAATCAAAATTTATTATAGACCCTACAATATATGTGTATAGTGGACAAGTAGAGTGCGGTGTCGAACTCATGGAACAAGTTGGTGTAGCATTATTATTATTTATAAATAAATAATAGTAGATCTATGCATAATATTCACTTACTTATTTAGTGTTTTGTGGGTTTTTTAATTAATTATTTTTTTAAATCTTTTATGATTTTATATTTTCTTTTTATAATTTCTGGATTTTAATTTTAATTTTAATTTCTTTTTCTTTTTTTTCTTTTTAATATATAATAATGGTATGCATATATCACTATATATATGTATAAATGTGTAATATAGATATTATATAATACAATATATATAATAAATGTGCAAAATCAGAAAATACAAGAAAGAACAATCCTTTATTTTTAAAGGATTAAAAATATTTATAAGGTATTTATAATAATTAAAATAATATAGATTATATATAAGTATATATAAGTATATAATACAACATGGGGGTAAAATATTAATAAATATAGATATATATAATAAAAAATGTTAAAATAAAATGTTTTTTTTATTTTTGTATTTTTCTTCCATTATGTGATTTGTTTGAACTCAGCCATGGCCAGTCCCAAGCCCGAGTAAATGAGGAGGGTTGCGTTAGGTAGCCGACAGCCAGCGTAAAATAGTCGGAGATAACTTTCTAAATAATATTTTTTTAAAAAATATTATTTAGGATGTTGCCTCATGATGGTCAGATCTTTTCAACATGGATTTAAGCAAACATACATATTTCGTTGGGGTGTTCCCTACTTGCGACGCGTTGCATCACCCGAATGCAATGAAAAATTGGCAAGGGCCGCTACATCGCAGCCTGGATGTAGTTTAAAATTTGCAAGGGTTCTCACATGAGGAACACATGTGGGTAATTAAGCTAGTTCCGTTGCATCACCGCCCGGATGCAGTCCAAAATTTACAAGGGTTCTCGTATAATGGATGCATGCGAGTAAAGAAGTTAGTCCAAAAGAGATTGCAACGAAAGTTGCGGGTTGGTAGTTGAAATATTGGCACTTTGACTGGAAAATTGATGGAGATAGTGGATACGATGGAAAGAAGGAAGATTCATATACTATGTTTTTAAGAGACTAAATGGGTTGGAGAGAAAGCAAGGGAGATCGAGAAGACATGCTTTAAACTTTGGTATTCAGGTAAAGATAAGGGTAGAAACGGTGTTGGAGTGGTTGTTCATAAGGATTTGAATGATTGTGTGGTTGAGGAGCAAAGATTCAGGGATTGAATTATTTTGCTAAAATTGATGCTTGAAGATGAAATTCTGAATATAATCTCAGTTTATGCACCACAAATTGGTTTAGGTGAAAGGACTAAATAAGCTTTTTAGGAGGATCTAGATAAGATTTTGCAAGGAATCCCATAAAGAGAGATGATTTGCATAGGTGGAGATCTTAATGGATATGCAAGAAAAGATGCTTCAGGGTATGCTAGTGTTCATAGAGGACATGGTTTTGGGGATAGAAATGAAGAGGGAAAAGTCATCCTGGATTTTGTAATGGCATGTGATCTTTTCATAGCAAACATTCTCTTCAAGAAGAGGGAGGAGCATTTAATTACTTATAAGAGTGGGCCAACGAGAACATGAATAGATTACTTTACATCGAGGAGAAGAGATCAGTTGTGTTGTAAAGACTGCAAAGTAATCCCAGGAGAGAGTTTGACAACCCAACATCGCTTGTTAGTCTTGTATGTACAAATAAAAGGGCTGGTAAAGAAAAGTAGGGTTCCTAAGATCACTCGAACTAGATGGTGGAATCTTCCACTGAAGCAATCAAGCTTCAAGGAGAAGGTTTTAGAAGATTTATCTTGGGATTGTAGTGGAAGTGCAGACGAGATGTTGGAGGCAGTAGCATCTTGTATCCGAAAGGTAGCCAAAGAGATGCTAGGCGAGTCAAAGGGAGGAGTCCCAGGTCAAAAGGAGGCTTGGTGGTGGAGTAAAGGGGTGCAAGAGAAGCTAAAAATTAAAAGAGCATTCTTTAAAGCTATGTCTAAGCATAGAACAGAGGAAACTGTCACAAATTACAAATAGTAAAGAAGGAAGCAAAGAAGGCTGTAAGCGAAGCTAAGTCGAAAGCTTATGAAGTTTTGCATAAAAATCTCAACTCTAAGGAGGGCCAGAAGGATATATTCAGGTTGGCCAAAGCAAGAGAAAGAAAAACCAAAGACCTTTCTCAAGTGAGATGCATTAAGGACGAGGAAGGTCACGTGCTTGTTACTCAAAAGGTATAGAGACTAGATGGGAGCAATACTTCCATAAACTTTTCATTGGGGAAGGAAATAGAGAGATCACTTTGGGTGATCTAGCTAGTAGTGAAAGTTACATGAATCGTGTAAGCTATTGACGGATAGAAAGAAAGGAAGTAGGGGAGGCTTTGAAGGTTATGAGACTTGGGAAAGGTGTAGGACTGTATGACATCCATGTAGAAGTATGGAAAGTTTTAGATGAGTGCAGTTTGACTTGGATTACGAATCTATTCAATGTTATTTGGCAAAGTAATAAAATGCCTGAAGATTGGAGGAGGAGTATCATGGTACCTCTTTATAAGAATAAAGGAGACATTCAAAATTGTTCAAATTATAGAGGTATCAAGCTGATGAGTCATACTATGAAAATTTGGGAACGTGTGATCAAGAGAAGGTTGAGGCAAGTTTCCAACGTCAAAGAAAACCAATTCGGATTCATCCAGGTCGCTCAACTATTGAAGCCATCCATTTGCTGAGGAGAACAATGGAGATTTATAGAGCTAAAAGGAAGAACCTCCATATGATCTTTATTGATTTGGAGAAGGCTTATGATTCTATCCCACGAGAGATATTGTGGAGAGTTTTGGAGAAGAGACAAGTGCCTGTCCTGTACATTAACCTCATAAAGGACATGTATGATAGGGATTTATCTTGTGTAAGGACCCCGTCTGGGAAGACTGGCTATTTTGACATCAACATTGGTTTACATTAAGGATCAGCTTTGAGTCCATTTCGTTTTATTTTTATTATGGACGAGTTGATAAGTCACATTCAGGATGAGTTACCTTGGTGTATGTTATTTGCTGATGATATTATGTTTATTGACGAGACTAGAGATGGAGTAAATGAGAAGCTTGAGGTATGGAGACATGAGTTGGAGAGTAAAGGATTTCGTATAAGTAGGGCTAAGACAGAATATATGGAGTGCACCTTTGATGGAAGTAATGGTGAAGGAATTGAGGTGAAGATTGGTGATGATAACATTCAGAATAGAGATTCTTTTAGATATCTGGGATCTATTTTACAACATGATGGAGAAATTGATGGAGACGTTACTAATAGAATAAATGCAGGCTGGCTAAAGTGGAGAGGAGCCTCTGTTGTTCTCTGTGATAAGAAAATTCCTTTAAAATTTAAAGGAAAGTTTTACAAAGTAGCCGTGAGACCAGCTATGCTCTATGGATCTGAATGTTAGCCTGTGAACTATAGACATGTGTATAGAATGACTGTAGCAGAAATGAAAATGCGAAGGTGGATGTGTGGACACACACACACACACACACACGTAAAGATCAGATTCGAAGTGATGCAATCAGAAAGAAAGTTGGTGTTGCTCTGATTGAGGATAAGATGCAAAAAAACCGCTTAAGATGGTTTGGTCATTTGCAAAGAAGATCAGTTGATGCACCAGTTAGGAGATGCGAGTGTTGGGATGTTGAGCCGGCTAAGAGAGGGCGGGGACGGCCCAAGAAGTGTTGGAAAGAGACCATACGAAGGGATCTTTGTTTTTTGGATATAAGCCCGGGATTGACCCAAGATAGATCTGAATGGAGGCGAAGAATCCATGTAGCCGACCCTACTTAATTGTGGGAAAAGTCTTTGTTGTTGTTGTCTGTGATTTGTTTGGGTATTTTTGCTAATTTTTTAGGTATTTTTAAAGTCCAAAATATATAAATCATGGACTTTTTAAATATGCCGAATTGTTTTGAGATTTAAAAATACTAAATAGGCTCAAAATTTATTTAAACTACTTTTAATATATAGTAATATGTATAAATAAAAATATAGGTCATGAAACATTTTTTTGAGATTTTTGAGAGTATTTTATAATTTTTTAGGGTTAGCTAGGATTTGTGATTTTTAGGTTTTTCTTTGTTATTTGTTGTGATTTTTTGATCTGTAGCTATAAAATACTGTAATAAACTATAGGTTTTTTTGAAAACTTTAAGGATTTATATTTTTTGTATTTTTTATGCAAATAAGGAATAAAACATGTCATTTGAATTTTAATAATTATAAAATGCAAATGAAACATGAAATAAATTATGCAGTGTGAACAAGCATGTCATAAAACACGTACATATATTTTTTCATGATTTTTGGTGCATGACTACTGTTTCTAGAAAATAGAAAAACATACTCAAAAATTAACTAAGCTAGTAGGGGTATTTTTGTAGTAAAAATTAAATGCAGAGGCCTACATGCAAAAATACTAGAAACTTTACATTGGAAGTTGATTTTTATATATTAATTCGAAAGACTCAAAGTTGGAAGGGTACAAGCATAAAATACCCATATCATACAGGGGACAATGTGAGCTGAGTTGGCATAGGACTTACTAGCAATGTACAAAAGTATGGGGGCTTTATTGCAATTTTCCCGAAAGTTTTGAACTTAATTAAATATTTACAAGTCTTTTTTATAAAATACAAAAGGCAGAGGGGGTTTGATGCAAATTACCCAACATGTGCGCTTGGTCGGGCAACTAAGATTGCGCCACATCACTTCACTTAAGTAGATCCAACGACAAGGATAGGCGACAGTTCAATCTTGATCGGACGACACGGAAAGCATTTGGGTGGCCTCGAAGATCCAACAATTGTGGAGGCTTGTGGAAGAACTCACAAGAACATGGATCTGTAGCTTCTTCGATCGATGGTTCCCAGCGATGGAGGACTCCTTCTCGTGCGATAACGACGACTATGTGTCTCTAGCATCTTTCCACATCTGCAACGAGCTCAGATGAGCTCCAGCAAGTTCAAACTGGGCCATGAGGGCTCGATCACCTCCAAGTGACTTGGAGGTACTCATGGTCTTCTCGCATGCTCTAGACGGGTCCTCGACGTCTCGGACCTGCACCAAAAGATTCCTGAGCTCGAGGGTTGATGCCTCATCCTATGGATAAAGCTGAAAGCGGTTAGATGGGGTGAAATACCGAGAGCTACAACTATTGGTTGCGGAAGGAGCTTGATTCGCCAAATCTATGATCGATATAGGTTGGCAGGATGGGGGTCGATGGAGAAGGCATAAGGGAATGAAGGGAGGTGGTTATCGAGGTCGAGCAGAGTAATGACCAGAGTAACTTGGCCTAGAGCTCAAGCTCCAGGTCAAATTAGGGTCCTAAAATTACACCTATCCACTAGATTAAAGCCAAACGTAAATGCGTAAATTGAAATATAATACATAAATTTACCTATAAAGAAGAGGAAATGCGCTTCATCCAAGCCAGGGACCTATGAGGCAGAACCGACCGGAGCTGCTTCGACGGTGGACTTGGATCATCTCGCCCAACCACTCCTCCTCATTGCAGCTCCACCTCGCTGCTTGCTGTCACCAAGGAGGGAAGGTACACTAGAGCTGATGGGCTCAGGTTGGCCAAGGAAGGATCAAATCGCAAAAAGGTGCACCGGTGAAGGTTTTCAAGAAGGTGGGCGTCGAGTTTCGAGGTTCGATGGTGTGAACGGGAGAGGTGGTAGGTGAGCAGGGCGGGATCGGCATGGTTGGCGGCATGGAGGCTGCACAGGGGTGAAGAGATCAAGAAGGAATGGGGTGTGGGAGAATCATGGAAATTTGGAGAAAATGGGGGTTCACTGAGTCTGACAAGCTGATTGGGCGGGGCAAGACAGTTGACCGGTGGTCAACGGTCACTGCCCCCTAGTTGGTCCACGTGGACCAACTAGAAAAAGGGTATTGGAAATTATCGTAAATTCAATTAAAAATATTAAATTAATTAATTAATTTTATTTATAAAATAAAAAATGTTTCTAATTTTATGTAGTGTTTTATACATATCTTCATTTTAAAATTTGATGTGATTTATTATAGGTTACTTTTTAGTTGCATATATAGGTAAATTTACCTGTATATTGAGTATTTAAATTTTAATTTATATTACATTTTTTTATTATATACATGTATTTATATAGTTTTAATTATTTAGTTACGTATTTAGGTATTTTTGTTGTATTTTTATGAGTTTGTATATACACTTAATTAATTATGTACATATTCTTTATAGGTATAAATAGAAGTATTTCATTTATGTATAAAAGTAATTGATTTATTTTAATTTTATTTTAATGGTTTTATTTTATTTTAAGTATGTACATGTGTTCTAAATGATACTTACACTTTTATAAAACAAAATATTTTGAAAATGTAAAGAATAAGTATATTGAATATAATATACATGTATGCTTCATAATGGGGCCCAAAACCTAACTTCTGGATCTTAACTCCAAATAGAATGAAACCACCTTCATTAATAGCTTATAAAAAGTTATATATAATTAAAGGAATTTTAGTCTATTTGAATACTTGAGAAGATACATGTCTGTGAAGTTTGGATTTTTAACTTTTTATTTTGAGTGTCTAGGGCACATTGTGTACTATTTTTATGTAAAATAAATTTTGTATTTTTTATATATTTTTATCTACAACTTTCATGTATAAAGTTTATAGATTTTATATATAAATAATAAAGAATAAAATAGGTCCCAAATTAGGTTTATAGGGGAATTAAAAAAAATAGAGTTTTATTGTATTTTTTGCCCTTATATCCCTCTACATTATTCCTTGTCGACCCAATCATCATGATGCTCGAGGTTTAGGGTCTTCAATACCTTTGGCACTTCATTATTTTTCTTTCCTTTATTCTTTTATTTTGGAATTCAATGCGATATTTATACAGTATTTTATATAGTATTTTGTACAATATACAGATTATTTGTTTTGACAAATTAATGATATATACATGCATTTATCTAGGGATTTAAGGCAAAAATGGAAAAAATAAAGGTGATGAAATGGAGATTCTTTACCCCCCTATACTTGCCTTTGTAGTCCCTAGAAAACACTTATGCCTATAAGTGCAGAAAAGAAAATAAAGAAAAGAAAAAGAAAGAACTTGGAATAAATGTTGACTTTTAAGCTTTTTTGAATAAAGTCAATGTTTGGAGCTCAGAGAAGACCTTTGGATTATTACTGTGTTCAGAACTGTATTTAGGTTAGGAAATGTGACACAACAATCCTTAGGTTCCATAATACTATTATATGGTCCAATTCACAGTCAGGTCAGAAGCATCCTCTAGTCGCATACTCTTGCTACCTTTAAGTGATAGAACCATGTGTGTGAATTGTTCAGCTCTTCCCAGACAAACTATTGAACCAAAAAGGAGTCTGCTCTTTTGGTAACTCATCCTTATGGAGACAGATAGTCCTTCTAAGGATAGGTGCTGCCAGTCTTTACAAACGAATAGGGGGAAGAAACTAGAAGAAAGAGAAAAGAAGTGGGAATGGAACAGTGTAGTCTTCATTCTCTTGTGTAGCTCGTGTAGTGTAACCGAGTCTTCACTAAGAAGCATGTTTTTCTGAAGCTTCAAAATTTTGGTGGAGTTTTCGGTATAGACTTCTTTGGATATTTTATTTGATTTTGTACAGCTTCTTCATTCTTGTATGTACCCCTATGGATATAGAATATTTTTAGTCCGCCCATTTTTTGGGGTCTTGTGAAAAATTACGTTAGCAGACCATCCCTCATTCGAAGCATTATCTTAATCCATCTCTAGTCTTTAGATATAATTGTTGCCAAAATAAGTGGGTTAGATATCGACTTCTGCAATCCCCAATAATGGTTCCTAAGCTACCCTTGATGAAGCAGCCTAGAATCATCCCGACTTAGACTCCAAGATTTTTCAACAATTCATCTAGGTTGAGCTAAGTGTTAAATGTGAGGTTTCTGATCAAGCCACTATCTCAAGAGTCTTAAGTATGATATGAAGGATTCTATTTAGACATATTGAATTGACTCCTGAACATAGTCTCATGGAACCTAAAGAATTAAGTCAAAGAGACCCGAAGTCTCCCTAATTCTCGTCTGTAGTAGGTTCCTCTGAAATTAAGTGAATTAAGGTCTATTCCAAGCTCCCATTTTCAGAATGTATTTTGACTTGTTCAATCGTCTTGACTATTCCAAAAAATGCATATGCTATGCACAATATAAGAAAATATTTTTGTGAAGCAATTTTATGATTTTGGATTTTTTATGGGATTTTGAAAAAGGTTTACGAATTTTAATGCAAGTTTTTTAAAATAGTTTTGAAAATTTTTATTGGTTTTTAATTTTACAAAATTTTAGTGATTTTTGAAAAACAAAGAAGTCAGTGAAGAAATCGGGTGCAAATATTTACACGGGAGTGCCTTTTGTAATTTACAAGCATTATGTAAAATAATTTATACTTGGTATTTACAAGTTTATGTATATAATTTGTAAAGAATTTAGTTTGCTTGAATTATGTGCTAGGTCGTCAAAATAATTTGCAAACATTTTGATAAATATTTTGAAAACTTTATTTCAAAAGAATAATTTAACAATTCTTTTTCAAACATTTACAAAATTTGAAAATCATTTTTCAAAGATTTTTCAAATAATATGTATAGATTTTTCAAAGTATTTTTAGAATCATTTTCCAAACAATTTGCAAATAGATTTTAAAACATTTTATTCTAACAAAATAAAAAAATTTTTATAATCAAAACTTTTTTTACAAAGGTTTGCAAACATTTTACAAATTATTTTTCAAACGATTTTATAAAAGATTTTTCAAAGGATTTTTTTCAAATCATCAAACATTTTGCAAATCATTTTTAATGATTTATCACACACATTTATAAAGAATTCGAATGTGTGTTTAATTTTTATTAATTAGCCATATTATTGCAAATACAAAAGTATGAGTTATGACTAAAGTATATACAAGGTATGTACAACCCACTATACTTAGCATGAGATATGTCCTCATAGATTGGAGAGAAAAATAAGACATAACTCGTACTAAGTATATGAAAGTCTATACTACAATGACAAATAAATAATAGGAAGTCGATCGTCCCCCTAATACTTTGGATAAATTAATTTTAAGTATAGCATACTGCATACAAAGCATGGAGGGTCGAGGGTGGGAACGAATAAAATCATCGGCTCGGACTTCCCCCTATACTTAGGGTAAAATATCCTAAGTATAAACAGAAAATCAAAAGTTGAGGAGATATGCGAAGGATCAAAGAATGAACACCAAAATACACCCACCCCCAATACATAGGATGAAGTATATTCTAAGTATAGCACCGATGATTGGGATGAATTAACTTTTTTGATAGAATGAAAGAATGAGAAATGAAAAGAAGAAAAGAAGAAAAGAAAAAAAAGATGAATCAATCAAAATGGTTTTCTGTTATGAATCAATAAAAATGGTTTTCTGTGCCTTTCCTAATTGTACTGATGATGCGGCTTGAAGTTCATCATGGTAGACCACCTGTATTGAATCCACAATGGATAGGAATGTATCATGCTCGAGGTATGGCTTCAGTAGCTATCCGTTGATGACGAATGGTTATGCGTTGGCTGGCAAACCAGATATGATAATACTTCCATTGTCATGCACATGCTTTCGTATAAATATCCCAGTCCACATGCTCTTCAGCTTCCCTAGGAATAGTTTTAGCTTTACATCAAACAACCAAAACTTCTGACCAGGTTTGAAAGTCTTGCGATAGATGTGCTTGTCGTGCCACTTCTTGACCTTCTCCTTGCACATCAGACTGTTGTCATATGCATAGTCATGGAATTCAAGGAGTCGATTCACATCAATCTTTCAAATTTTCTGACATACTTAGAATCCAAATTAGACACATTGATTTCCCACAAAGATTTATGAATTAATTCTACGAGAAAATGGCATGGCTTTCTATGGACAAGGCAGTAGGGAGACATTCCCAAAGGTGACTTGTACACGGTTTGATAGGCCCAAAGAACCAAGTCAAGGAGTTGCGATCAGTTCTTCCTATCAGGACACACAAGCTTCTACAAAATTGTCTTGATCTCCATATTTGAACATTTTGCCAAGCCATTAGACATTGGATGGTACGAAGAAGCGATGTGATGTTTAACATAGTACTCTTCAGCTAGCTTCTTCACTTATCTGTTTATGAAATGGCTACCCCCATCTGATATCAAGATTTTAGCAATCCTGAACCTTGCAATGATGTGTTCTTACAGAAACCGACAGACGGTGTGACTTTCAGCAGCTTGGGTTGGGATGGCGTCCACCCAATAACTTACATAGTCAACGGGACTGTTGGGAAAGGGGCCCATGAAGTCAATGCCCAACGCATCAAATACATCTGAAATCTGAATGTACTTCAAAGGCATTATGTCTCTAATTCCAATTGTTCCACCCATCTTCTAGCAACCAGTAAAACTTTTCACAAAATCTTCCGCATCTGTTAATAGAGTTGGCCACCAGAAGCCGCATTGTAGCACTTTCGTTGTCGTTCTTTTCCCAGAGTGGTGTCCTCCTGATTCTCGATCATAGCAATGTTTGAGGACACTTTGGACTTCCTCCTGAAGAATGTACCTCCTTCATATGCAGTCTGCCCCTCACGAAAGAGATAAGGATACTCCCATTGATAAAAATGAATATCTGATAAAAATGTATCAACTTTCAACATTTGCGAATCTTGCAGAGTTCTCTTGGAAACAAGATAGTTCACAATATTGACGAACCAGGGGAGTGAGGTGATAGACAAAATTGCTTCATTTGGGAAGTTTCTATAATCGGAATTAAACTTTGCTCAGGAGTGTCTGGCTCTGGTAACCTTGAGAGATGATCTACAACCACATTTTAACACCAGGTTTATCATAGATTTCAAGCTAGAATTCCTGGAGTAGAAGGATCCATCTAGTTAGCCTTGGTTTGGCATCCTTCTTGGCTTGAATGTACTTGATGGTAGAATGATCAGTGTATACAATTACTTTGGACCCAAGCAAATGCGACCTGAACTTCTCCAGGGTGAAGACGACTGCTAGCAACTCTTTTTCAGTGACAATGTAGTTCTTCTGAGCTTCATTTAGAGTTCCGCCAGCATAGTGAATAGAAAATGATAAACCATCTCTTTGCTGTCCCAAAAATGCTCCAATGACATAATCTAATGCATCTGTCATGATCTCAAAGGGAAGAGACCAATCTGGTGGTTGAAGGACATGGGCATGGGTGATCAAATCTTTCAACTGATTAAAGGCTTGGAAGATTCAGGCATCTACATGAAATATGCCTCCTTGCCTAGAAGCTTAGTCAGCAGTCGTGCAATTTTGCTGAAATCTTTAATGAATCTTCAATAAAATCCTACATGCCTATGGAAAGATCGGACTTGCTTCAAATTTGTAGGTGGCTCAAGTTTTGAAATGATATCAACCTTATCAGGATCTATCTCCATGTTACGTTTTGATATGACATGGCCTAGCACAATCCCCTCAGTCACCATGAAATGGCTCTTCTCCCACAAGAGCACCAGGTCCACTTCATAGCATATATTCAGGACTTGGTTTAGATAATTTAGGCATTGATCAAAGTTGTCACCGTAGATAGAGAAGTCATCCATGAAAACCTCAAGAAAACTGCCAACCATTTCTGTGAATATAACCAGCATACATCATTGGAATGTCGCTGGAGCATTACACAAATCAAACGACATTCTATAGAAGGCATAGGTCCGAAATGGATAGGTGAAGTTCATTTTATCCTAATCTTCAGGAGTTACTGCTACTTGGTTGTAACCAGTATCTGTCCAAGAAGCAGAAATATTCCTTTGCGGCCAGTCTTTCCACTATTTGGTCGATGAAGGGGAGCAGAAAATGATCCTTCTTGGTCGTTAGATTGAGGCATCTGTAATCCACACAGATGTACCAAGAAGTTGGAACTCTGGTTGGGATCTCCTATCCTTGTCATTTTTCAAGATGGTGACCCCCTGATTTCTTTGGCACAACATGCAGGAGACTCACCCATTTTGAGTCGGGGATGGGATATATGAATCCCACATCATACCATTTTGTAATCTTGTTCATCACAACCTCCTGAAGATTTGGATTCAATCTGCGCTGGCGCAATAACTTGCTGTCCTCTTCAAGGTATATGTGATGCGAGCACATAGATGGATTGATCCTACGGAGTACTAAAATTTTCCAGCCTATTACCTTGCGATTTCTTTCTAGAACCTCGAGCAAGCGAGATTCTTGTTCCTTAGTCAGCTATGAATTGATGATCACTGGGAACATTTTTTGCGCACCCGCAAGGAAGGCATATTTCATGTTTGCTGGAAGTGGTTTGAGCTCGGGTGGGGTCTGATTCAGTTTAGTGGTGACCTCAGCTATTGCACAGGGCGATGGTGACAGATCATTCAACTGTGATATGTCCACCATAGGCAGTTCAAGCTCTGAATTCAAGGATGCATAGAATTCTTCAATGATAGAATCTTGTTCAAAAAAATGTTCAATAATCTCTTCTTTCTCTACTAAGGACAGGTGGCCAAAAATGTACTCTTCAGGAAACTCAGCAAAAATCTCATCCTCAAAGACATCTAGGAACTTGACTGTGCTATCCACTCATTCCTCCGGAGAGAGGAATTTGTGGGTCTCGATATCATCCATAAAAGGTTTGTTTCTCTGATCTCTACAAGAATGTCACAGCCTTTTATTCTCTGATCTACAAGCTCGCTCTCGTCTGATGTAAACTCTGATGACTTTGACACTTGGATCGTCTCAATAGGCTCGTTGCTAGAATGGAAGGTGATCTGTCGAGTTCCATAGTCTACCACTACTTTTGTTGTTAGAAAGAATGACTGTATAAGGATTATCGAGGTACAAAGTAAAGGAGCTAAGGTGTCCATGTCAAGCACTATGAAGTCCACAGGGAATTACATCCCTTGGATTGTGACAATGAAATTCTCCAGAATGCTCCAGTGTCGCTTGGTTGAAGTGTCTGAGAATTTCATAATCATTCTTGTGGACTTGAGCACTCCCAACCCAAATTCTTTAAGCAATGAAGTAGGCATCATGTTAATTGATGATCCACTATCAAGGAGTGTTCGATCGAACTCTTGGTCGAACATCTGACCTCTAACAATAGGGGATCCCATGTCTTTCTTTTTGCTCGGGAGATTTCTGATTGCATTCATAGAACGGTCAGAATATGCTCACATTCCTTTCTCTGTCTCAAAGCGATTGCCTCTTTGAAGTACATGCTTCTTTCAAACTTTTCCTGATATTCAGCATGTACTTGATGGCCTTAAGCAGAGGCATCTATAGAACAATATTTTAAATAATTTGGACCACATAAGGGTCGGACAAGGCATTTTTTAATTTTTTGAATTTTCTCAAAGCATGTAGAAATGGAATATTTACAAAACCAAATGTAGAAATAGTGTTCTTATTTACATCAAAATCTCACCCCACATCTGACTGTACATATGGATGACTAAAATGCACATGGCCATCCAAAAGAGGTGGACACCCAAAAACTGTAGGCAGGAATCCATCGACTAGCATTGGGGTGGTTGTAGGTGCAGTCTCTTCCGTGTTAGGTGCGGTGGTGCTTCCACTGATACTGCTTTCTTTTTATTGTTTTTGAATTTGCTGATTTTTTAGCCTTTTCTTTCCGGTGCTTCTCTTCCGCCTTCTTCTTCTTCACCCATCCTGGCTGCTGGATCGGTTAATATAGAAGAGGATGATTCACCAGGTGAAGCTTTATTTTTCCCTTTTATTGTGGCAGACGACTGCAAGGTCCTACCACTCCTAAGAGTGACAACATTAGATAAAAACATATGAAGAATATCTGACTCTGTTAGATTGGACGGGACATTACAACTATCTACTCTTTTTTCCTGAAATTATTGGGATTGGCCTCCACTTGTGTCGGAATTGGGATTTTGGCAGTAGTGAGGTCATCGAGTTTCTGGCTCATTTTTGCAAGGCTCTTCACCAGCTAAGCCAAGCAGTCCAAGGCAAGGCCATAGGATCAGCCTCGGATGGTTCAACGTGATGACCACGCTGATGCTGGGAACGGTGTGGAGGTTGCGGGTGGAAATGCTGAGAATTATAGTGAGGAGAAGGGTGGTATTGCTGATGCTATTGAGGATGGTACTGATATAGAGCAATTGCGTACTGCTAATTCTGCTGGTATTATTGGCACTACGGCTACTAGTACTGGTTCTGTCTCCAATTGTCATGATACAACGGAGACTGCTAGTGGTGTTGAGGTTGGTTCAGGACAAATCTCCCTCCTTGCCATTGAGGGAATGGACGATTGCCTTTAGATTGGACCTACTGATGTCCACTAGGACGAGCCAGTTGTGCGCCATTGCTCCATACACCATTCACCTCTTGAATGAGAGGTGATGGAGGAGAGCATGGATCCTGAATGATCTAGAGCTCGAGCTAGTAAACCACAAGCTGCTGTTGCAAGTGCCGAGGCGATGTTAGATCGGGGGCCTTCTTGTAGTACACATGCTGGACCGCTGGCTAAGATGGACTCTACTGAGGAGGATGAAGTAATGATGGATCCTTCGTCTCAGCGGGCGTAAAAGATGATGCAGACACAGACTGGAAGGCGCTAATGGTACTTACTAGCATCTCTAACTGCTTGGTGATCTGAATCAATTTGTCCATAGGTTGGGTCCTCTGTTCCATCACCGATAGTTTCTCAAGGTCCTGTGATCGTTTCTCAATAATATCCACCTTGGACAGGTGGCTCCCTATGATGCTCAAGTTGGATCTCTTGTCCATGTTCGACTCGTGAGAAGCCTTCATATGAACTAGCTTCTAGAGTTTGTGTGGTTGACGGTGATATGCACGAGACGATGACAAGACGACCTATCCTTTGGCCATTTCTTCAAAGATTTGTCAGATGATGTTTTTGTCCTTGTTGAAATGCGACCTGCCACAGGTGGCATCCACGAGCTTCTAGCTTTTAATTGTAAGCCCCCAAAGAAGTGTTGGACTAAGATGGTCCGAGGAATGTCATGATGGGGACACTTCTCTTGCAAATATGTAAACCACTCCCAAGCCTCATGAATAGACTCCTGGGTGGTTTGGGAGAAGTTGGCTATTCTGGCTCGCATCTGGTTGAGAAGACTGAGAGGGTAAAATTTATGCAGGAAGGCTGACTTGAGCTCCTCCTAGGTTGTGACAACGTTACCCATATGGTTGATACAATGACGCACCTTGTCCTGAAGGCTGAATGGAAAAGCCGTCACTTTGACTATGCCTAACAGTATGTTAAGGTAGTGAGTTGTACCACGGATGCGAGCGAACTATTGCAGATGGATATAAGGTTCTTCATTCGCATTCCCGTGGAAGGTGGGAAGAAGTGCCAAGAGCTGAGGCTTCATCTCGAAATGTGCATGGACTTGTGGAATCTAGATCCACTCGGTCATCTGGCCAGTGCCAGGGATGTAAGTCTCTTTGAGAGTCGGCTTGGGTCGCTCTCCTCTTAGCTCATATGCCGGACCTCCGTTAGCTCCATCTTCTCTCCCTTCCTCTTCTTCTCCTCCTCCTCTTGGTTGGTCTCTCCTTCTCCTCATATCATTAATCATGTCTTGGAAGGAAACCTAGGCCAATGCCTGGTCGGTAAGTGATGAATCCACGATTCATCGTCTTTATTCTTTTATTTTAGCTTTATTTCCTTAGTTAAATACCTGTAAATATTCACTAATTTCATGTTTCGCATGCATTTATTAAATATGCATTTTTAACACTTTTTATAATCAAATAAAAGAATAAAGAAGAAAAGAAAAAGAAAAGAAAAATAAAGTATGTATTTATGAAATAAATGCAAACTGACCCAAACTCCGAGAGAAGGTCAAGAGTTAACCTGATCGACCAGGAATAAAGTAGGGGAAGATAGGGTCTTTAATTCAAAAATCCAAAAATAATTTGTAAATATTTTCCTTGTAAATTTGTACAAAACTTAAACTATTTTATTTGTATATAAATTAACCTAAAATTAAATATTTTTCTAAACAAAAATTGTAAATAAAAATGTTTTGTAAATAATAAAAATAATTGCAAAATAAAATAATATGCAGATTACAAATGATCACACTCAGAAAAAGCCGTAAAGTGAAAATTGAAAGACCAATTTCGGCTCCATACGATCTCAAATTGAATCAAACTCACTTCCATTGTACTCTAATATAAATTATCATTCAAATGGCTGTGGTTTCATAATTTTTTGAGTTGCGGTTGAAAAGTCAGTTTTCTTGGGTGGTTTGTGTACTTTTACCACTTACTTATTATATATATTTATTCATATTCATTTTTTATACATAATGTACATAATTGTAAATATTATCTTCATTAAAAAATAATAAATAATAATAAATAATAAAATAAAAATTTAAAAATTATTTAAAATTAATTTCCTTATTTGTACATATGTATAATGTACTATATGTATATAATACTTGTATATAACTAATTTCCTTATATAAAAATCACCAAAAAATTTAATATCTAATACTAATTAACTAAATTAATATAATTACGAAATTTGAATTTAATTATTTAATTTATTCATTTATTTGATTTGAAAACTTAGCTTATATATAAAGATTCGATTTTATGCCTTAAATAGCCACCATTACGGTGGCTAATTAATTTTTACAAATTAAGTATTTTAGTTATTTTATTTAATTCCAAATTTCATTTTTAATTAATTAATTCATTAATTAATTTATTTAATTTATTTAATTAACCACTAATTACATTCCTTTTTGTACATACTTTCCTTTTTGAATTTTCTTCTTCTTTTTATTGAGCTCCTCCTCTCTCTTTCACAACTTGATCAATCTTTGATGGAGAGGAGCCCGACCTCCGAGAGCAATCTTGTCGAAGAAGGGTGTCCAGCCTCCAAGCCGTTCGGTGATAGTGAGTCGGTCCTCGTCGAGGCCATCACGGTGTATCCGATCCCGAGGTGAGATCCAATTTTATTTTCCGTCATTTTTCATATATAAATATTAGACTTAATTTGTGCTTCTATTTCTTGATTAAAATTTAGATCTTAAATTCCAAAGTTTTCTATCCCTATTTGATCTGCCCCCGATTCGATTTCCATCTCATTTTCTCGATCTAATCGCTTCACATTCTACCTCACGCAACCCTCCACCTTCGACCACGCACGGTGATCGGAGATCTGGATCTACCTCTCACTTCGCCAGATCCTTATTCGTTCATGCATCATATTTTATTTATAAATAAAAAAAATAAAAATCTGTAGTTGTTTTTATCTCTAGCATTTTTGTTGCAGGAATAAACAAAAAATAAAAAAAACATTTTTTGACATTTATTTTGCAAGAAAATTCAAAATATAAAAAAGTATTTTATTTTCTATTACTGTTTTACAAAAGAAAAAATAAAAAATAAAATGTTTTCCTTCTCTGTCTACATTTACAAAGAATAAAAAAATAAAAACAATTCAGAAGAAGATCAGCCGACTCCCACCACTCCCGCCTGGACTCTGCATCGCCTCCGCCGTGCGAAGCGGCGCCTCCCACCGTCATTCCCTTCGTCTCCCCTCGTGCCACTCCGACGGACCGCCAACCTCCAACCCCACACGCTCCACTGACCGCGGCCTCCCTTCCAGAACCACCCACATGGGCATGTGTGGCCCAGGCATCCGTCGCCTCCGCCGCAAGGCCCACGCAACCCTTCACCCGTTGACTGCGCGTCCTTTCCGCCCTCCATAAGAGGCCTAGCACCTCCGCCGCAGATCTTTCGCTGCAACACGCGCGGTGGCCACCTCCATCAGCTGAGCCCACCAGCGTGAGCCGCCAGCCCCCGCCGTCTTCCTTGCTTGGCGGAGAGAGCAAGACGGCGACCTCCTCCCCCTTTTGATCCTGGTTGAAGACCAACGAATAAGAGAGAAACCCTAGGGTTATTATTTTATTTTGGCTAATTGCATAAAGCCCCTGGAGTTTATAAAATTGCAGAAAAGTCCTAACGAATATTTTATTTGGGAAACATTACGAGAGGACCCCCTGCGACTTTCAGAATTACAGGAAGACCCCCGTAGCCTCATATCACGTGCATAGCATGTTTATCTTGGGAAATTTTCACCTTATGTCCTTTATTTTATTTATGTTATTTACTTCGTGCAAAAACTTCAACTATTTGCAATAAAGTCCCTATAATTTCCAGACTTGATTTTGCATGATCTTTTCATTGAAATAAAGATTAATGTTAGTCAATAAATTTTACAAAAATTTGCGTAGACTTTTGCTGTATTGCTCTTCATTGTACAAAAATTTCATCACATTTTGTTTTTATTTGATATTTTAAAAAATTCAAAAACAATGTCATTTTCTCTGTCTAAAATTTGAAAAACGATAAAAATTCAAATATTGCTCTAAAAATTCCAAAAAATTAGATTAGGTGTATTTTACTGCCTTTTATTTTCTTTCCAATTCTCACGCATTAGCAATTTATAAAACCTATAAAATTCAAAATACTAAAAATCTTAGAAAATTTTAGAAAATTTTAGGAAAATTGAAAAATAGTGATTTCAGTTCATGTGTGTAGATATACGTGTATATTTTTGTATAAAAATAATTTCCAAGATTTTTGGGTACTAAATTAATTTTAAGTTGCAAATTACTCCAGGTTGTACGCTGTTTGCCATTTTTACCACTATTTGATTTTTATAAAATCAGAAAAACATCTGAAAATTCTAAAAAAATTATAAAACATTTTAAAACATATAAACACAAAAACATTTTCTCTGATTTTTTCTGAACATTTTTTACTATTTTAAAAATATAAAGAGAGAGAGAGTGTGTGTGTGTGTATATTGTGACCTGTGTGTTTATTTGAAATAAAAAATAAAAAAACCACTAAAATTCATTTTATTTTATTTTGGAATTTGAGTACTTAGTTTTTCATCCATGTTCCTTGTGTTCGACCCTGGTCGCTATACCAGGTAAATTAAATAAGTGAAGACCGCTTACATTTCATTGATTGATTTTCTTTAAAGTGGTTTTATTTATATATTTTTCTCGTTGATTGCGCTTGGTGATTCGGGTCACAACGACCATTGATTATTTACATACTTAACCCTAGTTGCCAGACATGTCATCAGAATGGCGCCGTTGCCAGGGAGCACGGCTTTGTAGTCATTTTTCAATTTTATTTTATTTGTCTCTACATATTATAACTGTTTTTTGACCATCATTTGCTTTGATTTTTGTGCGAGGAATCGCTTGGAGGAAGACTCAGAATCTTTTTGGAGGACCCTCACATGAGGCGGAGCAGGGAAGAGAAGAAGACAGTTATTTTATTTTAGAGAACATTTGGACTGTATTGTAATAATTAGACCTTGGACAGTTGGACACTTGTACTCGGGGTCTGTTTCGCCAAGTGTCGGTGCACTTGGGGAACTCACCGTGTTTTGTTTTCTCGCTTTTTTTTAATTTGTTTCACGCGGATTTTTTGTGCTTGAGCCTAGATTTAGGTTTCTATTTGATTGGGCCAGGTAGCATTAGGTACAAAGTCCCTAATAGAATATATGTTCCTATAGAACACGCTTGGACTTAGTCAAATAAATATGTGCTCCACGATAATAGAAGTTTCTATTTAGGACGGTTCTCGCATTGCATTTATGTAGAGTAGTTTAATTTTTCTGCGCGGATCATATTGCTTGTAGAGCGCTGGAATATGCACCTCTGTCTCTAGCATTTGCATCCATATTTTCTTGTGCATTGGCTTTTCTGTTTTCCCCCTATGTTTTGTGGATATAGGAATAAAAGAAAATTGGAAATCATGTTAGATGTTTTATTGAAAATACCCCAATAAATAATAAAAAATCAAAAATTAAAAATTGGGACTGGTAATTGAAATTGACCATAAATTCAAATGTAATTAACTCACTTCATTGAATTGGGGAGAGCAACCCCCTCATTGTTTGGCTTTCTTAAGCGAGAGAGTGACCCGCACACTAGGATAGAGTCACGCCTGAACTTCCGTTAGACTACTGGTCTTGGGGTTAGTCGTTCTCCAGTGAGGATCTCTCCGGTAGTCAGTAAAGCAGCCCGAGACGTCCTTAACAGATTGAATTGATCGCGTAGCCGGTAAACGGTCCGTAATTCATACTAGTTGGGAAAATCTATCTTCGGGACTGTGCCTGTCTCCTGGGAGCATCGGGTTCCTGACAACTCGCTTAATCGCTCTGCAAGCTTGAATGATCACCTAACTAAAATTTGATAAGATAAACGATCGAGACTTCACGGTCATCACTGTGTTGCGTAGGTGAATCTGGGGTTTGCTTTATGTTGAATGAGATTGGTGTGAGTTGGTTGCGGTCATATCTAGATCATTAGCAGTCACCTTCTCTTCTTTTTCTATCTATTTTCTTTTCCCTCCATCCCTCCCTTCATTATCCTCTTCATTTCCTCTCTTCATGATGGGCCATACTCCATTTCAGCTGGATTGTGTGGCTGCTTCATTTCATTCCATCATTCCCGCCCACTCGCTTGGGAGGTCGGAACTCCGACTAATATCCCATCTTTTCCTCCCCATTCCTTCTTTCCTCTAGGCATGGCTGTCCTAAGAAAAGACACCCGAAGAGTTCAGATGGACCAGATATGAGACACGGGTGATCACCTTGCTGAGATGAGAGTGCATTCCATAGGAGATCACATAGAACAGTTACGAGTTTTAGACGACTTCTATCCTAGGATGATGGATGAGTACCCATTTCATGAAGCACAGTCTGCTTCTATATTGAGCCCCTTCATTTTGTATTTAGAGTTCAATAATCTACTGCCGAAGTTTTCAGGGGGAGTGCATGAGGAGCCATATATTCATATATCTGAGTTTGAGGATTTTTGTGGATCACGAGCATACCTAGATATCACTTATGAGGAGCTGATGCGGATGACCTTCCCTTTCTCACTTTAGACTAGAGCTTTGAGATGACACATAGAGTTGGGGAGTAAGTTCGCTACGTGGGGAGATTTACGATCATTGTTCTTGCATAGATTTTACCCCCATCGTAGAGCAGAGTTGATGCAGTTTTGTATTCGAGATTTTTCAATTGACCCCCAAGAGCCATTGAGAGATTCATGGATTAGATTTGTTGACCTATTGAGGAGATTTCCAGATCACGGAATCTCGAGGTATGACCTTGTTCAGATCTCCATGAGGGGGATGACCACAGAGCATATTGCATTAGTAATTGCCTCGTGTGGTGGTTCACACCACAGTCCAGACATGGATTTATTTGAAACCATCTTGGGAACACTTTCAGACATTCCATATTCATGAGATGATTTATTCGAGACAACACACGAGGGAGATATGACACCAGTTGAGTGTGTGGTATTTCATGTTGATTCAGACAACACACACCTTTTAGAGGATGTGGATTCTACTACATTTGATATGACAGACTTGTTGACCTCCACTGTGAGTTTCCAAAGACGGACATTGGTCAAGTTCCCGTTGGTTTTACACCCAGAATTTGAGCCAATCACGCATTTTCACATCGAAGATTCTTGGATTCTAGATCTGCTAGAATCCCAAGAAATAGACTAGGAGACCACATCTCAATCATCCTTTCAATCCTTTCAGTATCCATGTCCACCTGATTCAGTATCCATTCTTTAGAACATCCTCTCCGATTCAGATACACATTTGGATCCATCTCATCATAGATAACTTGATAAGGGATATTATTTTGATTTGACAAACCTAGATAGTCCCGTCTTTGAGCCGCATGTCCTCCCATTTGATGAGGTCGATACATTTTTGGAGGACCTGATGATTGACAACATTGTTGTAGTTCGAGGATCAGATCTTGAGGTGTTTACTGCTTCCATGTTGTCGACGAGTGACATGGCATGCCTCGAGGTTGTTCAGATGCCGTTTACAGTTGATGAGTTACTTTGGTGCAGGAACTTGGTGTTTGACAACAGCGTAGATACCCAATCACGACCTGATTCCCCATCTTTTACCGATGAGCCTGCATCATTCCTTGAGGGTTATCCGCGGGAGGATGCGTTATATCCCTTGTACTCGGTTTCGCTGCTTAGATGTGATTCCGATCTGTCGGATCATGAGACCGAGCCATCGGTTAGTTCTGATTTCTCTGAGTTTTCTCACCTTGATGACCCTCGTGAGGATGAGACGATGTTTGAGGTATTCGATGATTTCACTGATTTCTCTACATTACATGCACTGTGTATCGTCCTTTTTAGTGAGTCTCCTGATCTTGATCTTCCCTATCTATTCGAGATGGTTTTTGACATGGAGGATTCCCTGACAGATCCTTCCTTCTCTACGTTCGATTTCTTTGGCTCCATCCATTCACTCCATTCAGACCTTGAGCCGATGATTTCTTTGTGCTACCGGAGTATGATCATACATTATCTTCTCTTCTCACGGTAGCCGACACCACTTGAGTGCATATTCAGGTGTATATTTTGACCATCCTGAGTCCGTTGTTGTTCTCCCACCTAGACGACAACAACAATACGATATTCGCATCACAGATGCCATCCTGAACTCGATATAGCATTGTCCTAGCCTTTGCTCCCAGCTAGGGGCGTAAACTCTTGCGCTTGTTGAGAGGCACCTCAATATTTTCCTACTCGCAACTGTATAGATCATTCTATCCATATCATTCATTCTTTCTGTCTAAACACCCCATCTTCATCTCATGATTATGCTATACTTAGGGTGTACTTTACCCTAAGTATAGGGGGTGTCAGACTTTTGATTATTCTTTTCATTCTTTTTACCTCTGTTTTGCTGCCTATACTTAGGGATATTTTACCCTAATATAGGGGAGGTAGTATCTGTACATCATATTCCTCAGTTTTCCCTTGTGTACAGTCTTCTATAATTAGGATTACTTGATCCTAAGTATAGGGGGATCACTGACTTCTATTGATTTTATTCTTTTATTCATCGTTGTAGTATAGTATTCTTTTCACTTCCCAATACTTAGCACGGGTTATGTCTTCCTTTACAGCTCTTGGTCACTATGAGGACATAGTTTGAGCTAAGTATAGGGGGTGTCGTATATATTGCATATATACTTTAGCCATAACTCGTACTTTCGTATTTTTAATATGGCTAAAATATTGTATAAATACATGTAAAATTCAGAAAATCAACTAAAAAATAATAAAAAGATGCATATATTTCCTCAAAATTCTTTTTGTACATACTGATTAATAAGTCATGATAAAATATTTTTAAAAATATTTTGAAAGTATTTTCAAAATCTATTTGAATTTTTTTTTAAAACTAGTTGAAAAATGTTTGAAAAATATTTTCAACCTTTGTAAAAATATTTTGGCTTGTAAAATTTTTTCTTTTCTTTGTGTAAAATAAATTATTTTTGTAAAACTATTTGCAAATGTTTTGAAAATGGTTGAAAAGTTATTTCAAATATATATATATATTGTTTGAAAAATGTTTGCAAAATAGTTTTCAAATGTTTGTAAATGTTTGTAAAATTGTTTGCAAAATTATTTTGGACTATAGTCTTCAAAATTATTTGTACAATTATTTTCAAATAAGTTTGAGGAATATATGCATCACACAAAAAATCCAACTGTGTATATATACCTATATAAATTACTCAAGTTGTTAATCTTTTCACCTAATTCTTGTAAATAATTGACTCACTCCCATGTAAATATGTGTATCCTTTCTACTATCCCTAACTCTTATTAAAAAAATTGTATATACTTGTATATATTACTACCCATTTATTTATAAAAAACTACAAAATCCAAAAGTCTATAAAATTTGCATAAAAACTCTTTTTGCATGTGCATCACTTTTCAAAAATCCATAAAAAGTTCAAAATTAGAAAATTGTTTCACAAAAAGATTTTACTTTCTTGCATTGTACACATTTCTTGAATTAGCATGTACATTTTTTTGGATAATTTTGACATTTAAACTAAGTCTAGAATAAATTTGAAGAATGGAGCTTAGTTGGACCTTAAATCCACTTAATTTCAAAGGAACCTTATAACAACTGGAGTTAAGACTTTTCAGGTCCTAGTGACTTAATTCTTTGAGTCCATAAGACTATGTTCACATGTCATCTTGATTAGTCTAAGTAGAATATTTAACAACACAGCATGATTCTTTCAGGCCATGGCTTACCTTGGACAAGCACTCTACACGTAGCTCTTCATCGAGGGGGTAGTGAGGGGGCAGAATCTTTTGGCTTGGGGTAGCATACGAGGGTAGTATCAACCTGGTCTGGCGATGTTGAGGTCTAAAGACAGGATGCTGTGGGGTTGCAATAATGCTTCAAAAGAGGGATAGTCTACTGGTTCAAGAGGAAAAATTCCTTATGTACATGCTACACCTTGTATATATTTTCAAAAAAATAGAATATCCAAAAGTGGACAGGCCTGATTGAAAAGTAAAATACCTGTCGGAATGTATATATAAGTGAAAAAAGAATAAGAGCTTCAAAGTCAAATGTTTGTAAGCTGGCAGGGGATGACTTGGCTACATGGGTCATGCATCCAGGGATAGGTAGCTACACTGGTTACCGTCCATTCTCTTCTCCATCACCTCTTCTTAAGCTAGTTGTACTTGAACTTAGAAGGGAATATCCCCGCTCCTCAAGGAAAGATTTGCTAGACCAGGGGACTAGAGTTACCTTGTTGAGAGAGGCTGCATCTTTGCTACTTTTGAGAAGAGGAGCTATATTTCACTTACACCGTACAAGTAAATATTCATACTCATAAGAATTTGTGTATGTAGACTTGTTCTGACCTGACTGTTGAGGAGACCTGAATAGGAGTCTTGTGGAACTTAGAGGATGTTAGGTTTTAAATCCATTTCCCATTAAGATTCTGCTACACTAATAATCCAAAGGTCTGACAGAGCTCCATACTACAATTTTATGAAGATAAGTTTAAAAGTCAACATTATTCTAATTCCTTTCATTTTTCTTTTCTTTATTTTTGTTTTCACTTATTTTCCAAATAAGTGTCTAATGGACTAGCAAAGGTAAAGTATAGGGGAATGATGAATCCACGATTCATCGCCTTTATTCTTTTATTTTAGCTTTATTTCCTTAGTCAAATACCTGTAAATATCCACTAATTTCATGTAATTAGCATTTTGCATGCATTTATTAAATATGCATTTTTAACACTTTTTATACTCAAATAAAAGAATAAAGAAGAAAAGGAAAAGAAAAGAAAAATAAAGGATGTATTTATGAAATAAATACAGACTGACCTGAATCTCGAGAGAAGGTCAAGACTTGAGCTGATCGACCAGGAATAAAGTAGAGGGAGATAGGGTCTTTAATTCAAAAATCCAAAAATAATTTGTAAATATTTTTCCTTTTAAATTTGTATAAAATTTACACTATTTTATTTATATATAAATTGACCTCAAATTAAATATTTTTCTAAACAAAAGTTGTAAATTAAAATGTTTTGTAAATAATAAAAATAATTGCAAAATAAAATAATGTACAGATTACAAATAACCACACTCAGAAGAAGCCGTAAAATGATAATTGAACGACCAATTCCGGCTCCATACGAACTCAAATTGAATCAAACTCACTTCCATTGTACTCTAAATTAAATTATCTTTCAAATGATTCTGTTTCATAATTTTTGGAGTTACAGTTGAAAAGTCGATTTTTTGAGGTGGTTTGTGTAATTTTACCACTTACTTATTGTATATATTTATTCATATTCATTTTTTATACATAATGTACATAATTGTAAATATTCACATCACTAAAAATAAAAATAAAAAGTAAATAGTAAAATAAAGTTTAGAAAAATTATTTAAAATTAATTTCCTTATTTGTAAATATGTATAATGTACTATATGTGTATAATACTTGTATATAACTAATTTCCTTATATAAAAATCACCAAAAAATTCAATATTTAATACTAATTAATTACATTAATATAATTATGATATTTGGATTTAATTATTTAATTTATTCATTTATTTGACTTGAAAACTTACCTTATATATAAAGATTTGATTTTATGCCTTAAATAGCCACCATTAAGATGGCTAATTAATTTTTGTAAATTAAGTATTTAAATTATTTTATTTTTTCTGAATTTTGTTTTTACTTTATTTATTTATTTATTTTATTTAATTAACCACTAATTACATTCCTTTTTTACATACTTTCCTATTTGAATTTTCTTCTTCTTTTTATTGAGCTCCTCCTCCCTCTTTCGGAATTTGGTCAATCTTAGGTGGAGAGGAGCCCGATCTCCGAGAGCAATCTTTTTGAAGAAGGGTACCTAGTCTCTGAGCCGTCTGATGAAAATGAGTCGGTCCTCGTCAAGGCAATCACAGCGTTTCCAATCCTGAGGTGCGATCCAATTTTATTTTCTGTCATTTTTCCTATATAAATATTAGACTTAATTTTTGCTTCGATTCTTAAATTCCAAAATTTTCCATCCCGATTTGATCCGCCCCCAATTCGATTTCCATTTCATTTTCTCGATATAATCGCTTCACATCTACCTCACGCAACCCTCCACCTTCGACCACACACGATGGTCAGAGATCCGTATCTACCTCTCACTTCGCCAGATCTGCACTCGTTCACACACCGTATTTTGTTTATAAATAAAAAATAATAAAAAATAAAAAAATATATAAATTTTTTCTGTTACTATTTTACAAAAGAAAAAAAAATAAAAGGTTTTCTTTCTCTGTCTACATTTACAAAGAACAAAAAAACAAAAAAAAATTCAGAAGCAGATTAGTCAGGCACCCACCGCTCCCGCCTAGGCTCTGCACCACCTCCGCCCGCGAGGTCCACCACTCCCGCTTGGGCTCTGCACCACCTTTGCCACGCGTGCCCGCGTGAAGCAGTGCCTCCCACCATCGTTCCCTTCGTCTCCCCTTACGCCACACCGCCGGACCGCCAACCTCCAGCCCCACGCACTCCACCGACTGTGGCCTCCCTTCAAGAACTGCCACCTGGGCGTGTGTCGCCCAGGTATCCGTTGCCTCCGCCGCGAGGCTCGCGTGGCTCTCCGCCTGCCGGCCGCAAGTCCTTTCCGCCCTCCACAGGAGGCCTAGCACCTTCACCGCAGATCCTTCGCCACAACACGCACGGTGGCCACCTCCATCAGTTGAGCCCACTGCCGTGAGTTGCCAGCCCCCGTCGTCGTCTTTGCTTGGCAGAGAGAGCAAGGTGGCGACCTCCTCCCCCTTTGTATCCTGGTTGAAGACCAAAGAATAAGAGAGAAACCCTAGAGTTATTATTTTATTTGGGCTAATTGTATAAAGCTCCTCAGGAGTTTCTCACATTATAGAAAAGTCCCAACGAATATTTTATTTGGGAAAAATTATGAGAGGACCCTTGATGACTTTCAGAATTACAAGATCACCATAGCCTCACATCACGTGCATAAAATGTTTATCCTAGGTAATTTTCACCTTACACCCTTTTTTTATTTCTATTATTTATTTTGTGCAAAAACTTCAACTATTTGCAATAAAGTCCCTGTAATTTTCAGACTTGATTTTGCATGATCTTTTCATTGAAATAAAGATTTTTGTTAGTTAATAAACTTTACAAATATTTGTGTAGACTTCTGATGTGGTGCTATTTATTGTTTGAAAATTTCATCGCATTTTGTTTTTATTTGATATTTTAAAAAATTCAAAAATAGTGTCATTTTCTTTGTCTAAAATTTGAAAAACCATAAAAATTTGAATATTACTCTAAAAATTCCAAAAAAAATTAGATTAGGTGCATTTTATTGCTTTTATTTTCTATCCAATTTTCATGCATTAACTATTTATAAAACCTAAAAAATTGTAAACTACTAAAAATCTTATAAAAAATGTAGAAAATTCAAGAAAAAACTAAAAATTGTGATTTCAGTTCCTGTATATAGATATACATTTATATTTTTGTATAAAAATCATTTCCAAGAGTTTTGGGCATTAAATTAATTTTAAGTTGCAAATTACTCTAGGCTGTGCACTGTTTATCATTTTTACGACTGTTTGATTTTTATAAAATCACAAAAACTTCTTAAAATTCTAAAAAAGTTATCAAAAATATTTTAAAACATATAAAACAAAAAAAACATTTTCTCTGGTTTTTTTGAACATTTTTTACTATTTTTAAAAATATAAAAAGAGAGAGTGTGTGTATTGTGACTTGTGTGTTTATTTAAAATAAAAAAAAGTTAAAAATAAAAAACCACTAAAATTCATTTTATTTTATTTTGGAATTTGACTAGTTAGTTTTTCAATCGTACTCCTTGTGTTCGACCCTGGTCGCTATATCAGGTAAACTAAATAGCGAAGAAAGCTTACATTTCATTGATTGATTTTCTTTAAAGTGGTTTTATTTATATATTTTTCTCGTTGATTACACTTGATGATTCGGGTTACAATGACCATTGATTATTTGCATACTTAACCCTAGTTGCCAGACGTGTCATCAGTGAGCTATTGTTATATTTCCTGGATGGAGGCAAGAATCTGGGCATTCACCGCATTCTGATCTGGCTGCTGGCCTTGTTGTGGCTATGGATGCTAAGGTCCTTCCCTTTTCCAGTAGGAGACATCTCTGTATCTGAATATGAGAGAATTTCTGGATCCATATCGGGCTCTTGATCTGCACATAGAATAATGCCCCGATCAGTCTGAATAGAAGCACCAGATTGATAGAATCGTTCTGTGTTAAGGTTAACATAGACTTTCATCAAGGATGGAGAAGTATACGGAGTAAAATTAATTTCCATCCAAAATGCGCAGATTTCAGGGTAAGAGTGATACCCGATTATTGAAGAAGGCGGGATGTCTGAACAGTGATCTCGAGAATCTCCCCAAATTATTGGAGAAGACAACTACATGGAGTTGATATGGTGTTGATGGAGTCCCGACGAAGCCATCAATGAGTCACCATCTCGAGGGTGAAGAGATAAATCGATAATGTATGAATGATACAATGTTGAACAAGGAATAAAAGGAGTGCAAAATAGTAGAACTGCTCAAAGTGAGCATGGGTCAAATGAGGAATAAAACAGATGAAAGAAAAATGACACAAAGTGTACGGGACTGATATTTGAACTTAACTAAAATCAAACAAAAACTAAACAAGTTTTAGGTTCACCAACTCAACACAGATGAAGCTGTAAGAGTTTGGCTATTTTTATCTTTTCAATTCTATTTTGTTTTGCAGGAAAAATCTTATAACAAGACATTTTGAGGGCTATCCCAATAGGAGTATGTGTACTACCAGGAAAGTTTCCCGTACTTGGTCCACCTCCTTTATAACCTGTGATCTGCGCACTTTGAGATCCTTGACCTCGTGCCTGAAAAGTGGAATTTTGCGAGGGTCTTACGGTCTCACAAGGAGAAATCACAGTCGATGTGATGACCACTTACGAAACTCAACTAATTCAACAATTAATCCACAATAAAGCAATGAAAAGAAAAATATGTGGAGTTAAAATTTATTATAATTCTACAAAATATGTGTATAGATGCAAGTATGTGTAGAATGTCAAACATATGGAGCAAACAAGAGATCGTGGCAAATAAATGCGCAAAACTGTGTGTTCTTCTTATCTATTTGTTTTTGTGGATTTTTCATTATATATACATTTTTGTTTTCATATATTTTTTAGTTGTTTTTAATTTTATATTTTATATATTATATTTTCTGATTTTTATTTTTTTTATTTTTAAATATATAATATAAGCTTATATAAGACTATATATACAATATAAGCTAATACAATTATAGATACTAATAAAAATGAACAAAATATAGAAAATAAATTTTTTTTAGGTTTTTAATAATTTCTTTATTTTTTGATTTTTAGTTAATTTTGCTAATTTTTATGGATTTCTAAATTAAAAATATCCCAAATAAGGGATTAAACAAATAGGACGAATTGAAATAAAGAGGAAAAATAGAAAACATTATCCAAAATTCTTCAAATTATTTATAATATATAAATAAAAATATAAAGAAAATTTAGAATAGAAATAAATATTTTTGGGATTTTTCGGAATTTTTGATTTTTTATTAAGTATTTTGAAGCTTTTCAATTTTTTTGAGTTTTCTTTTTCTATTTATAGTGGTTTTTGGTCTGAAGGCTCAACATATTTAAATAAGAAAAATAATTTTTTTGGGGGAATTTTTCAAAATGTTTTATATTTTTTGGTATTTTATACTGCAAACATGGAATATTTGTGCTCTTTTTTATTTTTATAAAATAAAAAATGCTAAAAATGAAATACAAAAATATGGTGAGATTCTTTGATCAAACATGCACCTAATCCTATTTTTTGGAGAACAAATGATATATTTAATAAATAGAACAAACATATAAAAATTAATGGCCTCGAAAGGGAATTTATGCAATTAAAATAAAGCACATGGCTTACATGCAATTTTCCCAAAATATTATAACCAGAAATTACAAATTCTTGGACTAAATATAAATAATAAAAGTCACAAGGGCTTGCTTGTAAAAATGCCACCTCATGTGGGATGGCATGTGAGGTGACGTGGATTGGACTAAACTACAAATAAAATAACTATGAGGTTCTTTTTGCAAATATTACAAAAATATAATAACAATGAAAGTTTAAGCGTTAAATAATAAATACCCAACGAAGGGCACTGGCAGATGACTGAATGATGTCCACTAATCCATGTGGCGCGTCCACAATGAGCGATGCCGGTCGCGGACCTACGGTGGATATTAGATCCCATGAAGAGATCCAACGGTGAGGGGCTCGACTAATCGGACGATGGATGTGCTTCACGAAGAACATGGCTAGATCGAACGGCTCCAAGGGCAACTAGAGGAACACGTGAAGAACACCCCTCGAATGAACTTCGATCGACAGAATCTAACTACTCTGACCTCCACAGTCGTTGTTGAGATGCTCGTGAGGATGCTGGAAATGTTCCGCAGTGGATGTGGGCTTCAAACGAGTCTAGGCTCATTGATAAAGCTTTAGAGCGTGGTAGTACCTGGAGGTTGTCTGTGAGATAAAAAATGCCTCAATCGAGGCTATCACGCTCGGGTATCTGTAGGGTTAGCACGATCAAAGAAAAATGAATGGACCTAAGGTTTTTTGTAGTGGAATGGAGCGAAATGAGTTGTGCGACGGTGACTCCGTTGAGGCGGTGGTGGTGGAGCGTTGTGGGTCCGACCAATGAGGATTGGGGGAGATGGAAGTGCATGGGATGACAAGAAACAAAGGGAGTGCATGTGAAATGGTGGGTTGAAGAACAGTTGGTGTACGATGAAGTTGTTCGCCGGAGCTAGCCTCCGATGAACTACGAAATTGCTATTTTACGCTAAAACCAGTAGTAAAAACTAAAACTAATTGCGGAGAATAAAACCTAGGGCTAAAATCGATATAAAAAGTGAAGAAACCAAACCTCAACTGCCCGGAGCCAGGAGATGAAGAACCTCACGGCCAAGGTGGTCGGAGACGGTGGAACATGCCTAAGACCACGCCCGACTTCGCTGCAACTGGGCTGGAGAGGCTCTTGTCACGAGCCTCGATCCAGAGCACACAAGGAGAGAACCAAAGTAGGAACAAAGGGGATTCAAAATTGGAAGGAAGGAGAGCGAGTAGTTTTGTACAGGCGTCTGGGATGCTCCAAAGAACGAGGACCAACATACGCATTAGTGATCCATGGATCGAGGAGACACACCCGCGTGATGGAGGGAGGATCGAGGACAAAAATTGGTGAAGGAATCAACCCAAAAGGATGAATAGAACCTTGGGGAAAAATCTAAGAGAGGCAGGTCAAGGAAAGGTCTGACAAACCTATGATCTCGGTTAGAGAGTTGACCGAAGTCAACTGGCGAAGCGACCTGGTTGGTACACATGGACCAATCAGGAAAAACCTTGCCCAAAATTATTTGTAAATTCAAAATTAAAGAACAAATGATTTTATTAAAATAAAAAATAAAATGTTTAATATTTTCTATAGTATTTTATTATGGTTTTTATTTATTTTTTCGAGTTTATTTATTACAAGTTCATTTTTAGGGCTTTATTTATAGGTATATTCGTTTACGTTTTGGTAATTTTTTTTATTTTGTATTTTTGATTTTATTATTTTATTTTCTTATTTTTTATATTTATATCATATTTTTATATACATAAATATATTTTATTATGTTTTTCTGATATTGTTTGTACACTTAAATAATAAGGGTATTAATTATATAGGTATAAGTATTATATATTCATCTATGCATTTTGTATATTATTTTATTTTAATGATTTATTAATGATTTTATTGTATTTTCAATATGTACAAGTGTTAAAAATAATATTTAATTTTTAAAAAAATATAAAATTATAAAAGCAATAAAGAATAAATAAAATGAATATTTTATATAGTTAAAGTATACAATAGGGGTCCAAGACCTAACTTTCACACCTTAACTCCAAAAAATATGAAACTACCTTCAGTAAATAACTTATTAAAATTCATATACAATTAAAAGTGATTTTGATACATTTTTAGTTTTTATTTAGGAGACATGGGTCTGTAAAGTTGGGATTTTGACTTTTTATTTAGAGTATAAAAGGTACGTTGTATATTATTTTTGTATGAAATTAATTTTGTATTTTTATGTATTTTTATCTACAAATTTCATGTACAAAGTTTCTTTATTTGAGGTACAAAAAGTAGAAAATAAAATAGGTCCCAAAAATGCAATATTGATGAATAAAAGAATATGATTTACTGGTGATTTTTGACCCTTATCTCCCCCTACTTTATTCTTTGTCGACCCAATCATCAAGATGCCTCGGTCTCGGGGTTTAGGGTCATAAAATAGCTTTGGCATTTTATTCTGTTTCTTTTCTTTTCTTTATTCTATAATTTTGGCATTAAAAACTATATTTTATATACAATAAATGGAACAAATATTGAATGTTAATTTATACAAAATAATGTTATATACATGCATTAGATAGGGGTTTAAGGCCAACATGATAGAATAAAGGTGATGAAATGGAGATTTATCATCCACCTATACTTGCATTTGCTAGTCCATAGAAAACACTTATGCAATAAGTGCTAAAAACAAAGAAAAGAAAAAGAAAGAAAGTAGATTGATTTTAATTCTTGAACTTGTCTTCACAAAATCAAAGTTTGGATCATAAGTCAGACCTTTGGATTTTAGGTGTGGTCGGAATGTTAGGAAACAGATTTGAAACACAACAACCTTCAAGAATCCCAAAACTCTGCTCAAATCTCCTCAATAGCCAGGTCAGAATACTTCAACTCATACACAAACCCTTATGACTATGAATCCATCTTGGACAATGTGTGAGAAATGCAGCTCTCCTCGGCTGAAGCAATCGAAGTCAGTTTTCTCTAGCATGGTGACCCTAGTTCCCCAATCCAACAACTCTTTCCTCAAGAAGTGAGGTATTCCCTTCTATGTCCAAGTGACAACCAACTCTAGAAGAGGAGGTAGAGAGAAGAATGGACGGTAGCCAGTGTAGCTACCTATCCTAGGATGCTTGACCGGTGTAGCCAAGTCACCGACTGCATGCTTACAAATGTATGACTTTGAAGCTCAAGCTTGCTTATTGACCATACAAATATGTACGCTCATGCATGCATTTTATTTTCAATCAGGCTTGTCCACTTTTTTGGAATTTTTTTATTTTTCCATTTTTTTGAAATACTATATACAACATCATTTACGTAAGGACTTTTTCTTCTTGAGCCAGTAGACTATCCCTCTTTTGAAGTATTATTGCAACACCACAACTTTTGTCTTTAGACCTCGTTGCCATTGGGTCGGGTTGGGGTACAATGGCCACAGATGTGTGACTTCTGATGTTTCCATTGGCTTGTATCTCATGTCAGCAAATCTAGCCCTCTACCACTTCAACTGAGGTGAGCAAAGTGAAAGGTGCATGTGTAAATCTAGGTCAATATCAACAATAGTCATGTGTGTGCTCTGAAATACTCTGCTTAGGCAGCCAAGATGACACAGAACCGAGTCTCATGATCTCAAAGAATTAAGTCAACTAGACATGAAGTGCCTCAATTCCAGTTCCCATAAGATTCCTGTGATTAAGTATATTTATGGTCCAACCAAGCTCCAATCTTCGAATTTTACTTAGACTAGTTCAATTATCAAACTCAATCCGAAAAATGCAAATGCTATGCACGATGTAGAAAATATTTTTGTGATGCAATTGTCAAATTTTGAACTTTTTATGGAGTTTTGAAAAGATTTTGCAAAATTTTATGCAATTTTTCAAAAAAGATTTTTGCAAATGGTTTTGGGATTTTTGATTTTGCAAATGTTGTTGGGATTTTTCAAAATAGAAGGTTTTGGACTAAAAGATAGTTACAAATATTTACACAGGGATGCATCTCATATTTACAAGAGTTGGGTTTTAAAGAATTTACACTAGGCATTTTAATTAATTTTAATTTTTCTATTTTTTATGGATATATATTTATATACAATCAATAAAGAAATTTTTGAATGATATATTTATTCTTCAAACTTATTTGAAAATAATTTTACAAACAATTTTGAAAACTATAGTCCAAAATATTTTTTGCAAATAATTTTTACAAACATTTACAAACATATGAAAATCATTTGCAATTATTTTTTGAAATAGTATATATTGATTTTTTTCAAAATATTTTTGCAACCAATTTGAAAACCATTTGCAAATAGTTTTTCAAAAGATTTTTATTTCACACAAGAAAAGAAATATTTTTAAAAAAATTTTTTTACAAAGATTGAAAATATTTAACAAAACATTTTCCAAATAGTTTTCAAAATATTTTTCAAAAAGATTTTCAAATTATTTTTCAAACATTTTGCAAAAAAACATTTTTACCTGATTTATTAATTAGTATATACAAAAAGAATTTGAGGAATAATAAACATCTTTTTATTAAATGATTTAATGAATTGTATAAGTATATATATAGTATTTTAGCCATACTTAAAAATACGAAAGTATGAGTTATGGCTGAAGTATATACGAAGTATATACGAATAAGGAATAAAATGAAAGAAGAAATAAATGAATGAGAAGTCGATCGTCTCCCCATACTTAGCATCAACTAATCCTAAGTATAACAGACTGCACACAAGGCAGGGAGGGGCAAGGATGGGAATGAACAAATCACAACTCAGTCTGTCTCCCCCTATACTTAGAGTGAGATATCCTAAGTATCGATAAGAAGAGTAGACAGTGGAGGGGATTAAAAAATGAAAAACTCAGGGTGCACAAAGTATGTCCTAAGTATAGCAGTGGTAAAAAAGGGGGAGACATCTTTTCATTAAAAAAATTAAAACGAAAATGAAAAGAAGAAAAGACAAATGAAGATAGAAGAAAGGATCGAAGAAAAAGAGAAAATATGCGAAGAGAATGTATGCATCACTCCCCCTATACTTAGGGTAAAAGAGCCCTAAGTATAGAAACAACAAGAATGATGAAACGAGACGAAGAAAGAACATCAGCTTGTCCACCCCCTATACTTAGGACAAAGTACATCCTAAGAAAGGAAACCCATGGAAATGGGGTGGATAGCGAAACGGTGGATGGACAATGGTAAAATGAAAGTGAATGTACAAATAGATGGATATACGAAGGATCAAGAAGATAGAAAGCGGACCTTCTTGCGTGATTGCCGAGGAATGGATCTGACAAGGTGCAGGTCGATATCGGGGTCCTCAGATGACACAAACTGATCAGGATCGACCTAGTGAAGATCCTTAGCAATCCTAAGGTGAAAAGGTACATACTGGTCAGTGGAAGAAGTGTGGCTAGGTCCGGCCTGGGGTGTCTCGCAGATATCAAAGTGAAAGGCTTGAACTCATCAATAGGAGTAGTCAGGTAAAGTCCAGCCTGGCGAGTCTCTAAGTCATCATCGAAAGGCCTGATTTCATTGATGAAAGCAATAAGATCAAATTTGGCCTCTAAAGTCTCGACTAAATCTTCCCTCTATTCAAAGGTGTCTATGTTATAAATCCCGTAGATGTCATCATCACAGCGCCAATCACAAGAAGAGAGAACTCCAAGGTCTATGCTTTCCGAGTCTTCCTCCCTGCGGAGGAATTCTTGGGTTTCATCATCATCCATAAAACAAACCTCTCTAATATCAACAGATAGGTCACATGCCTCGGGATCAACTAAGACAGATGTAGTCACATCAGGTGCAGGTCTCTGGTCAACAGTAGGTGCAATAATGACCACAACGCTCTCATCATCAGGACGGAAGCGAATCTCTCCTGATATGTAATCAATAATGACTCTCGTAGAGGTGAGAAAGGGTCGTACGAGAATGATTAGAGATTGCTCCCCAGTGGTAGGGGTCTCCATGGGTAATACGAAAAAGTCAACAGTGTAGCTTATGCCTTGAATCCAAATGACATCGTTCTCTAAAATACCCTTCGGCCTCTTTATTGATCCATTAACAAATTGGACAATCATCCCGATCTTCCTGAGAGGCCCTAAGTGAATAGATTGTATCAACGAGAAGGGTATTATGCTAATTGAAGCACCGTCATCAAGGAGAGTGTGATCACATGAATAGTCAGAGATGGTGCATCTAATGAATGGTGTAGCAGTGTTCCCATTCCAAGAAGAAGGGCGGTGGGCGATGGCATGGGCAATGGCCATGGTCAAAATATGATGCTCAAATATGCTCCTTCACTTTCTCTTCTTGGGTTGAGGAGCAAATAAATGGGTCATGGCCTGGCGAAGTGGGGTTTCAATGATCTCATGAATATTGTCAAGCACTTCAGTTTCAGTCAATATTTCTTTGAATTTTTGGATCTCCTCCATAAAAGGGAGGAGATTAGAATCAATATCTACACAAGGATGACTAAGAGCAGTCTATACAGTGTAATCCTTGGGGTCAAAGGTGGGACATGGGGTGGGTGAATGTGTGGACAAACGGTCTGACAAAGGTGCCCTCTCCTCATAAAATGGCTTAACTATGTGTCTCCCGAAATCTTTTTGTATTTTTATAATTTTCTCATTTTTTGTATTTTGGGCGATTGCAAGCTCTCATGGGTGTCCTTTAATGAATCCATATCATCAAATGGTGAAGAGTTATTGTTGCTCTTATTGATACTAAGGAGGTCATCTGCACTCTTCTTCATGTGCTCCATCATCTGGGTCAAGGTCTCATATGTGGACAACAAAAGAGGTGATTCCCATGCTCATTCTCGGGTGGGTGACGTGGAGGAAAATGTGATGGAGATGGTGGGTCAAAGTTTGAGTCATGAAAAAACGGTTTAGGTGGATATGTACAAAAAGAAGAATCAGGAGTAAGGTCCTCCAGATAACAGGGAGGTGGATCAAAATCAAAATCTAGTTCCTGAAACAAAGGATTAGCCAGATATGTACAAAAGTCAGGAGCAAAGTCCTCCTGAAAAAATGGAGGTGGACCGATTGGAGGGTATGAGGGATCCACAAAGTCCAGATAAAATTCACTCCAGTTGGTTGTCTCTGAAACAAGAGAAATGATCGGGAGAACACGACGGTCAAGTCAAGAAATGTGAGAAAAAAGCACAAATGCACAGTGAAGATCAAGTACGCACACAAACAAGTATACATAAAACATACCCCTCAATTCACCTACTCAACACTGTGATGACCGTAAAAGCTCGATCTTTTTATCTTTTCGATTTTAGAGTTAAGTGAGAATACAGAATTGTATAAGCACTTAGATTGGCCTGGGATTTGGGCACTACTCCTTAGTATGTACGTAGGCAAATTAAAGTGAATACAACGATGGGGTCACTTTCCCCAAGATAGTGATATTTCATTTTGATTTTTAAGGTCGAGTAATCTTAACAGTCCGAATTTTATTTGCTATCATATTTTTTGGATTTTTAATGAAAATGCACGAGCCTAATGAGGGATCAATTCTTTTTAGCTCTTAGGTGATCAAAATTAGAGGGAGAGAGTTGGAAAAGCAATGCAAGACGAAATAAATGATGCATGCTAAGTAGAAATGCTCACCTTGCCTCTAGATCTCTTCATGCAAGGATGCATAGCAGAATTGAAACCTATCTATATGCAATTCAAAGATGATGAAATCGCCCTAATTACAGGAATTGCTATTACCGTTAAGCAAAAAATGTCAACTATCTAGAAATGAGACCGAGGTCCGATCTTCGATGCCACTCAGTGCCCGCCACTACGGGTCCTGCAAGCATTGTACGCGACCTCTCTTGGCACGTGTTCTCAAATCCAAATAATTAACAATTAAATTTTGACTAAGTCCAAGCAAGAATCAATATGCATAGGCAAATGTAATTAAGTGTTCGGACCTTAATCTATCAAGCAAGAAAATCCTAAAGCTAGTGCTCAATGACACAAAACAAAGGAAAATAAAATCGTGAAACAAATAAAAAGAAAAGCAAGAAAAGCGACAAAAACGACGACGCCCCCAAGGAAACTATCCCTCGGGCACTGGACCTCGTGAAGTGTAGAGTGTCCAGAGAGTATTGAATAATTATAATTAAATAGTCTCTCTCTCTCACTTTAAATTACAAATTCAATAAATTAAAGGAAAAAATGTGAGTATCTTCAAAAGTCCTCCAAGCTTCCTTTGCTACTTCCTCCTGGCAGCAAGGTCAGAAGAGTGGCACACCTTCACGTGGGGTGCACAAGCGCTCCTAGAAGAGCCTCCCTCAATCCGTGGTACCTAGCAACAAATTCAAACAGAGATGGTGATTAAATAATTCATAGATAATATTAAATAAAGTAGAAAAATAAATAAAGGAAAAAATAAAGACAAGCAAGAAGACCCAAACTATATGGTAAAAAAATCCACATACACGATTTTGCTCCCCGGCAACGACGACATTTTAAAAGAAGAATTTTTCGAGGGTCGTACGGTCTCACAAGGTGAAACCGCAGTCAATGTGATGACCGCTCATGAAACTCAACTAATTCAACAATTAACCAACAATATTTATAAGTCAATGAAAAGCAAAATATGTGGAGTTAAAATTTATTGTAACTCTACAAAAGATGTGTATATGTGCAAGTATGTGTAGAGTGTCAAACACAGGGAGGAAACTGAAGATCGAGGCAAATAAATGCCCAAAACTGTGCATATAATATCCAAAATTATTCAAATTAATTTTAATGTATAAGTAATATAATAAAGAAAATGAGAGAATAGAAATAAATATTTTTGGGATTTTGGGGAATTTTTTAGATTTTTATAAAGTATTTTGGAGCTTTTAAATTTTTTTGTGTTTTCCTTTTCTATTTTAGTGGTTTTTGGTCTGAATGCTCAAAATACTTAAATAAACAAAATATATTTTTTAGGAATTTTTCAAAACATTTTTATATTATTTTGGTATTTTATAATGTAAATCGAAAATATTTGTGCTCTTTTTTATTTTTAAAATATTAAAAGTGTCTGAAAATGAAATCCAAAAATATGGCGAGATTCTATTATCAAACAGGCACATAATCATATTTTTTGAGATTTTTTGGAGCAAAATGATCAAACAATCACATAAACCTATTTTTTGATATTTTTTGGAGCACAAATGATATATTTAATAAATAGATCAAACACACAAAAATTAATGGCCTGAAAGGGCATTTATGCAAATAAAATAAAGCACAGGGCTTACATGCAATTTTCCTAAAATATTATAATTGGAATTAAAAAAATTCTTGGACTAAATATAAATAACAAAAGCCATAAGGGCTTATCTAAAAAATACCACCTCACGTGGGACGACACATGAAGTGATGCAGATTGGACTAAACTGTAAATAAAATAACTACGAGGTTCTTTTTGTAAATATTACAAAAATATATTAATGAACAATGAAAGTTTAAGCATTAAATAACAAATACAAAAACTCGTTGGGTGAAAAGTGCAAAATACCCAATGAAGGGCCATGGCAGACGGTTGGATGATGTCCACTAATACACATGGCGCATCCATAATGAGCAATACTGGTTCGTAGACCTGCGGTGGAGATTAGATACCATGAAGAGATCCAACGGTGATGGGCTCGGTTGATCCGACGATGGCTGCGCTTCACGAAGAATAGGCCTGGATCGAACGACTCCGAGGGTAACTGGAGAAACACGTGAAGAACACCGCTCAGATGAACTTCGATATGCAGAATCTGACTCCTCCGACCTCCAAAGCTGATGCTGAGTTGCTCGTGAGGATGCTGAAAATGTTCCGCAGTGGCTGGGGGCTTCAAACGAGTATGGGTCTCATTGATAGAGCCCTGGAGCGTGACAGTACATGGAGATTGTCCTTGGATCAAAATTGCCTCAATCGAGGCTATCACGCTCGGGTACCTACAGTGTTAGCACAAGCAAAGAAAAACGAAGGGACCCGAGGTGTGTTCATGGTGGAATGGAGTGAAATGAATGGTGCGGTGGAGATTCCGGCGAGGCAGTGGTGGTGGAGCACCATGGGCCCGATCCAGTGGGGATCGGGGGAGCTGGAAGTGCGTGGGATGACAAGAAATGAAGGGAGTGCATGTGGAATGGAGGGTCGAAGAACATGTGGTGTACGATGAACTTGTTCGCTGGAGCTAGCCTCCGACGAACTAGGAAATCGTTATTTTACGCTAAAACAGGCAATAAAACCTAAAACTAATTGCAGAGAATAAAACCTAGGGCTAAATACTATCTAAAAAGCGAATAAACAAAATCTCAACCGGCTGGAGCCAGGAGATGAAGAAACTCACGGCCAAGGTGGCCGGAGATGGTAGAACCGACCGAAGACCACGCTCGACTTCGTTGCAACTAGGCTGGAGAGGCTCCTATCACAAGCCTCGACCCAGAGCACATAAGGAGGGATCCAAATCAGGGCCAAGGGGGATTTAAAGTTGAGAGGAAGGAGAGCGAGTGGTTTTGTACAAGAAATTGGGATGCTCCAAAGAATGAGGACCAACGGGCGTAACAACGATCCACAGATATAGGAGACATACCCATGTGATGGAGGGTGGATCGAGGACAAAAATTGGTGAAGGAATCAACCCAAAAGGATGAATAGATCCTTGGGGAAAAATCGAGGAAAGGCGGGTCAAGGCTAGGTCTGACAAACCTAGGACCTCGGTCAGAGAGTTGACCGAGGTCAACTAGCAAAACGACCTGGTTCGTCCATGTGGACCAACCAGGAAAAACCTTGCCCAAAATTATTTGTAAATTCTAAATTAAATAATAAATGATTTTATTAAAAAAATTATAAAATAAAAAATGCTTATTTTTTCTATAGTATTTTATTATGATTTTTATTTATTTTTTTAAATTTATTTATTACAAGTTCATGTTTAAGGTTTTATTTATAGGTATATTCATCTATGTTTTGGGTATTTTGTTTTTATCTTGTATTTTTGATTTAATTATTTTATTTTCGTATTTTATATATTTATAACTTGTTTTTATATACATAAATATATTTTTATTTTATTTTTCTGATGTTGTTTGTATACTTAAATAAATAAGGGTATTTAGGTATAAGTATTGTATATTCACCTATGTATTTTGTATATTATTTTATTTTGGTAGTCTACTTATGGTTTTATTTATTTTAAATATGTACAAGTGTTAAAAATAATATTTAGAAAATTGTAGAAAATATAAAATTATAAAAATAATAAAGAATAAATAAAATGAATATTTTATATAAGTAAAGTATACAATAGAGATCCAAAATCTAACTTTCACACCTTAACTCCAAAAATATAAAACCACCTTCATTAAATAAATTATTAAAAGTTATAAATAAGTAAAGGTGATTTTGATAGATTTTGAGTTTTTATTTAGGAGATATGAGTATGGGAAGTTGGGATTTTGACTTTTTATTTAGAGTATAAAAAGTACAATGTATACTATTTTTGTATGTAATTAATTTAGTATTTTTTATTTGTATTTTTATCTACAACTTTCATATACAAAGTTTATTTATTTGAGGTATAAAAAGTAGAAAATAAAATAGGTCCCAAAAATGCAATATTGATGAATAAAATAATAGGATTTATTGGTGATTTTTGGCCCTTATCTCTCCCTACTTTATTCCTTATCGACCCAGTCATCAAGATGCCTAAATCTCAGGGTTTAGGGTCATAAGTTACCTTGGGCATTTTAGTCTTTTTCTTTTTTTCTTTATTCTATAATTTTGGCATTAAAAGTTGTATTTATACGCAATAAATGGAACAAATATTGAATGTTAATTATACAAAATAATGTTATATGCATGCATTAGCTAGGGTTTTTAAGCCCAAAATGATAGAATAAATGTGATGAAATGGAGATTCATCAGTGCCTGGGGGGCTACTCAACCAAAGAAATAAAGTGAGGAAGCCGATAGATGAAACCAATACTTCCCTCGCAACCGAGATACTCGGATACAGGGCGGTGAGACATACACCCCCGTGAGGGCGTGGCCTATGCTTAATACATCAGACCAAGTCAGATGCTCTGCACAAGGTGGGACACCGTCGTCGACAAAGACCCTACTCACCCACGTACGATAGAAGTGCCAATACTTCATCGTCCCAGGTGATAATCAAGGCTACCACAGATCGGGTTTTGGTCTATAATCCTTAGGGGTCGAGCCTCCTAAGCCTAAACAACACCTAAAAACAATGATGTCCATCACGAATTTTAATTAAGGCTAAAGTTTTATTATCAACCCCCTTGTTTTAATTTTTAAATTTTTAAAATTTTAAGTATTTTTCAAATCAAGAACCTAATTATTTTTTGTATTTTCTTTTGATCCCAAATATTTAAAAAATAGAGGGAGATAGCGGAAAATCTGTGCAAGTGGATACTAGAGTGGAAATCTCACTCTTGTATCAAATGATGCATGCAAAGTAAGAGGACTTATAGTGCTTCCCATCTCTCTCTATACATGATGCAAAATAGAATATTAAATATCTACACTACATGTGTGGTATGCAAAGCGATGAAAGCACCCTAAAGAAGAATTTCTATTAGCGGGAAGAACCAATGCTAACTACTCAAAAATGGATGCTAAGTGTCCAATCTTCGAGACTCCTCAGTGCCCGCCACAACGGATCCTGCAAGCACTGAGTGGAGTCTCTAACGGCTCTTGGTTCCAAATTCAAGTAATTAGCAAGAATTTTGTCTAAGTCCAAGTGAAGTAATCTATAGGAGCATGTTTATATTTAGGCTTTGGACCTATCTACTGAATCAAGCAAACTTAGATCTAGGAGCTCAATCACAGAAAACAAAGGAAAATAAAGGTGGAAAACTCAAAATGCGTGAAACAAAATAAAACAAAGGCAAAGAAAACGACGAAAGATCCGATGAGCCCCCAGGTGAATAAACACCCGAGCAATGGACCTCTGAAGTGTGAAGAGTCCAAGTATCCAAAATTATTACAAAATAATTTACAAAAATAAAATAAAAACTCTCCTCACAAAAAAATAAAGGTTATGCCAATGTCTGCTCTTCTCCTCTCTCTGTCTCTCTCCCGCTCTCCCCAATTGGCTTGCAAGTAGAAGAGGCCAATCTCCTCGTGGCTCAGGCGCGTCCACCTCCTAAGATGAAGCCGTCGCCATACGGTCCCTCGCAAGAAAAGCAACAAAGAAATATGGGTCAGAAACAGTCAAATAATTATAAAAAATTGTAGAAAATAGAGAAACAAACAATGCGATGTATAAAACATGCTACACTCCATTGCTCTCCAGCAACGACATCATTTAATTATCCCAAAAAGATAGGTGAAGCGGTCATGTGGTCGACACAAGGAGGGACCAATCGTTGAGGCAACTAACGTGAAGCTCAATGAATTAAGCCAACAATTAACCAACAATATAAAAATCAGTCAATGAAATCAAAGTGGATGTGGATCAAAATTTATTATAAACCCTAAAATATATGTATGTATAGTGGACAAGTAGAGTAGGGTGTCGAACTCAGAGAAGACGTTGGTGTAGTAGTATTATTATTTATAAATAAATAATAATAGATCTATGCACAAGAATCACTTACTTATTTAATGCTTTTGTGGGTTTTTTAATTAATTATTTTTTAAATATTTTTTGGATTTTATATTTTTATTTATTTTTATAATAATCTGAATTATAATTTCCTTTTCTTTTTAATATATAATTAAGGTATATATATCACTATATATATGTACAATATGTGTAATATAAATAATATACAATACAATATATATAATAAATGTGCAAAAATCTGAAAATACAAGATAGAAAAATCCTTTTATTTTTCAAAGGATTTAAAAAATAATTAAAAGGTATTTTTAATAAGTAATACTAATATAGACTATATAACTAAATATAAGTATATAATACAATATAGGGTAATATATTAATAAATATAGCTATATATAGTAAAAAATTTAAAATAAAACATTTTGTGTTTTTTATGTTTTCTTCTATTTTGTGATTTTTTCTACATTTTCTAGTTTTTAGATATTTAAAGTCCTAAATATACAAAAGCAATGACTTTTTAAATAGGTTGATTTTTTTAGATTTAAAAATACTAAATAGGCTCAAAATTTATCAAAACTTCTTTTAATATATAGTAAAATGTATAAATAAAAATATATGATATAAAACTAAATTTTAGAGTTTTTGAAAATATTTTATAATTTTTTACGTTTAGCTAGGATTTACGATTCTTAGGTTTTTCTTTTGTTATTTTTGTGAATTTTTTGGTCTGTAGCTATAAAATACTACAATAAGCAATGGTTGTTTTTTTTGAATTTTTAATCATGTTTTATATTTTTTTATATTAAAAAGCAAATAGGGAATAAAATGCATTCTTTTGATTTTTAAGAAATATAAAATACAAATGAAGTGCGATATAAATTATGTAGCATGAATAAACATGTCATCAGACACATACATCTATTTTTTCATGATTTTTGGAGCATAATTACTATTTTTAGAAAATAGAAAAGCATAAATAAAAAATTAAATAATCTAGTAGTAGTATTTTTGTAATAAAATTAAATGCAAGGGTCTACAGGTAAAAATATCAGAAACATTACACTAGAAGTTGATTTTTGTATATTAATTCAAAATACACAAAGCCAGAAGGGTACATGCATAAATACCCAGATCACATGAGGGACCACGTGAGATGACTTACTTGCAATATAAAAAAAGTACATGATGTTTATTGCAATTTTCTTGAAAGTTTTGAACTTAATTAGATATTTACAAGACTTTTTATAAAACAAAAGGCGGAGGGGGTTTAATGCAAATTACCTTGACACGTGCGCTTGGTCGGGTGGCTGAGATTGTGCCACGTCTCTTTACTTAAGGAGATCCAATGACAGGGACAAGTGACATTTTGATCTTGATCGGGCGACGTAGAAAGATTCTTGGTGGCCTTGAAGATCCAACTGTGGAGGCTTGTGGAAGAACTCGCAAGAACATGGAGATGAGCTCCTTTGATCGTTGATTCCCTGCGATGGAGGCCTCCTTCTCATGTGATAGCGACGACTACATGTCTCTAGCGTCCTTCTGCATCTGCAGGCAAGCTTAGATGAGCTCCAATAGGTCCGGACTAGGCTATGAGGACTCGGTCACCTCCAGGTTACTTGGAGGTACTCCAAGTCTTCTTGCACGCTCCAAATGGGTCCTCGAAATCCCAGACCTGCACTAAAAGATTCCTGGGCTCGAGAGCTGATGCCTCGACCTATGGATGAACATGTATTTTATATATTTTAAATTTATTTAGTTACATATTCAGGTATTTTTTTGTATTTTTGTGAGTTTGTATGTACACTTAATTAATTATGTACATATTATTTATAGGTATAAATAGGTGTTTTTATCTATGTATAAAAGTAGTTAATTATTTTAGTTTCATTTTAATGGTTCTATTTTATTTTAAGTATGTAGGTGTTTTTATTTATGTATAAAAGTAATTAATTATTTTAATTTCATTTTAATGATTTTATTTTATTTTAAGTATGTATATGTGTTTTAAATGATATTTACAATTTTATAAAAATACAATATTTTGAAAAATATAAATAATAAATATATTGAATATAATATACATGTATACTGCACAATGGGGGCTCAAAACCTAACTTTTGCATCTTAACTTCAAATTGAATGAAATCACCTTAATTAATAGCTTATTAAAAGTTATATCGATTAAAGATGATTTTAGTCCATTTTGATACAATATGAAGAAGATACATGTCTGTGAAGTTTGGATTTTTAACTTTTTATTTTGAGTGTCTAGGGCACATTATGCATTATTTTTATTTGAAATAAATTTTGTATTTTTCTATGTATTTTTATATTATACTTTCATGTATAAAGTTTATTGATTAGATGTATAAATAATAAAGAATAAAATAGGTCCTAAATTGGGTTTATTGGGTAATTAAAATTGAGGGTTTTATTGTACTTTTTGCCCTTATCTCCTCTTACTTTATTCCTTGTTGACCTAGTCATCACGATGCCTAGGTCTTAGGGTTTAGGGTCATTCAATACCTTTGGCACTTCATTCTTTTTCTTTCTTTCCCTTATTCTTTTATGTTAGAATTAAATGCAATATTTAGATAATATTTATTGCAGTATTTTGTACAATATACATAATGTTTATTTTGACAAATTAATGACATATACATGTATTTATCTAGGGATTTAAGGCCAAACTAAAATAATAAAGATGATGAAATCAAGATTCATCAGTCGCACCCAACATTACTGAGGAGACCTATTTAGTGCCCAAATGACTATCTAAACGACCAATGAGTCTGGATGTAAAAGAGGAAAGGTGATTGTTCAACCGTCTCTAATGGATATCATTTCTGAGATCATAATTGGGTTAGGAACTTATGCGTCGATTGGGAAATGCATTGACTTAAATCAAATATTGACTAATATATTTTTTTGTAAAAAAATTAGAAGGTATGAGAGGTTTGTGAAATACATAAAGAATCCAACACTTCCTAGCATAAGAGAATCAAATCGACCTTTCACCTCAAGAGAGTTTGTAATTAGAAGGAATAATGTCCTAATACAACCTTATCAGAAACAAACCTTTTCAAGATTCTACAGAGAAACCTTGCCAAAGTACTTTTTTACTTGCCTTTGGCCATCTTGAACAAGTAAAAGAAAAAGAATAAGATACAAGAAGACG